>NW_004624842.1:6157289-6176615 GCF_000247695.1 Heterocephalus glaber | reverse complement strand
TATTGTATACCTAAAATGTACCAATAAAAGAATTTAAGGCGAAAAAAAAGAAATTCAAGTATCACATGTTATCTCTCATATGTGGAAGCTTAAACTGGGGGAGATCGCCCATCTTGAAGACATCCTAAGACACCATAAAAATTAACAGCTCCAGATCATTAGGTACCTGTCTCTCTCTCAAAGGCTCTATTTGACTGTGTTCTTTTACATTTTTGTGTAATAAATTCTTTTATGCCTCTTACTGATACATCTTGAAAACTCTTTTTCTGCAATGGGAGTCAGTGAACCTACAGCTTAATTCTACAGGTAGGATGCATTTAAGAACCCCCTAGGGGGCCGGGGATTTAGCTCAGTGGTTCCACCGCCTGCCCTTCAAGCGCAAGGACCCAAGTTGGATCCCTGGTACCAAACAAACAAACAAACAAACAAAAGAATCTCCTGGGACCCTATTCAATTTTCTTTTGGTGAACCATCCAGGAGGTAAAAGAGGCACTGGGACCATGGGTTTGGTAATTCTAGCCAAAGACTTTTCAAATTAACTTTTTATGTTTATATTATCTGGATCCAGTCACTTAAAAAGTCTTCAGATCTACAGAGTAGAGGCTAGATACAGGTTTTAAGCCCTATAGTAAAAATTTTTATGGCCCAATAGTCACCAAAACATAGATATCTTTAGTGTATTCATTCACCTTTGCTATAGTTAAAATAGGAGGCTATTAGAGTTCTTATTAACAAAACAGGGAGGAGTCTGTATGCTCTTAAACTTTACCTGTTATATTTAAGTAAACACCTAAAAACAAATAGAGGTTAATATTAAAAATAAAAATTATGCCAAATGCCATCAATTTTGTCTGACTTCTACAACTTTTTAGAGTCTCTACCCACCAATATTATATTTTTAATTTTTGGTCCCTGCTTGTTTAACATATTTATAAGACAAAACTTAAATGCTACAAGGTCCCAAGTTCGATCCCTGATACCAAAAAAACCCCTTAAATGCTAGTAACTTGCTAATATTCTTGGGTTTTTTTCTAGACTATCAAAGCCTATGGTTCATCAGACAATGAAACTCATCTTTTGTCTCTTTTAGATCACTTAGGGGGAGGCTTTTGATCCCAGGATAGGCAGGTTCAATGCCCTTTCTCTGCCTGAAACAGCTATAAAAAGGTGGACCTTCAGACCGATATCCCTTAAGAATAAGGGATCACCTGCCTCACAAGTGCAAGGTCTCAAGTTTGATCCCTGGTACGAAAAATATATAAATAAATAAGGGATTAAAGTCTGAGGTGGGGGAATGAAGTCTGATAGAAAAAAATAAAGATAGAAAGGAGACAAGGAAAATCAGAATTTAAAATTGTACTTTTTAAAAAATCTGCAGCTTTAGGACATAAAATCACTCAAACCTTTTCCTCTTCCAGGAAGCTTACTAAAAAAAAAATCCTAAGGGTCTAGGCCCGTGTTTTTCACCTGTAAATTGTGCTTCTTCCCACAAATTCCATCCTCAAGGAAGCAGCAATATTAGTGGGCAGCAGATCTCAACTTCAAATACATGTAAATGGTTTGCATTCTGACATTAGGAATACTCATCCTAAATTGCTCACCTTGAAGACCCCTCCAAGACCTCCTAAATATATCCAGCTTCAAATAATAAGGGGCCTCTGTCTCTTGAGTGGGCCCCACTCCATTTCTTTGAGTAGGCACTTTAAAATATGGCCTAATAAATCCCTTTACGGTTTTACTGAGACATTCTGAAAATTCTTTTTCCACAATGGGAGTTAGCGAGCCTACAACTTAATTCTTCAGGTAGGGTAGGGTAGAAACCTCCTCAAATCCTGTCCAGTAACATTTCTAGCATGAAATAATTTGTGAAATGAATGAGCAAATGAAAGAAGCAATAGATGTATGGATAAAGGTATGTCCATGTCCCCAGGAGGGTCCCAGAAGATGAGGTCGAGGGAGACAGAGGCCAGGTTCTGGGGAGTTGACTGAAGACAGGGAGAGACTTACATCTGCAGGTGGCTGAGCTCACCACTGGTACAGCTGCGGAGATGGCCAGTCCTGGTCCATGAGCTGGGTATGCCCTGTGCTGGCAACTGGGGACCCAGAGATATGGTTCAGCCCTCAAGGCTGCGCTGTTGGGACACTGCCAGCCTTCCCCCTTTCCTCTCCCTCCGACCCTCGCTCTCTTTTTCCTCTTCCACCAGCTCCCCATTCCTCATTTTTCCTTCTTTCTATTCTTCCTGCCTCCCCAATACCTTCTTTATCCTTCTTTTCTCCTTTTCTCTCTTCTTTTCTCTTTTTTTACTCTCTCTCTCTCTCTTTCCTTTCTTCCTTTTTTCCTCCCATAAATACTGCTCTCCCATTGTGACCAGACCCTGGGCCAGCATGAGGGGACCCAAAGAGCAAACACACAAATTACCCCCATATCATAGGCTCAGGGAGGAGCCAGGCACATTGAAAATGCCTTCTATGACACCTTAACTTTCTGTGGGAGGTCCAGGCAAAATGATCACAGAGCTTTCCATAGGCGACATGAGACCCCATCTACCAGTCAGTCCATGGCACCCCATTTTTGAGGGGGTGATGTGCAACCCAACAGGGGATCTAGACACACAGAGCATAGAGCTTTAGGACATGTTTGAGGGCTGAAAAAATAGATCATGTCACCTCTAAAATAAAAAAAGCAAACAGAAACATCAAAACTGCTGAAAGTTTAATTAGAGGTCTTTAGATTCTAACATTATGACAGATTTGTTAATGTTATATTTAGTGATTGTGAACAGGACAAGATATTTGAACACGTTCTATTACTTTCACCTTTCTTGTATGCAAAGAGCTCCCATATTTCTGAGTAGGCAGTTCAAGTGTGAGAGACTAGGGCCTATTATAAAGTGGGTGAATTATTCATACCTGACAGATTTCAAAAGAAAAAAACTTTTCAGCTTTTTAGTTTAACAGCAAAAGAAAGACATTTCATTGATGAGTGGGCTGGGTGTACATGTCTGAATGTTTGTTGTTGGGTGAGGAGGGTAAGGTTGGGGCTACTTCTGTCTCCAGGGAGAAGGGAGATTGGGGTGGGGGGAGCCTCAGAACCACAGTCAGGAGCCCTGGCCTCATCCCAGCCCAGCCCGAGATCCTGTTGGACCTCAGCCACAGTGGTCTCAGGAGCTTGGATGCCTTCCTAGTCTGTTCCTAACCAGGGAGCTGAGCTGTGTTTAAAAAGATACCATCTGGTTGCTTACAGGCCGGGTTCATGGGACCAGGAAGCTGCTGTGGTTGGGGATTAGCGGTCATGCTGGGAGACAACACGTCTTGTCCTGGCCTGGGACACATAATCCTTAATGCCTTGTTGGAGATTTTCAATAATTTTTAGTTCATCTCAGAACCTTAATGGCTAGGGCCTCTGTCCTTGAGAGACAAGCACCTTCCATGCAAGGCAACATTCTGTATGTGTGGAGGAGTAGGAGGAGAAGAAAGAGGAGGAGGAACACAGAGAGCTATCACTGCTCCTCTTTCCAAGATGACTCCAAAGCAGCCGGTCCAGACCTCTGATGGCGCCAACTTCCCCACTCACTATCAAGAGCCCTTCACATGTGTTGTGTAACAACATCATCCTTGTCATCCTCACTGTTATGGGTAGGGGAGGGCCGGCCTCATGCTGAGCCTTTCAAGTGTGTTCTCCCACCTCATCCTCACTGCACGGAGGCCCCAGGAGGTCGGTACAGTCCTTAGTGCGCTTCACCGAGAAGGAGCCCAGGCAACCAGCAGAATGAGGATTTGAATCCAGGCCTGCCCAGCCCTAGGGTCAGGATTTCACCATCACTCTCAGTCCCCTGAGGACCCCTTTGATTTCCCAGGCTTTCAGCTGGCTATGATGCCACTGAAATCCAGGGACAGATCCCATTTTACAGATGAGGCAACAAAGCCTGTATCCAGCCTGATGTCACCCCACCCAGCTCAGGCCCCAGGGATGTGTTTTTCACAGCTAGAAGCTAAGAGGACAATAAGAACACATTTGTGCAGGCTGGGGGAACACACCTGTAATCCCAGCACTCTGGGAGGCTGAGGCAGGAGAATCAAAAATTCAAGCAAAAGTTTCCCAGCCTGGGAAATTTAGCAACTTAGTGAGATCCTGTCTCAAAGATTAAAAAAAGATAAAAAAGGGCTGGGGATGTAGCTTAGTGAGAAGGTCCTGGGTTCACTCTCTAGTACTAGGGAAAAAAAAGCTGTCTTCACAAGATTTGGGCACAGCCTTTTGCTCTGTCCCCCACAATTGGGGAAGGAGGGTTTTACATGTTTGTACCTGGGCCTGGTAGCCAGGGAAGAGGGTCTGAGGAGCAGGCCAAGCCAGAGCAAGGACACAGCAGAGTTCTGACAGACTGAGCTCTGGAACTTGGGTGTCGCCAGCCTCCGACTCTGTGCTTGAGTGGTAGAGCCACAGTCAGTGTAAGGAACATCTTGCTCCCAGAACCTCAGGACCCTGCCATCCTTTGCCCTGACACACTTATACCAAGAACAGGCCCATGGGTCCTTGCTGAGTAGCAGGTGGTGAGCAGAAGGGGCAGAGACCCAGAGGCCCCTGAGTGGTGTGCTGCCTTCCCCAGTGGGCACCCCAGTGTCTCACTGTTCCCAGTTGGCAGAGGCCAAATGTACTAGGCATAACAACCAACTTAAACAACAGTAACCTTGGGAAAAACAGGATATCCCAGTCCTGCCAGCTGGCTTCATCCTGATGTGGGCAGAACGGCCTTCCCTGGGCACACAAATGCCCAGTTTCTGTCTTCTGAGGCCCTAGCAAGCTAACTCCCTCTCTGAACCTATTTCCTCACTGGAAATCAGCATCAGGCACAAAGCAGCTGCTAGGCACTCACCTACAACTGCTGAATGCTGGGCCCTGGGGATAGAAGCATGAGACTCGATGCTTTCCTGACGAGGTAGTGCCCTGAGACAGCCATTCTCACTCTGACTCTTTCCTTTCTTGGGAGGTACAGAAGTTGAGAAAAGGAAGAGATAAGGCATCAAGGGAAAGGAGAAAGGAAGTATGAGGAAAGAGCCATAGAAAAGCACAGCCAGGAACTCTGAACACCAGGGGGCTCAGAGATGTAGAATCACAGCTCACAGGCACACCTAGTGCCACAGGATGGGAGCCTGATGTCATCTGGGCCAGGATCCGAGCAACTGGGAATGGTCTCAGGTCCTTTCCTCAGTAAGATGCCCCAGAGAGAGCTCCTGGTCATTGTAGGGACAGGCTAGCATCTCAGGGTCCTCTAGGAAGGAGAGCCCCAGGGCATGGGCCTTCTGCTGAGGGCAGAAACAAGAAGTCCAGTTGCAATCCAGCTGTGAAGGAAGCCAGCAAGGTACTGAGGTCAGGAATGATGGGGAGGCACCACCTCAGGTGGGCAGCCAGAGAGGGCATGAGAGCTAGAGACACTGGGGAGGAGAGTTACAGGCAGAGAGAGCCACTATACAAAGGATCCAGGAACTGGGAGACTGGCATCATTCTGGAATGAGAAAAAGGCCAACAGGGGGTTAGAGCTCGAGGGAAAGAGACAGGAGTTTGGAGAGGCAGTGAGAAGATGACCCAGGCACTTGGAACCTCTGTGCTGGCTGCGCTGATAGTACAACAGGGCATGGGTGTGGAACAAGACGTGGGAAGGCAGTGGTGCACATCTCCTGCCATTTCCCTCTACCTTCAGCCAAGGTGCTTCACCCTGAACTTCACTGTTGGCCACACCAGGGGAACAGGGGAGCAGATTTGTTCACTCTCAGGAAGAACTATCTTCCAGCCAGATGGAACAAGCAGACTTGGGAAGCAGTAGACACCACACCACTGTAACCATTCACACTGAGTCTGGCTATGTCTCTGAGTTGCAGAGGGTTCCCACACACACCAGGGAACCATTGGGCAGAGTGACCTCTCAGGTCATGGAGGCTGACTCTCTGTGAGCCACAATTCTACCCCTGTCTTGGTGGATGACTCAGGCTGTTGGGTTCCCCTTTCTGAGCCTCAGTTCCAAATGATGGTGGAGTTAGACTGGATGATCAATGAGTCCTCCCACCAGAACATTGTCCAATCCATCCATTTACAGTCTTCTCCTCAAGCCCCACCTGACTAACTGCTCCATAGGGACCTGGTCTCAGCCTTGGCAAAAGATCCTGCCAGGTCCACTGTTGTAACTCAAGCATCCTGGGTGACCTTTGAGTTGGAAGTCTCTTGGCTCAACCTAGGTTATTTTCTTTGGAGTCTCCTTACATGGTCCCGGAAGAAGGCTTACCTCTCATCCCTTCACCAATGTACATAAGGGCCACCCACACCTGTAGAATCCCAGAGGACGGTGCCAGGGAGTAAGGCATTTGTGAACATCTTCCACCAGATCTGTGAGTGGTGGGCTTCCCCTCAGTGGCACTCCACATGGGTGCTTTGGAAGGCTTTGTGGGCAAGAGCAGAGGGATGAGGTTGCTTGGTTTAGAAATATATGCCCAACTTAGAAATATATAGATTATATTATGAGAACTTTGATACCAAACTTTGATATAAAAGTCATGTCCAAAGTTGGGTCATGAGAAGGTGTACATGGATTTGTTCATATTTTATTTTATTGTACTAGGCTCTTTTTAATTGAGGCATTTTATTGAGAAGTGGAGATTTTTTATTGGGGTCAGGTATTTCAACAATGAAATAAGGCTCAGTCCTTCCCTTAAGGAGCTCATCTCAGAAGGAAGGAAGAAAAATAATTGGCACCCAGGACCCTAATCATAAAACAAAGGCTGCCAGTGGGTGTGGGGTCCCTAAGATAGATGCTGAGGAAGGCTCTAGAGTAAGCTTCACAGAGGAGGTGATGTCTTGCTGAAGCAAGAAAATTAGGAGGCAATGACTGGGGTGACAAAGTTTGAGCAGAGCGGGAAGTGTGTATGAAGCACCTTTGGGTGAAGTGTGTGGATGTGAGGGTGAGGCTGACTTTTCCATCCTAGCCTCTACATTCACTGGCCAGGCATCTCTGGACAACATGCTCTTAGAGGAAAGTTTAAGAGGAAGAGTGACAGGTGGGCAGTGGAGATTCCTCTTCCTTCTGGGAAGTTCTCACTCTTGTTCCTCCCACAACTGTCCAGGTGTCAGGAGAAAAGATGTTTCATCTCTGGAACCTTCTTTGCTTCTGCGGCCTGCTCACTGGCACCTCAGTGGCTCTTCTTTCTGATCTTGGCAGTTCCCTGACCAGTATTGTGGGCCAGGACCTTACTGTCCTGAAGAATGAGCTTCTTGGGACTGTTGGAAATACAGTTGAAGGTGAGTCAGTGGAGTGAGCATCAGAGGCACTTAGGAGTTACCTCCCAATCACTGTGCCTGCCATGCCAGGGGCTGTCCTTCTTGAGTGGGTTACTGAGAAAGGGGGATTTTCAATTCCTGGCTTTCTTAAAATAGTTTATTTTTCTTGAATCAAACAATGCTACAGTAAACATCCTTTGATATATCCTGATAAACTATTGCCAATATGTGCATAGAATAGATTTCTAAAAATAGGTATTTCCAAAGCTCAGGAAGTATGCATTTGACATTATGGGAGTGTTGACAAGTTCCCACATGTTAACACTCTCTCCCAATCTATGAGAGCAACTTTTCTCCCACTCCATTGCCAGCACTAAGTCTGGAAAATTTTCAATGCTTCTCCAGTCTTATAGATCAAAGACTATATTTCTTTAATTAAGTTCCCTCATTTAAAAATATATTGGCTACCCATTCATACATTTTACGGTCAGTATTTTGTTCATATACTGCAGAATTTAGGCTTTTCTCCTCCTGATCTGTGTTAACTCACTGGGAATTAAAGAAGTGAGCTCATAACTACTATATGTATCTATAAACTTACCCATCTGTATATCTAATTACACCTCTATTTTATGCTGATTCTAAAAAATTTGGCCTTCTTTTCTTTTTCTGGAAACTAACAGCACACTGACAAACAGTTTTCATAGCCAGAAATAAGTCTACAAAGGGCTATCCTTTAAAATTTGTCAAGTCTTAGGCAGTTTGCAAAGATGCAGAAATGATCCAGTCTCTTTCACAGCTGGGAAAATGAAATCTCAAGAAGAAAATGTCAAGATCAAGGCCAGCTAGTGATTTCTATGAGCAGATGTAGTTAACATTATCACCTTTATTTCAATTGCTGTTCCCTGCATCATCACTATACCTAGGTGTATGCTATCCATTCCACAGACAAGTTGGGTTACTACAATTTCATCTCATTCCTTATACAGTTGTCTGTTTTTCCTTGAGTTAGTCATTGCTTTGTGGTTTCTCACTTGAATTATTTCCTACACACATACCCTTAACTCTCTTCCTGTGGAACACCGAATGTTTGCCATGTCACTTATTCTCTCTCATCTCCCCATTCTCCAGAGACTGTCCTCTGCTGTGGGATGAATTATTGTTCTCTGGGCCTGCTGCACAGCTGTCATTCTGGGACTCCTGTTTGTCAGTTTCATGAGTTAAAGTCATTTTTCCCTTGACCCTAGATTTTCCATTTTGAAAGTTTTCCGGCATTTTGTTTGACATAGTTTTACAAACTCAAGTGAGCTTCTCATTTAGAGCAATAAACCCCCAAAGATCCCTAGAAAGAGGTGTAATTGCTATTAACAAAGGGGCTAAATGATTTATTGTTTTGTTGATAAATTATTAGTCTGTATGAGTTTAGAGGCAACATGGAAGGAAAATACTTTCCCTATCTGGGTGACTAGACACATTTCTTATCTTTTTGAAACTTTATTTCCTCAATGTAAAATGAAGGTAACAACAATTCCTATCTCACTGAGCTGTGAGGGGTCAAATAGAATAACTTGGACAAACCATTTCACCTGGTACCTGGAGCTTAAGCTCCCTCCTAAGTGCTGCGCACCATAAATGGGAATTGTTTTTGGCAGGTGTCCTTCAGGAACTGAAGGTAGACGTGGGGGCACTTCAGAATTCCTCTGCTTTTCAACTGGCCCAGAAGAAGATCCTGGGAGCTGATAACTTGCTGGTCGATGTTCTTTCTAAACTTCAATTAAAAGATGGTCTTTTGGGGTATGTTGGTGCTTCATAGTGACCTTTGCTCCAAGAAAGGAAAGTGCTTAGAAAGAAAGTGGAGGTCAGTTTAAGTTCAAACTGAGATGGACCAGCCTTGTTCCTATCTGTAGAGCAGAAGTGGTCTGAGGCCAGGCCCACCAGAGCTTGAACAAATTAGAGGCAGGGCTCCAGGACAAGTCTGGGCATCTTGTGGGTTTGGAGTCTAACATCCTGTGATTTTAAGGTGAAACTGAGGGTTCTATTCATTCTTACCTGTAACTCTTTGCTCATGCCTAAAGCCCCTTTCCAAAGAATAAAATTATCTCCTCCAAATGTAGCAGGGAATAACAAGTTAAATTCCCACCCAGGGAAGGAAAATTCACACCACTTAGCTCCAGGAGTTTGCTTGACCCATGGAGTTTTAGAGGGGAATCTAGGCTGGAGTTGGGGCTCTGGCACTTTTTGTACTCCCAGGGAACCATCACATGTGTTGGACCATAGTCTGCAGGGCCCTAGAATGCAGAGGATCACACTTCTGAAGTTGGCCAGGAGAGAAAAAGAGGGCATGGCTGGTGGGGCCTATAGTGCAGCATGACTCTGGCATAGAGAAGTGCTCAACGATGGCTGCTTGGGGAATAACAAGTGGCCTTTGTGGGTTCTGAGCAGGGTGAAAATTACCAATTCTGCCATTTTGGATGCCAAACTCGAACCGGCAGCTGATGGCATAGGCGTCAACGTGAGGTTCCCGATCACCACTAATATCACTGTGAACCTGTGAGTATGTGCAGTCAGACCTGGGAGGGGCGGTGCACACCAGGGGTGCTCCCCTAATCTCTGAAACCTGACCTTCCCAGGCTGCTGTGTGGCCTTGGATCTCAGTTTCCAATATGTAAATGAGAGAACTTTTCCTGGTCTAGAATCCCATTCTTCAAAATGTTCTAGTGAACTTTTACCATAATGAAGTCTCACTTAAAGGACTACTGGATTCAATTTATTTTTGAAATTATAACTTTTACCTAATTATTGAATGTGAAAAATTGAAATGACATGGACATTCATAATTCTTTGGAAAAATTTCTTCATTTTTCTATCTTTTAAGATTCTATTTAGCAGTGACCATTACAGATAAATGCATATAGTAATGTGAGTCATGTAATAAAGAGCACATACATGACAAATAACATCGAAGTACTTTAAATTTATAAGAGACAGACAGGAAAGTGACAGGAGAGAAAACATGTAAACGAACTTGTGAAGGCTGTGGATGTAGCACAATGGCCAGACACCTGGGTTCCATCTTCCGCACCACAGAAATATGAAAAAGATTATCCTTAAATGAAATGCACAAATAATGTCATGAGCTGTGAGATCTCGGGATAGTTACTTAACTTCTTTTTACTCAGGTTCCTCATTCAGAGCAAGAGTATGATTTGCCTCATAGCATTACAGTAATGGTTAAATGGACCTAACCAGGCTAAACACTTTGTGCTGGAAATGTTAACGGTTATTTTAATTATCACTGTAATGTTGAATAAACATTTCTTATGAACTGAATCCAGGTGGTCCAGATGGATAAAAAGCCCTAATAGAAACATGTAAATGAATGAATATAGGCTGCGTATTCCCTACATAGACCATAATGAATATAGACTATGTTCTCATTCCCCAGACAATGAAGACCTTGCCCGTGGACATCTGGATAATGTCCGCACAGGTAGAGAAAGCCAGTGAGCCTCCTGCACTGAGTCACTGTGAACCCTGTTTCCTGCAGGCCTTTAGTGGAGCAGCTGATCAACATGGTTGTGTCCTTGCACTTGCTGACTGGAGTCAGCATTCAAATCAACCCCCAGACTAATCTTGGGACTGTGGTTGTGGGAGAATGCGCCGTTGACCCAGCCAGCATCTCACTGTCCCTGCTGAACAGGTATGGTCCATCCATCTCGGGACACCTGAGCTCTCAGAGGCATTAGGACGCCTAATTTCTGTCCCATTTCAATTCCAGAGAACTGGGATAGTGTGGTGCAACAGTTCAGGCTCTGGAGTCAGACTGGCCTTGGTTCACATATCAGCTTTGCCGCTAACTTGTGACTTTACAAGCGCCTGTCCTCATTTTTTTTTTTTTTTTTGTACTGGGGATCAAACTGAGGACCTTGCACTTGCAAGGCAGGTGCGGCACCACTGAGCTAAATCCCCAGCCCATGTCCTCATTTTTAACATATGTGACCTGGGGACAATAATGATGTCAGTGTCCACTCTTCCCCAGCAGAGTACTTGTCACAGATTGTCATTATATGTTTAATTGTGCATTTACTTGGTTCATTCTTTTAGTCAAAAATGTATTGAGCTTCTGCTATGTGCCAGAAAAACATTGCTGTAAGCTCTGCAGTGCTGGTTGGTGAGGACAGATGAGGTCCTGTCCCTGTGGAGTTTCTCCCAAGAGAGAAGCAGGCAGAGAAGCAATCAGTCCATCCATTGAGGTCCCCCAAGACAGAGCTGAGTTCTGTGTAGTGCGCTGAACAGGACACTATGAGGATCAAACCCTCTCTGACAAAGGCTATCAGGGCTCTGCCCCAAGGGGTGACGATTATGCCACGAGTGGAGGTGGAAGGAGGCAGCCCTGGAACCATTTGTCTCATCAGGAGTGCCAAGGTTTGAGATTTCTTGTCCTTTGCTCATCCCACTGTCTCCAGGGCCCAGCTGGGGACCTGGGATGCAGTTGATGCTCTGGAATTTGGCTTGAATGACTGAATGAATGAATGAGATCTCAGAGTTTGGATGAGACTCTCCCAAGCACTGTGTAAGCCACTGGTCAAATGTGGGATAGTAAGTGATGGTCCATCTGGATGTGGCTCTGAAGTGAGAAAGGTCACTCTCTTCTGCATCACCTGTCATCTAATGTGGCCCTTGGGCACTCTGTTGCATGAGGGGGCTTCAGACCTCCCTATCTCTTCCAGGAATATCGACCTCATCAACAGGGCTGTGGACTCTGTGACTGGCATCCTGAGTAACGTGGTGTCCTCCCTGATACAGAACCAAGTGAGTCCCCCACCCTTGAGTCCCAGAGCCAGGTTGGTGGATGGCTGAGGTGACATCTCCAGGACTTTCTGGATTCTCTGGACACCTATACTTCTGAGGTGCTGATTTCCTTCATGAAGCCAAAGGGCCACCCCTCCTCCTCCATAACTTACCCTGGAGGATGGAAGGGGCTGATGGTAGTAGAAACCATGAAGTCCCACATTGGAGGCCCTTGCCACATCCATGCATTGCCACTATGGCTTTTGAGCTCATGTTTTATTTTAATCAACTTAATTTTTCTGTAAGTGCAATTAAATAGGTAAATGTAATTTTTATTTATAATACATTCATTTATAAACAACTATATCAATATTATACGTGGAAAACTAATATAACTTATCACATCATGTAATTAAGAGAAGAAAGAAGCTCAGGACTATAAAACCAGGAGTTTCTTTCCTTCATCTCTGCCTCATCCAAAACCACATGCCATGTGTGTAGATCCCCGGGACCAAAAGTCCATAGATTCTGAGTCAGTCCATCTGCATAGGGTCTGGGGGACCTGGGTGTATAAATGAACAATCCTCTTGGCGGTTCCGTGACTGGTTGCACCAAAGCCTCCATGTTCCCTGTGTGGTTGGTCCTCGGGCCTGCTTCCAGGCCCCTGGGTTCTCTGTAGAAATGCAGAGCCCTAGGCCCATCCCAACCCTGGTGACCAGGATCCAGCAGGGAATGTGTGCACCTGAGACCTGAGAGAGTTGCTTAATGGTGCTCAGGACACTGAGCCCTTTAAAGCTCCAAAGCGCCCAAGTTCATTTCTAAGACCCTACCGATGCTAACAGTAGATTCCAGAGTTTATAGATTCCCCTTGTCAGGGCCTAGGGCTCTCAGATTCCAGACTGCTAGGATTTTATTGTGCTAGAGTCCAAAGGAGCAAAGGTTCTCAGGACCCTGGAAGTGAACCTGGCTGTGGGTGGCACGAAGTGTATCCTCAGCTGAGAAGCACCTGCACTTGGAGTCCTGACTCTTCTCCCTCCCTTCTCTCTGACCCTCAGTTATGCCCACTGATCAGAGTCATACTGAATGGCCTTCAAGTCCAGTCTCTTTCGGATATCACTTGTAAGTCACAGGGGAAATGGGTACTTTCCATAGGCAGCCCCTGGCTGTGGGCTTACCCCAGCTGGTACATTTGGGAAACCTGGGGAAGCATAAGGACCCACCTTCCTGAGCAAGGTGGTGGCTGCAGACTTTTTTCTGATACTGGGGCACTCTCTATGACCACTAGGACAACAGACTTGGGCTGCTGGGGCTGCTGTGGGATTAGAAATAGGGTAGTGAAGATGCCAGGGAGCTGGAGGTGGCTCTTTGATGAAAAGGCCATGAATCCAGACCCTAGCTAGGGCCAACACTCTGTGCCCTGAATACACGCTCCCAGTAGCCCTATGGAGTGGGTACTGACCTTGTATTAGTTTTACAGACAAACAAACTGAGGCTCAGAGGGGTGGTGTGACATGTCTGAGGACCCATGGCTGCCAGATTGACCCGCTGTGGGAAGGTGGCTCTTGGTGATGGATTCTTTTCAGTTTTCCAGTGGTAGAGACTGAAGACTGCTCTTGACTCTGTTTCTTCAGCTCTACTTCAACCACTGGCTAGCCTGTCGTCTCCACTTGCCTAGGATGGAAGAGAAGGACCACTGTGACATCACCTGTTGGTGAGGGGCAGGCTGGGAGCCAGGGCAAAGGACCTGAGGGGAGGGAGGAGGAGGCTGGGCCTCACCTCTTTTTCTACCAGCAGACTGAGCCCTCATCTCAGTCAGAGACTGACTGAGCCAGGGCCTTGGCTCTAGGCTGAGCCCTGATTCTGCTTACACTGATCTATGAGCCTGGATCATACAACCAGACTGCATTGGGAATTGCCCTGCTGACAGTCCAGATGCAAGTTATAGATGGAGTTTTATGCCAGTTATAGCTTGAGACCCAAGTGCAGTCAGACACGGAAGCCTGACTGCGACCTCAGACTCATCCAGGATCCCTATCGGGTTCTGTACCCCAACCCTGGCTCCACTCATGGCTCTACTCAGACTTTTATCATCTGGCATTGTTCCCAAGAAGGGGAGGGAATGAGGATGGGCCAGTGACAGGGGCCTGACAAAGATACCAAACCTTAGGTGCCACTCCCTTCCCCCAGGTTTTAGCCCAAGCACGGTGATGAGGGAAAGAGCAAGGGTCCAGGCCAGTGTGGGTCCCACCACGTGTCCAGTGACCTGCAGCTCCCGTATTGGTGTGGCTGCAAATGTCCTCCCTCTACTGTCTCACTCCAGGTGTGTGGCCAGTGTTTCAACCTCACTCCTTCACGGTAACTCCTTGTAGGAAGGTGGGCCTACCATCCACGCAGAGTAACAGTCTGAGCCCAGCTGGAGGCACCTTCTGGACACCTCATCTCCACATGGAACAGTAGGCTCCACACTGCTCCCCCTCCCTCTGACAATAAAAGCCATTTCTTTCCGCCGCCTGCCTTGCAAGAGCAAGGACCCAAATTCGATCCCCAGTACCCCCCGCATAAATAAATAAATAAATAAAAGCTATTTCTGCATCTTCCATGTGGCTCGCTGCTATCCAGCTGTTGGGGTGGGTTGGCCAGGGTCAGGGTGGCAGATGGATGGCAGAGACTGGAATTTTCATTGCAACAAACATAGGAATAGTTGAGTCTACCTCCTTGGTTTTCAAATGGGAACACTGAGACAGGGAGAGGGCCAGAACACAGCCAGGGCTTTTTCTTTTTTAGACAGTTTCTCTGTGTAGTTCAGGCTGGCTTTGAACTCACTATGTTGCCCAGGTGCCTTCGAACTCACAGTGATCCTCCTCCCTCAGGCTGTCGAGTGCTGGGATTACAGGCATGTGCCACTGAAGGACCCTAGTTAGCAAGACAGACTCCATATTGCTGCTGAACAACCCACCTGCCTGCCCTTTAGATGGACTCAAAAGGAGGAAGCTTAGAAACCTCCTCCCCTTAGAGTCTCTTAGAAACAACAATTAATCAACTATTGTTTTACAAATGTTCTAACAGCAGGACATTCGGCTTCTGTACCTTTTGCTTGCTTTACTAGTTCTATCCCATAGGGGGGCCTAGAAACTGCTGGCCTCAAAGGTGTATAAAATACATTAATCTGCCCCCAGTCGAGGCTCCAGTCCGATGCTCGGCTGGAGTCCAATGCTGGGCTCAGGTCCTGGCCGGTAATAAACTCCTGTGTGGATTTAATATTGGTCTCTGGTTGGTTCTCTCTCACTGGGTGTAACAGCCACCATGCTCGGTGCCAATCTTTATCAGCGAAAAGAACCCAGGATCCACTCAGTCCCACATCTGTCTGGAGATCAGTGTGCAATTGCCCTGTCCAGGCTGTAGTGAGAACTCAGAAGTCACATCCTGGGGACAATCCTAATTGGTGCTTTCCTCCACTCCTCCCCAGGTACCCTGACGATCATGGAGAACTGGGGAAAGCTTGGTCTGACAGGACTCAGAAGCACAGAGCAGAGTGACTCAGGGTCAGATGCCTGTGTTCCATCCCTGTCTGCCTCTCCCTGCCACAGGAAGGGTTGTGGCCATGGAATGTAGGCTCTGTTCTCCAGGCAGTGCTGAGAACCCATGGTCTTCATGTCTAGAGCTCTTCTGTCCTTCGCATCCTCAGCCATAGCACCTGGCACCCACCTGCCAGGCTGCATGGAGATACCGCCCCCTGGTGGTCACAGACCCTGGGGACGCTCTGCTGTCCCATGAAGAAGAGCTCCTTTCTCCACCCAAGGTCCCTTCATCCACTGCCCTGAACTCAGCTGGGGTGAGGGGTTCATCAGCATCACCCTGCTGATGGTGCCACACCTTCAGGGACATATGTCTCCTCCATTGTCACCACCTCTACTTGAGGGGGAAGAACTGGGACTCACAGAGGCAAAGTGACTCATCCAGATCACACATAGTTATTCCATGGCTGTGAGACTCAGACACAATACCCTGGCTCAAACAGGTGACATCAGTGGTCTCTGCCCACATCTCCTGGGTCCCCCAATAGACCCTGGTTACAGGGCCCTGCTTCCTTTTGCCTAGGCCACATGAGGTCCCTTCCATGCTGTTCTCCTCTAATTCCAGGCTGCCCCTTGGTTTCCCCTTGGCACTGCAGGGATGAGACCCCACCTTTTCCACAGCCAGGTTTGGTTCTATAGGAAAACAGCCCAGGTGACAGATGACACATGGTAGATTTAGGATCTAAGCAGCTTCTCTTCTCAGGAGGGCACGTATCCCTGAGGACCAGAGCGTTTGTGCTAGGCACCTGTGCTACTGCAAAAGATACTGCTCTGGATCCTGGGAGACTCAGGTTCCAGAGTCCAAGGCCACACCGTCATTGCCCCATCTGCTGATTCTTCCAAGGTCCTCCTCTCTGACAAGGCCGCCTCCCGGTGAGTGGTCACCTCAGGGACCCATGAAACCCTTGAGAGCTGCATGGATGTTCCTTGAATCCATGACCCTGCACCCTCCTGAGCCTCCTTCCAGGGCCTCAGCTCAGCTCATTTCCACCGTGCCCTGCTCACCGAAGGTTGAGGATGAGGATGCAGCAGGTCTGAGTGGGAGTCACCTGCCACTTTCTAGCACTGTGATCCTGGGCAGGAGATCTCACAACCTCAGTTTTCTCACCTACCAAATGAAATTAATAGGAAAATTTCTTTCACTAGGCTTGATGAGGAATAAATGTGCCAGTGAACAGGAAGCAATAACCAGGGCATGAAATACAGTGAGTCTGATGAAGGTCAGCTCTGTACACTGCAGGGAAATTGTTATGATGAGCTCCAACCTGTGTTTGTTGATTGACTGGTAAGGACTGACAGGAGAGAGAATCGTGGCCTGGGGAGATCTTGAGGTCTTCTCTTGTCTCTGTGAGATGAGACCCCTAAATGTCCCCCACTGTTCATTCTTGTCCTCCTTCCCAAGCTTTCTCTTTGCACATGGCCTCCCAGCCAGAAATGCCCTCTCCTGGTCTCTCTTGAGGCTAAGTGTCATCATGGAATAGGTCTGGCCAATGATGTAGGAGAGAATTCAGGTGCAAATTTCACCTTGTGGTTAAAAATTCAATGAGTTCTCTCCACTTCCTTCTGGGCTTCCCTTTCCTTCCAGTTAGACAAGGGAACCACAGCAAGGACTGCCCTGGACCCCTGGGAGGGAGCCATGCTTGAGGATGGCACAGCAGCCCCAGAAGCCCTGACTTCTCACCTCTGGGCTCTCATGTAACAAAGGACCAAGCTCCCTTTATTACACCATTTTATGATGTTTATGTGTTTTAAGATCTCTTTGCTTTGTGTCTGTTGTTCCTACTTTACCAATGACATGCTGTGTGACCTGAGGCTGCTAAATTTCCTACTCTGAGCACTATTTTTCTATCTGGATAGTAATCTCTGAAGGCCCTTAGTCTTTTTTCTATGAAAAATGAAACAAAATTTCATAACAAAATAATTAGAGAATAACAATAGTTAACACAAATTGTATCATGATCTCAAATAATGCCCAAAATAATACTCAGATTACAAGCCATAGACAAAAAAGTCTGTCCTTAAAAAGAAAAAACAAACAAATAAAAAGACAAAATTTTTTCTTTTCTATGAACAAAAAGAAACTGGTAGTATAAATGAAGCTAATTAGCATATATTTAAAAATATCTTTAAACAACAGAATAGATAATTTGGATAATTTTTAAAAACTTCTTTCTACTTCATATTTATCTATCTTCAATAATCTCTGTCTCATGGGTTGTTTCTGCTTCCTTTATTCTGTTCCACTGATGCACATACCTGTTTTTGTGCCAGCACTGTGCTGTTTTAATCATAGTAGCTTTGTAATATAATTTCAAATCTGGGATTGTGATGCCTCCTGCTTTGCTTTTGTTACCCAGGATTGCTTTTGCTCTTCTAGTTCCATATGAATTTTAGGATTGTTTTGTCTAGATCTGTGAGAAATGCTGTTGGTGTTTTGACAGGGATTGCACTGAATCTGTATGTCAGTTTTGGAAGTATAACCATTTTGAATATACTGTTTCTGCCTATGCAGAATTAGGGGATATATTTTCATTTCCTGATGTCAACCTTGATTTCCTTTTTCAGAGTGATGTAATTTTCATTGTAGAAGTCTTTCACTTCTTTGGTTAGGTTAATTCCTAAGCATTTACTTTTTCTTGATACTATTGTGAATGGTATTATTTTCCTAATTTCTTTCTCACTGAGTTTGTTGTTATTAGTGTATAAGAACACTATTGAATTTTGTATGTTTACTTCTATCCTACTATATTGCCAAAATTTCAAAACCAGGTATGTGCGTCAGTGGAACAAAATAAAGGAAGCAGAAACAATCCCAGGTACATTTAGCTATTTGATTTCTGACAAAGGAGCCAAAGACCTAGACTGGAAGAAGGATAGCCTCTTTAATAAAGGGTGCATGGAAAATTGGATATCCACATGCTAAAGACTGAGTCTAGACCCATACATCTCAGCATGTACTAAATGGAAAACAAAATGGATCAAAGATATAAATGTTAAAACAGAAATACTCAGGCTGGGGATTTAGCTCAGTGGTTCTGCCGCCTGCCTCGCAAGTGCAAAGAACCAAGCTCGATCCCCGGTACCAAAAAAAAAAACAACCAAAAAAACCAGAAATACTCAATCTGCTGTAAGATAAAATAGATAAGAGTCTTTTGGTGGAATTTTGGGGGCATTATAAGTAGAGGATCATGTTGTATGCAAATACTGATATTTTGACTTCATCTTTTTCTATACATATCCTTTTTATTTCTTTTTCTTGCTCTTGCTAATATTTTGGAGACTACCTCACATTGAACAGGAATGGTGATACTAGACATCCTTGTCTTGTTTCTGGTTCTAGAGAGAAACCTTTTAGTTTTTCCTCATTTAATATAATGTTGGCAGTAAGTTGGCTATAAATGGCTTTTATAATATTGAGGTAAGGTCCTTATTTACCAATGATCTTCATGAATGGATGCTGGATTTTATTGAAGGCTTTTTCTGTGTCTATTGGGATGACCATGTGATTTTTGTCCTTGCTTCTGTTTATGTGATGAATTACATTTACTGATTTGCATATGCTGAACCATTCTTGTGTCCCTGGGATGAAGCCTACTTGATCATGATGTATGATCATTTTGATGATTTGTTGCATTCTGTTTGCAGTACCTTGTTGACAATTTTTAGCATTTATACTCATTAGAAAGATTGGCCTTT
>NW_004624842.1:6125205-6149593 GCF_000247695.1 Heterocephalus glaber | reverse complement strand
GCAATCCTCCTGCCTCAGCCTCCCAAGTGCTGTGATTACAGGTGTGTGACACCATGCCAAGCTCATTTGTTGTTATTTGAGTTCTTGATGATAGCCATTGTTTTTAGAATAAGATAGAATCTTAGTGTTGTTTTAATTTTCAATTCTCTCATGGCCAATGACATTGAATACTTTTTCGTATGTTTATCAGCCATTTGTAATTCTTCTGAGAAATGTCTGTTCACTTCAAATGACTATTTTTATTAGATCTTTTTTTTATTTCTTTATATATTCTGTTCAAGGAGTACCTGGCCAAAATTTTTTCCCATTCTGTAGTTCGTCTCTTCAGTCTGTCGGTTCTTTCACTTGCTGTGCAGAAGCTTTTTAATTTTATATGGTCTTTAATTTTTGATGTTTTTTCTTGTACAATTTGGGTTCTGTTCAGAAAGCCTTTGCATGTGTATATGTCCTCCAGAGTTTTCCATCTTTTATCTTCCATAGATTGTTTCTGTTGTAATATCCAGGTCTTTGATTCATTTTGATTTTATTTTAGTACGTGTTAAGAGACATGAGTCTAGATTCAATCTTCTGCATGTGTGTAATCAGTTTCCTCGACACCATTTGTTAAAGAGGCTCTCTTTCTTCCAGTGTGTGTTTTTGGCCTCATTTTCAAAGATCAGGTGACTGAATTTGCCTGGAGTTGTTTTGTGCCAGTATCATCTTGTTTTTATCACTGTAGTTTATAATCTGACTTGAAGTCTGGGACTGTGACACCTTCTGCTTTGTTTTTGTTGCTCAGAATTATTTTCTCTATTCTGGGTCTCTGCTTGTTCCACATGCATTTCAGGGTTGTTTTGTCTAATTCTGCAAGGAATGCTATATGCATTTTATTAGTTTTTTTTATTTTAGGGGGTCTAATTTTTTTTAGTTCTTTATATATTCTAGATGTTAGTCCTCTGTTTGAGAAATAGCTGGCAAAATTCTTTTCTCATTCTGTGTAGTCTTTTCACTCTGTTCTTTCTTTTGCTGTCCAGAAGCTCTTTAAATTTGTTATGACCTCATTTGTTCTTTTTTTTTCTGGTACTGAGGATCGAACTCAGGACCTCGCGCTTGCGAGGCAGGCAGTGGCACCACTGAGCTAAATCCCTAGCCCTAGTTTGTTGATTCTTTTTTTTTTTTTGGTACCGGGGATTGAACTCAGTTCCTTGCACTTGCAAGGCAGGCAGTGGCACCACTGAGCTAAATCCCCAGCCCAGTCTTGGTGAATTTTGATGGTCTTCTATATAGAAGATCATGTCAAATAATGATAATTTGACTTTTTCCTTTCATATACATGTCACTTTTATTTCTTTTTCTTGCCTAATAGTTTTTGCTAATGTTTCAAGTACTATGATTATAGTGGACAAGACAGGGCGGATAGCCTAGATAGAATATAAAAGGACAGAAAGAAGCTGCTATTGTCACTTGTTGCTGCTGCTGCTGTAATCTTCTACTCTGCGATGCCCCCTCTGCTGTGCCACCCTGCCTTGGAGCGAGTTGATTATGGACTGAAACCTCTACAAACTACGAACCAAAATAAACCTTTCCTCCTTTAACTTTGGGTATCAGATATTTTGTATCCATGATCAGAAAAGTAACTAAGAGAATTGGGTGCCAGAGAAGTGGGATCATTGCTGTGACTATACCTGACCATGTGGTTCGGGAGCTTTTGAAACTGGCTTATGGGAAGATTTTGGAAAGGTTCAGAGAATCTGGATGAAAAAGCAGCCTTGGAATGCCTTAAGCTGTACTTGATGGGAGATTCTGATCAGAGCTCAGCAGATGAGAAAGCTGATAGAAATGCTGCCAGTAAAGACCCTGCTCTGTAGGATTCTGTTGGGAAGAAGGGCTGTGTTAGCTGTTAGACTCCAGACATGTGTGTTTAGGCTTGGCAGAAACTTTGTCTGTGTTTTGCTCATGTCCAGAGACTGCCTGAGACTGCAGTTAAGGGTAATGGACTAATTAATCTGGCAGAAGAAATTTCAAGGTAGTCTAATGTTGAGGCAGTGGCATGGCTACTGTTGGGGGCTTTTGTCCAGGTATATATTAAGAATCAAGAGCAAAGAGGCACTGGGACTGCTGAGAGGAGTTAAGCCCTGGACCCCAGGAGCCCCAGGCAGGCGGAGCAGAAAGAAGCATCAGAGGAGGGAAAAGTTGCATCCCAAGAGGTGACCTTGGAGGTGGTCTCCATGCATTGGGCACTAAGGACAAAGCGACCAGCAATTCTCTGTCTCAGCCCATTTTTGTTGGTGTAACAACATGCCTGAGACCAGGCCATAGATCCAGTATGGAAGGTTAGGCTCACCCTTGGGGAGTCTGCAAAGATCACGACCACCACACAGAATGTGCTGGGTGTCTGAAGAGGGCCTTGGTGCTGCATCAGGATATGGGACAGGTGTCACATGCTGCGACAGATCTGCATGCCAGCTCTGTGCTCTTTCCCTTTTTATGAAACCTCTACTGCCAGCATGGGCTCGTCCTCATGACCTTATGGGAAGGTAATTACCTCCCAATATCTCCTTCCAAGTACCATTAGCATGTTAATTTCAAGACTAACTTTCCAATACATGACCTTTTGGGGAGCATGGTGTCATCTGAGGTAAGTAAGGAGCAGTCCCCATATAGATGATACTTGTCTGGAGGCTTGAGGCTGAAGAGGATTTAGCCACCTGCTGAGGGACAAAACAGGCATCCCAGGGCTTGGGATAGCAGGGACTCAGACTTGGACACTACACTGAGTTTCGTCTGCCCCAAAAGAGCCCTGGCTTGGGAGCACTTCATGTATGCTTGCTGTGGGAGGCGAGATTGTCATCACACAATAGGCTGAACAAGCCCTGTCTTTCTTCTCACTGACAGCAGGGAAGACTCACTATGTGGGAGGCTGTTGTTAGATCAGCCAATGTGGCCTGTCCCCAGCCTTGGGGCCACTGGAAATCACTTCACCTTTCAGGGTCTCAGTTGCCACAGCTCCTCACAAAGCCCCTCACTCTGTCAGAGCCCAGTGAGGCCAGGTTCATAAAGGTCTAATGCAGAGTGTCACTACAATAGTGACATTTGGACTGCATAATTCTTGCTGTGAGGGGCTATCCTGTGCATTATGGGGTGGTGAGTGGCACCTCTACTCAACACATGCAAGTTGAAGATATCTTTAGACACTGCCCAAAGTGTCATAGATGACAAAAGTCACCCAAGGCTGAGGATAAAGGGTCTAATTCTGACATATTGTGGTAACTGAATGAATGCTATTTCTGGCTCCTTCAGCTCTGGAAGGATTTGAAGTTCTACCCTGTTGGATTAGAAAGGGATTTCCAGTAACTCTGTGCAGATTGGAAAATGGGGGTCAGAGAGGGGAAGTTAGCAGCCCATGTGACACAGCACGTCATTGTTAGTGTGAGATAGGCACAGCAGACACAAATCCACCTTACCAAGGAGACCGAAAGCGCAGTGGTTTCAATAAGGAAGTGTGTTCCTTTTTCCCGTAAGAGCCCTGTTGGATTACTGGGACAGCTGTGCCTTCCTCAAAGCATGGCTCCCACTTGGGGTCCAGGGCAGTGGCTCCTGTGGTTTCCCAGTCTGACTGGACAGAAGCGGGAGGTGAGGAAGAAGCAGAGGGAATCGCCTGTGTTTTTAAGCACAAAGTGGAATTTGCACCTTGTGTCTGCATCTACACCACTGGCCAGACTGGAGCCCTATGTCACAGTTAACTGCAAAGGAGGCTAAGGGGTGACATTGATGGCTAGCAGGCTATGAAGGGAGAAGAATAAAAAGGAGGGGCAGTTAGCAGTCTCACCTCCCAGAGACAAGGTGAGACCCCAAGATCTCCCTAGCCTATGATTCTCTCTCCTGTCAGTTCTTACCAGTCAACAAACACAGAGTAGAGCTCATCACAGCAATTTCCCTGCAGTGTGCAGAGCTGACCTTCACCAGACTCACTGGGTGTGTGGGACTTTCAACTTCCTGTTCACTGGTGCATTTATTCCTCATCAAGCCCTGGGACTAAGGCTGTTCTATTAATTCCATTTGGCAGGTGAGAAAATTGAGGTTGTAGGGAGTTCAGTCCCTTGCGCAGGGTCACAGTGTTAGAAAGTGGCAGGTGACTCCTGCTGATTCCCTGGCCTTACCCTGTACCAGGCAGAGCACAGTGGCAAGGTACTGAGCTGAGGCCATAGCAAGAGGTTTGAGAGGGCACTGGGCCATGGGTTGGAGTAACTCCTGGCTATGCCAAGGGCTCTAGGGGTCCCTGAAGTGACCGGACTAAGGATGTGGCCCTGTCTGAGAGGAAGCCCTAGGAGACTGCCCCTGGGCCAGCCTCAGTGTGGCTTTGGACTCTAGGAACACAAGCTTCGTGAGGCTGAGAGCAGCCCCCTCCCCTTGTGTAGAGGAAGGAGACAGCTGGGTGACATGTGTACTCAGGTCCTTGGGTCAGATCCCTTCCTGAGAGGACAGGCTGCTGGGTTTCTGAGGCTGCCTCTCGTTGGCATGCCACCCAAGCTGCAGTCCACAGAAACTATCTTGGCTGCGTGAAGAGGTAAGGTCTCCTCCCTGCAGTGCACAGGGGAAACTGAAGCCAGCACAGACACTAAAGGAGAACAGCATGGAAGGGACCTCATCTGGCCTGAGCAAAGAGAGCAGGGCAGTGATCTGAGTCCCCTTGGGTAATGGCGTAGCTAATGAGAGCTGTGACATCACACCTGAGCCAGGGTTACATGCCCAGTGCCTCCATAAGCATGAGTTCAAATCCTGTTCTAACATTTGCCTTCTGCATTTCCTGGATGAGGGATTTCACCTCTGTAACTTTCAATTTCTCCACCTGGAAAAAGGGTGGTGAGGATGGAGTGGACTCCTGTGTAGTCCTGAGAAAGTACTCTATGGCGGTGTCAATGCACACAGCAGAGTGACACAGTCTGTGAGCCACCAAGCACAACCTGAAATGAGCTGAATTCTGGGTTGCGGATGGAGGGGCCTTGGCCAGAAGACAGATCTAGTACCCATGGGGCAGGAAGTGGCCCCTAGGTCTGACCGAGTTCACTAGGAAGGCAGGACCTCCATGCAGCCTGGCAGGCAGGTGCCCAGGTGCTCAGGGCTGTTGATGGGAGATATAGGGACTTCTGGGAGTGGATACAATGGGTACCTCAGCACTGCCTGGAGAAGAGTCCCCAGCTCCAGGGGAACCCACACCCTTCAGACTTAAGGGAGGGGCCAGAGGGGATAGGGACTCTGTCCACAGGTCACTGTGCCCTATGGTCCTGCACTCTGTCAGACTAAGTGGTCCCTGATTCTCCACAGGTCCTCAGGGTTCCCGGGGAGGATTGAAGGAAAGCACTAGCTGGGGTGACTATCATGTTCTCACTGCTGCCTGGATGTCACTGCTGGAAGTGAGACTAAATGGATCCAAGACTCTGTCACTGCCACAAAAAGGCTGTGTGTCCCATTTCTTTTTTTTTCTCTTGTTTTGAAAAACAAGGAGGTGGGGCTGGATATTTCTCATTGTCTCTTTCATCTCAAGATTCAAGTCTTTGCCACTGCACATGTCACCCTGATTCCCACCAACTGTCCCAAATGATGAGACAGCAGCAAGCCACACAGAGAATGCAGAAATGGGTGTTTATTTTCAGGAGGAGAGAAAAGCACAGACACCACTGTCCCACACAAGGAGATGGGGTGTCTGGGAGGTGCCTTTGGCCAGCTCAGGCAGTTGCTCTGGTTGGGTGGTGCTCCTACCTTCCCAGAGGGAGATGAGATGAGGGAGCAAGGTAAGGCCCCTGGATATCTACCTGGAATGAGACGTCGGGGGCGGGGGGGGAGGACATTTGCAACCACAGCAGCCGTAGGAGATGCCAGTCATGGGACATGTGATTGGACTCATACTGGCCTGGACCCACAGTCCTGGCTCTTTCCCACTTTACTCTGTGTGATCTAAGGCCTTGGGGAGGGGAGTGGCACCTAGGGTTTGGGGTCTTTCCCTGGTAGCTAGCACTGACTCATTACCTTTATTCTCCCCTTATGGGAAAAAATGGACAATGGGAAAAGACTGAGTAGAGGTCAGCTATCACTGGATCCAGGGTCAGGCTGCAGTACCTGATCAGGACCATGGGTCAGCCTAAGATTATGGTCAGAGTGTGACCAAAGTTGAGGCTCAGTTAATAACCAGCGTTAAACTCAGACTATCACTTGGATCTGTGCTCTTAGTCTGGGGCTATAATCAGAGCTCAGACTCAGTGTGTGATCTAGGCTCAGAGTTCAGATTGTAACCAGAATCAGCGATCAGCTGGGGCCAAAACACAGGTTCAGTCCACTGCTGGAAAAAGAGGTGAAGCCCAGCTTCCCCTTCCCTCTCCACAGGCCCCTTGCACTGGGCATAGAGCTGGCCCCTCACCAACAGGTGACATCACAGTGGTCCTTTCATCCATCCTCTTCAGATGGAGACTGTAGGGCAATTGGATGTTGAAGTCCAGCTGAAGGAAAAGAATCAAGAGCAGGCTTCAGTCTCTACCACTGGAAGATTGAAGAAAGATCACACCCCAATAACCACCACCCTTCAGTTGGTCAGTCTGGCAGCTGTGGTTTCTCAGACATGTTGTACTACCTCTCCAAGGCTCAGTTTATTCACCTGTAAAATGAGTACGAGGACAGTACCCACTCCACAAGTCAGAGTGATGACCCAAGTGTCTGGATTCATGGCCTTTCCTAGAAGAGCCACCTCCAGGGCCTTGGCATCTGTGCTGCTTCATTTCATTTGGCCCAGCAGTCAGGCAGTCCCACCATGCCTGGTGACCTGAAGGCTACAGACAGTCCCCAAGTGCAAGAAAAGAACTCTCAGCCCCCACCTTGCCCAGGAAGGTGGGTCTTTCTGCTACTCTAGATCTCCTGAGCAGACTTGCTAGGGCAAGCCCAGAGCTGCAGGCTGCCCTTGGAAAGCACCCTTTTTCTTGCCCTGTGACTTACCATATATGCCCTCAAGAGAGTTCACTTGCAGGCCATCCAATGAGCTTTGGATCCATGGGCATAACTGAGAGCCAGAGAAAGAAGAGAAAGAAGAGGGCAGGAGGCTAAGGACAGATGGTTCTTAACTGGGGACACACTCTGTGCTATCCACAGACAGACTCAGGCCTAGGGATCTGAGACCTGTGCACTTCGGATTCTAGCACAATGGAATCCTAGCAGTCTGAAATCTGAGAGCCCTAGGGTCCTATCACCTAAATCTTAGAACATCAGAATTCTATAACATCAAGAATCTAGAGTGTTCACATCCCCAGGGTCTTGAAACCCTTGAACTTGGGAAATCTGGCATTTTAAAGGTGCCATGACTGAGACAAGGGCTCAGTTTGCTGCTAGGGAAAAGGTGAAACCCATTCTTGCTTTTGCCTCTTCCCTGGCCCCTTGCATTGCAACTCAGAGCAATGTGCTTTAGATGATGCATAGTGGCAGTGAATGGACATGGCAAAGGGCTTCCGTGTGGGATCCAGTGATGGCCACTACTATCAACCCCTCCTCACCCTTCAGTCAGAGTTATGGAGATGAGGGCTCCCCTTGATCTCCCAAAGAGATGTTGGTACCTCCAACAGAAAAGTCCAGAGAATATGGACAGGGCTGAAGATGCCACCCAGCCAACCACCAGGCCTGGCTCTGTGCCCCAGGGAATGTGGGACTCACTTGCTTCTGTAACAAGGTAGAAACGATCATCTTCAGAACACCAATTGTTGAGTCCATGGCCTTGTTGATCATGTCATCAGCTCTGGGAGAAATATGGAAGGAATGAAGGCCTGGCAAGTGGTCAGGGCAGCCAAGGGCAGCACTTGGATGATAGGTGACCCAGACCTGCCTGACTTTTCTTGCTTCACACAGAGCTGCATCCAAATGGACCATCACTTAGCATCCCACACCTGGCCAATGGCTCAACTTGTGCCCAGAGTCTTCTCCCAACCCCGAGACCTCATTCATTCATATTCATTCATCATTCATGCCACATTTTCAGAGCATCAACTACATGCCAGGCACTCAGCTGGGCCCTCAGAACAATAGGATGAGCAAAGGACAAGCAGCCTCAAACCTGGAAATAGACAAATTTGCCAAGGCTGCCTCCTCCCACATTTGCCCTCAGCATAACTATCGCCTCCCATGGATGGCTCTGACAGGTTGTCTCGGGGAAGGTTTGGCCATTATAGTGACCTGTTCAGTGTCATGGGCTGCATAGGACTGGGCTCTGTCCTTGAGGGTCCTCAGGGGATGAACTGATCATTCCTCTGGCTGCCTGTCCATCAGGACAAGCTCCACAGGATGGGACCTCATCTCTCCTCACCGGTCAGGGCTTCAGAGTGGACTTTAATGAGTGAGAACAAAAGGAATCTCCCTAAAAATGAGGAGGTGCACTGAAATGGAGTGAGGAGAAAGGTATAAGAGGTAGCCAGAATGGTCCCTGCAAAGGTCCTATGGTAGGACAGAAAAATGAGGGTCGGTTGAAATCAAGGGCAGTCTACATGGCCATGGGATTGTTTCAATGTATACAGAAGAGGCTGGAGAGGATTTGAAGCAGCAGCTGTGTGTCATTTGATAGGTATATACGGACCAAGAATAGCAAGTACAATTCCCTGGGCCTGCTTGGGAAGGCAGTGTCCAGCAGGGTGCAGGGCTCTGAATTTGCATCCAGCCTTCCATACTAACATCCAACCATGGTGCCTTTCTTGATTTAGGGGTCTTCAGGCAGCCTGGGATCAGATTCCTTGATAGAGGGAGTGTCGAGTGACCTCCAGTCATGGTCATTATGGGTGAGAAACAAGAATCCAATCTTGTACCTGGTCAGAGACAACCAGCACCAGCCCTCAGGTTCCAGACTAGTTTTCTTTCCCAGCTACTGACCATGGTCACCTTTTCTCTTTTCAACTTCTTGTCTGTGACCAACTTGCTTTTTAAAGCACATGACTAAGATGTATTTTTTACAGATTAACTAGAACCAGGAGAGAATAAAGGATAAATTCATTTCAAGGATTTTCCAATAGGTGAATAATGATTTGAGGAAATCTGAAATCAGAGCCCATGATAGGCATTCATCTGCCCACTCCTCCCAATTGCAGGGAAGAGGGTAAATACAAGTTTAATATTATTAACATTACTGAGGAACATTACATAATGATAGAGGGGTCAGTTCTCTCAGAGGACACAATAATCCTCAACATGCATGCACCAAACCACAATGTTTTAAACAGATACAACAAACACTGACAGAGCTGAAAGACAAAACAGGCAAATTCACAAGTCTGGCTGGAAAAGTCAACATCCTGTATCGGTGATGCAGACAGTCAATTGACAGCATGGATACTACGACTACTGAGAGCTTATTGTGCTCCAGGCTGTATGCTGAACATTTATATTTTTCCACTCCTTGTTTCAGAAGCCTAAGAGTAGGATCATTGTTACCCTCTGAGAGCACAGCTCTACAGAGATGGATAGGCCTTACCTGTCCAGCAAGGAGACTGTGATGCTGGCTGGGTCAACAGTGAATTCTCCCACAACCACGGTGAAAAGATTGGTCTGAGGTACTGGTACAAGCCTGATTCCAGCCAGGGGGTCCAAGGAGACCTCCAGGTTGACCCTCTTGCAAACGAGGGGGCTATAGGAAATAGGATTCACAGTGACCAGAAAGCAGGAGGTCCACACACAGCCCACTCCTGTTTCTGCACCTGTGTGGACATTTTCCAAGAGGTCTGTTGGCAATGTCAACATTGCCTGGAGAATGACAACATGGTACACATTCTTTATGGCATTTATGTGTCTCCATTAGGGTTTCTTTTCTGAGCCACTTGGGTTCAATTCATGGGAAAATTTTATTCAACATTACACTGGTAATTAAAAAACAGTTAACATTTTGAGTACAAATGATTCATAGGCATTTTAAAGTACATTTAAAAAGCATTTTACCTGGTTTAGTCCATTTAATCATTACAACAATGCTATGAGAGGAATCATGCTCTACTTTTGAAATTTGGCCTCATAGGTACAGAGAGGTTAACTAATTAACTCAAGACTTCATATTAATGTATTTACTTTATAGAAATTCACTTTTTCATTTGTGTGGTTCTGGGATGGAACCAGCTGTCCACACATGCTAGGCAAACACTATACCATTAAGCTACAACCACAGCCTAGAGAAATTCTTTTACACAAGCTTTCTCCCACCACTTTCCTGCCTGTCTCTTCTAAATTTAAAATACTTTAATGTTATATTTATTGTATGTGCTTATTATATTATGCACATTATTACATTAATCTGTAATGATCAGTGGTACTTAGAGAATCTTGAAAAATGAAATAACAATGGAAGAAATTTTGCCAAAGAATTGTAAGTATTTATGTCATCTTAATTTTGCAATTAGATAATTTAACAATCAGATAATAATTATTTAATTAGATTGTAATTTCAGAAACATATAATATGCAGCATTCTTTTAGAAGAGATTAGGTTATGACCAGAGAAAGTTAGACTTTTTTAAAGATTGGGATTCTAGACCTGGAAACTTTTCCTTGTTTACAAATTGGAAATTGGAGGCCCAAAGCCACATAGTCTCCTAGGAAGGTGACAATTCCTAGGTTAGGGTTTACCAGCCATGCTCCCACCGCCTCTCCCAGGTCTGACTACACATACTCACAGGGCCACAGTGACATTAGCAGTGGCCAGAAACCTCAGGTTGATACTTCTTCCATCTGCTGCCCATTCAGCTTGGATGTCCCTGATGACAGTCTTGGTGATTTTCACCCTGCTCAAAACCCACCATGGTCCCTTGTTATTCCCTGGACAGCCATCTATAAAGTCCTCCATACTAGTGTTACACTGCACGTTTGGGCCCCATCATCCTTGCCCTTGTGAATCTTTCCTGGGCCCCCAACCCTTTTCAGAAGTGTGGTGCTCTGCATTTCAGGGCACAGCAGATTGAGCCTCTGACAGATGAGATAGTCTTCAAGGGGAACAGTAAGTGCCGGAGCCCATTTTCAACCCAGATCTGACTCCAAAACTCCATGGGTCAAGTCACTATCTGGGTCATTCCACTATCTAAGTAGAATGGATTTCCCTTCCCTGAATGGAGATTTAGCCTTTTATCCTCTGCTGTATTTGGAGAAGACATGTTCATTCTTTGGAAAGGAGCTTTAGATACAAGCACACGGGGAGGCAAGGATGTATTGAACCTCTGCTTTAAACCTAAAATTACAAATATGGGACCCCCAAACCCACAGATCCCCATACTGCCCTGTAGCCCTGCCTCTAATTTTTTTCAAGTTTGGTAGGCCTGGCCTCAGAGCATCTCAGGGCTGCAGAGGACAGAAAGGATGATTCATCTACTTTTATCTTAAACTTACCTCCCCTTTCTTTCTAAGTATCACCCCCCCTTTTTGGACAAAGATCACCAGGAAGGATGAACACACCCAAAAGGGTTCTCCAGACTTGGATGCACGTAAGGCAAGGCAAGTTCCACCACATTCTCGATTCTTGGGATCTTCTTCTTAGCACTGATATTCTGAAGCACCCTTGAGTTGAGATTCAGAAAACCTGCCAATATAATCCCCATTTAGTGTCCTGTACCACTTAGGAAGCAGCTACTATGCTGCAGGTATCAGAGAAGACGATTTGCCCATGTTATTTTATTTTATTCCTGAAATTATTTAGTGAGTAGGTATCATAATTATCTTTGTTTTATAGATGAGGAAATAAAGGTTCAAGGAAGTTAAAAAATGTATCTAATCACAGAGGTAGGGGATCCTTGATACTTTCATGCTGCCTCTACACCAATACATACTGATCCTTTATCAACAAAGCAATCAATTGTTTGGCCAGGAAACTGATCTCAATTGTATGCACCTAGAGGTAACTTGGAAGTCTATTGCTAAAGACATGCTCACATGAGTTTGAAAAACTAGGTGAAACAAAATGGGAAAATGAACTGAAAATGGGAAAATCTACAGCCAAGGAAAAACATAGGGCTCTGTTTTGGCTTGTATCTAGATGTCCCCCCAAAACCTCACATGCCCGTAGGTGGGGCTTTTCAGAGGTGGTTGGATCTATTATGTGTAAATATGGATTAAGAGTGTATGATAACTAAATTAGTCCACTGGTTGGTTTAGCATAGCTCTGGTTGTGGATAATGGGAAGGCCCACCCTGGTTGTGGGTGGCACCATCCAATAGGCTTGTACCCTAGATGGGGTAAATGTCCAGAAGGCTTGCTGCTGGCTGCCTCCTGCCTGTCACTCCATAGACTGTTTCTCCTCTGCTATATCCCTCTGCCATGCCATCCTATCCTGGAGCCAGCCGACTATGGACTGAAACCTCTACTACCTGTGAGCTAAAATAAACCTTTCCTCCTTTAACTTGTGGGTGTTGGGTGTCTTGTCTCAGCAATAAGAAAAGTAACTAAGATAGACTCCAATCCATGAAGGTGGCAAATAAGAGTCCCAGAGAAGAATAATTTTTATAGTAGGAGGAGAACAAAGTGTCCTAATGGGAGATGAACATACAACAGAGGGAGGAGATAAAATAAACGACATGGCAGATATTGGATGGGAAATATGAAAGGAATTAAAGATATGTGCAGAAAATAATACAAGTGAGAAAAACAAATCCATTACTAACTCAAGGAGAAACAAAGAACCATATAACGAAAGAGATGAAATCACAGTAGTGCAACCTGGCTCCCCAGTGGTCAGTATCTGCTTAGTATAAAGATGGACAGAATGTCAATGGAATAAAGCTGAAGATATACATGGTTATAGAACTCACTAGGTAGCCTTGGTCCTGACACTTTTTCTCTTGGCTTCAGTTTTCTCAGCTGTGAAAGAGACTGAGTGTCCTTCCTGCATCCGTGCAAGCTGCCTACAGCTTGAGAAAGTTTCAAAGGCAGTCATTTGCAGATGGTTCCCCCTCCTATAAAAACTGATTGTCAGTGTGCTGTTAGTATTTGCAAGTAAAGGAAAGAAAGCCTTGTTCCTTTAATAAGACAGCATAAAGTGGAGGCAAAATTCAACATGAGTATAAGTAGGTTAGTAGATACCTGGACTAAGTAGGGGTAACTTCCTTATTTCCCAGTCATTTAATACCAATCAGCAAGGGAAACTCCAACAGTCCAATAGAAAAGTATGTAAGAATATGGAGAAAATACTGAAGTTAAAATATGTGAATGGATAGTAAACATATACATTTAAAACAAGAGAATTTTTGAGATGAAATGCAAAATGAAAGAAATTACAGCCTTTTAGACTGGGAAAGCATTGAAAGTTGTCAAAGTAAGTCCTGGCTATGGAGCGGGACAAAAGATGCTCGCACAGGCTATGGGAGGAAGTGTTACCAAGGGTATTTCTCAAAATTCCCATAAAGTAAAATGTGCATTATTTTTTAACTTTAGAGATCTCACTTTTAGAAATGTATCCTATATATACACTGGCAAAGTTTATCAAGATATAGTATGTTAAAGGATATTTATTGTTTGTTTCAAAATAAATAAGTTCACAAGTCAGGAACTGAGGAGGTCCCTTTCTTAATAACCCACCCACAAAGGGAAGCTCCTGGGAAAGCCCCTGGCATGGCAGGCACAGTGATTAGGAGGTAACTCCTGGGTCCCTTCGATTGTCACCCCACTGACTCACCTTCAGATACATTGTCAACAGTCTCAAGCCCATTGTGGATAATAGGTTTCACTTGGTCCACAAGATTACTCAGGCCATGGCCAAAATTGAGAAGAAGACCTGCAGAGGTCCCATGGAGCAAGTAGCACAAGAGAAGAAGCTTCCAAAGCTGAAACATCATTTTACTGACACCTGGGAAGTCACGGGGAGAATGAGAGTGAGAACAGCCCAGAGAGAGGAGGAATCTTAAAGCCAACCTGTTATTCTTCCACTTAACCCTCCTTTCAGGCAAAAGTGGTTATCTGCTGGTTTACAGGTAGCAGCCAAGGCAAGAAAAGCAGAGTATTCACAGCCCATAAGTACAGGGACTGGGATGGGAAAGGCAGCCTCATCTCCGCATTCATGATCTTCACACAAAGGTCTTCTGCACATGCTGCCTGCTCTGCCTCAGATGTCTTTCAACATCTTCACTTTGTCACCTAAGCCAACTCTTCCTGATTCTCTGGCTTCAGTGAGGCATCATTTCCTCTGTGAAGCTACACCAAGCTCCACACAAGAGTCTAGTTTGGGGCCTCTCTGTGCTCTTCAGAAGACCCCTGGACCCCCTGAATGATCAGATATCAGAGGGGCCCTGTGAGGAGGCATTAGCTGAGTCAGCAGCAGGGGCCTCTTCTGTGTGGCCTTGGCTTCTCTGAACCTGAGATTCCCTGAAGCCAAGAGTATCCTCCTCCCAGACTTCTACAGAGCAAGCATCTGGCTGCATGGCACATGGGCTCAGGTCCCGGGGGTCAGATGCCCTTTTGAGATGAGAGGCTGCTGGTGTCATGAGGTCATCTCCTATTAGCCCATGGCCTGCCCTGTATCCCCACAGCAGGAGATGGTGCTGTGTGAAAAATGGGATCTCCTCCATGTAGCACAAAGGGGAAAGTGAGGTCCATCTCTGGAATGGGAGGAGGACAGTATAGAGGGCACCTCACCTGGCCTGAACAAAACAAAACTAGATTGGGTCATGGGGCCTGCTGGGTTCTGGAAGAACAGGCAGCTCATCAGGAGCTTGACAGCTCATCTCTAGGCTGGAGTAGTTTATCTTGGGGTCCCACCACAAGGGTTCAAATCCCACTCTGCCACTTGTTCTCTGTGTGGCCTAGATGAGTCACTTTGTCCCCCTAAGTCATAATTCTTCCTCCTCGATTAGAGGTGAAGAGGATGGAGGGAATAATTTTGCATTTCTGAGGCAGCTTTTCTTGTCAATGGCAATGCAGTCCTCACCACAGTAGTTGGGGATCATGCCACAGTCAGCCACGGCCTGGAGTGGGCTGAGTTCTGGGATGAGGAATAAGAAGGTTTAAGTGGAGAGAGGAACTAGTCTCCAGGGGACATGTGAGTGACACCCCGGTCACTGACTTCACAAGGAAGGGCACATCTAAATAATCTTCATCTGTACTAATGAATGTGTGTGAAATGATATAAATGAATGAGTGAATAATTGGATGGATGGATGGGTGGGTGGATGGATGGATGGATGAATTAATGTATCTCATCTCATGTTATTAATTAAAGAAGGGAGAAAGCAATTCAAAGCCAAAGCATGAGGTTATCATGAAGGCCACAGAGAATTCAACTTAAATTCTGTCCTCAACCATCTCAAGAGATGGCACCACAATTCACTTTGCTATCACAGGTCCAATCTTTGGAGTTGCCCTTGCCTCCTCTTTTCTCTCACCAGCCATCTGTCAGGAATGCCCATCAACACCTTTTGATTCCAAGCTCATCCAAAGAGTCCTCCTCAGCCACCACCATTATGGCCTGAATTACTTCAAAGGGTCTGAACTGGTTACCTGTTTTCGGCACTGGCCACCACCACTCCCCTTTGTCTTCATGGCAGCCCTAGCAAGCATTAGAAAACTAATTCAGGCCATGCCACTCAGCCTACTCTGAGCTTTCCAGTTTTCAATCACACACAGAGCAAAAATAATTCCTGCATAGACACCAGACCCTCTGAGATCATGTTTTCTACCTCTGTTCCTCCTCGCCCACAGGCCTGAGAGGACACAAAGGTGATTGCCACTGACTCTGTGCTCTCCCCCAACACTGAAGGAGATGTAAAGTCCCACTCATAGAGCAGACAGCACAAACTTTGCAAATGTCACCGCAGCCTTGCCTCACTCTTGGCAATGCACCCTCTGTAAGAGATGGTGCTGAAAGCTAGATTCAGGGTGCCGGCTCTCCCTCTATTTGAAGTCCTTTCTTAGTATGCAGGCTGTCCTTGGGGATGTTTGTAAAATATCAATTACTTTCAAGTGGACTTTTCTAGGACTCTGGGTCTTATATAACCAGCCACAATTTTGTCCTTTCTTTTTTTTTTTTTTTTAAAGAAAGTTAGCGAAGAACAGGTACCATTGAAAGGCACCAACACATTGTCCTTGGATCTTTGGCCACCTCAGCATGGTGGAGCGGACTGTGTAAGTCCCGCCTCCTCAACACTGTGATCTCAAGACCCAGAGTCTTATGACACAATGATGTGAAGGATGGAGTCAGTCAGAGCTTGATGCTTGACACTTGAGGGAAGACTTGGGGGACAGAGGACCCTGCCTAGGGTGAGCACTGGATTTGGAGCAAAAGTGATACAGAATCAGGTACAGTGAAGAGCAGGTGCTTTGAGGTCCCTGGAACCAGGGTTCACCTCCTGCCTCTGCCTCTTGGCTGATTAGGGGAACAAGATCATGGGATACAAGGCTCTAGTGCAGCCCACAGAGCTGGAGCGGGGAGAAGGGGAACGTACTCACAATCGTGCCCTACAGTCACCCCCATTCTCATCCTCATCTCCTTGAACTTCAGCTTCCTCTTCTCCCCAGGGCAGCAGGTGGAGAAGATGACACAAAGTCCCAGAGATCCAAGAGGGTGGGCAGGGCACAGCACAGGACATGTGCGAGGTGCAAAGGAGCCACCTCCGAAAAAAAAAAAAAAAAAGGAGCCACCTCTGCTGAGACTGTCACAAAGGAGAGCACAACTGCCTAAGCCACTCTGACCAATGGAGGTTACAGAGGGAAAAGGGACAAGCAGAAAGGCAGGGTGGTCATTCAGGGAGCCAGGCTGTGACAGTGCAGACTGTGGGCCTTATTGTCCTTCACTCAACAGGCAGAAGCCCTAAAGTCACTGAGTGCTCTGTGACTTCCATTGTGGACCCTGGGAATCCACGCAGAGAGGCCAGTCAGGGTCCTTGTTCCCCCGGAGCTGTCAGAGCCACCTGCAGACCCACAGTGTTCAAGTATCCTTGCACCTGAGCATGACTATACATCAGGGCCCTCTGGTAAGGAGGTGGGTGCCCTGGGAGGGTGCAGGGAGAGACCTCAGGCCAGGGAATTAGAGAAAGACCTCTCTGAGGAGGTAGCATATGAGCTCAGCTTAGGAACAACACCACAGGTTGGAATGTCCTCCCGGTGTCACAGGCTGTTTCCCATAGGGGATGTTGAGGAAGGGAGTATGCTTCTTCCTAAGTTTCTCCTTAGAGGATGAGGACTCCCATTCATTTGTGGGGTTTCATTCCCTACCATGGGACCTCTCATTCTCCCCAGCACTGCTCAGCTTGCTTTCTGCATGGTTTTATTCCACCCTGATACCACATAGGTGAGAAGACAGGGACCCAGAGAGTTGTGGACCTCACAACTAGGCCTAGGCCAACTGCTACAAAGGGACTTCTCATTCTTCCCAGCACTGCCCAGGTGGAGCTGAAGATGATAGTAACCTTACCTGTCAGTAGCCTCCTGTGCCAATCAAGTGGATTTCCTTAGAACCTGCCTCCTTTAGGGGGAGGAATTTTGAAATCATGACAAAAACTTTAGTTTGTCTTTTTAAAAAAGCACTAGTTTAAAGAGTGTTGCTCCCAGCACTGGCTGTCCATGGTCTCCCAGGCCACCCAGGGACCAGCGCTGACCTCCTGGCCTCCTGGCAGAATGGACTTCCAAGGTGAACTCCATGTCCACCCTACCTTTGCCTGAGGTATTTACTTAAAACGCCTGTGGAAAAACAGAGTCCAGGCAAAAGGGGCCAGTCCTACTGGGCTGTGGAGGTAGAAGGCTGGAAGTGTGGTCTCCATAGTGGCAGGCCCTCAAAATCCTGGAGGGTGTGTTATGACACACTAGGAGCCCCAAATTTGGTGAGAACACTTCCCTTAGTTAACTGGGCTGCTCTAAACCACCCCAGTGCTAAGTGAAACTTTGAGGACCCTGGCAGAAAACAGCTGAACTTGAAAGGGCTATGCAGAGATTGTAGTGCCTCCTCTTGGTGCTGCTGGGGACTCAGGATCCAGGGTGGACTTTCCATTAAGACCCAGTATTTTGTTCTCTAGGAGAAGGCTCTCCCTGGAAATGAAGGTTCCCACACTAGGGAGGGTGAAGGATGAGCAAAGCCAAGCCAGAGGCACCCACTGAAACCTAAACCTAAGCCACGGCAGGATCAAAGGGTCTAAACACCTGCTGTCTGTTTGAAATCTGTCTTCCTCCTCTTTGGCAACTACAACCCAATTTAGAATCTGTACAACTTTTCTTTGTAGTGTGTAGCACCCAACAAGAAATGAAGAGATGACTGAAAGCCAAGAAAATAAAATTCACAATATAGGGAATCTATAGGCGGTACAAATACTCAACTGTTGAGCCAGCAACAGGGCAAGCATCGACTGTTGGATGATCCTGCAGTGATGCCAGGCCAGGAGAGTCAGCTTTGGAGAGATTCTGTGTGAAGCTGAAGGGATTCAGGCACCTACAGAAGCCAACTGTACTAATCCCTACCCACCCCACACCTATTTTACAGAGAGGAAAATGAGTCTCAGCAAGATTTCACTTCCTCTGAGCATTAGTCAGTGACTACAACACAGTTCTCTTGCCTTGCAGTGTAGACTGCACTCAGCATCTCTCTAACAAAGGTCACTATAAGGATTCAACAAGCATTTTCAAAATTGCTGAGCTTGGTGCCACTAAACAGAAGTTAATTTTGGATGTTCAAATGGAAGTTTCTCTTTATCTCTTCCTGGCCCTGACAGTGCCTTTGGAAGCTCCCATAGCATTTTTGGTGCATGCACACACTAGCATGATTACAAAGGAGAGGGGTGACCAGAGGAGCACCTTGGGGTCCTAAGTGTGGGGACATCACAGAGTCTTTCAACCGTTCTATCTAACAGGACAATGTTGATGCATTTTATTTTAAAAAGAGGGAAATGGAAGTTTGCAGAGATGAGGACACTTGCCTATTCTCTCTTATTGCACATAATCTTTGTATTTTCAAGGACAGACAGTGCCTAACAAAGAAATCATCTTTCCCAGCCTTATTTGCAACCAGCCATGGTAAACAGGATATAAATAGAAGGTTAGGTTGGGTTTCCCTAGAATGTTTCTTAAAATGACTCAGTTGGGAAATATAGGTCTCTCTTTTCCCCGCTTCTTTTGCTGGATCTAAGCCATAGTCATTGGATTATAGCAGTTATATTATTAGCATGAAGATGAACACCCTTCCAAACCAGCCTACCTCTATACTTCTCATTACTGCCCTAGCTTCATTTCCTGTACTAGCACCAAAAATAATTTCCAAGAGATCACATTTATTGAAAGCTCTAGTCTGGTTCAGATTGCAATTAAAAAAATAGGTTGAGGAACGAGTCACAGCATTGTTACCTGGATTTCTCTTGGGAGGTGTTCACATGCTCTGATCTCTGTCAGTTTGTTCCCAGAGGGTTAGGAAGTAGGGCTATATATATAAATGGTGAGGGACCAGGCTCTGGGGAAACGTGGCACTTGGTGATGGACAACTAAGAATCTCTGGGACACCCTCCATCCCACCACATCCATCCAACTCCTCCAAGGCAAACATCCCTGCCAGGGGAGTCCAGGAAGCTGGGGCTCCCCAGGATCTCTAAGGCAAACAAGGCAGAGGACAACAGTCATGGCCTGACAACACTAGAGATGAATCTGTCCTCACAGATGTCATGAGATAGAGAGGTGGGGAAGGTGCTGATCCCTAGAGGGGTTGAGAGTTAGAAGTCCTGCATCAGACAAGTTTCCTTCTCAGCATAGACTTCCGGGGCTCTGAGGGGGTCATGCTTTGTCAGCATGAAGGGGAGCAGGTATCCTGGCCTCAGGTCCCTGGTTGTCACCATGGAACTTTGAGCTCTAGACTCTGACTGGACTTTCTCTCTGACACTGGTCAACTCCTGTAGTCTTTCTGGGCCTCAGTTTCCCCGTCTACACTATAGTAGCAAACATTGACAGGAAGTTTTCACCAATGCTTGTTGAGTACTCCCTGCATACTTACGACACAGGAACAGTTATTCACCCTGACTACGAATGAGGAACCGAGGTTCAAGGGACTCTGGATCTTTTCCCCAAGGTTACAGAATTAGTCTATGCAGAGTGAGGATTACACTAGCTCTACCTTCAGCCCGGCTTGGAACACTGACCCCACACCTCCTGTCCCTCCTTTCAGAGCAGAGCTGAAGCTTCCTTATGGATTGGGGACTGCTCTCTATGTCACTGAGTTTGGGGACTCATGGACAGATGCTGCTCATCAGTTACTCCAAAAGTCATGTCCACACTCAAGCCTTCTTTTCCACTGTATTAACACACTGGCTGTGCCGGGTATGTATCAGACGCTGAATTGAGCCCCCACAGACACACACCATGGTGATGGTAAGAGGAGGGGTTTGTAGGAAGTGGTGCAATCCTGGGCTCTGCCTTCTAGATGGGGTTAAGGTTATCATGACATGAGGCGTCAAGGAACTGCCTGGATCTACCGATTCTCTTCTGCCATGTGAAGACAGTGTCAGTCCCTTTTATCACTTCTGTCCCTTCTGCCACGTGACATGGCAGCCACAAGGTGCCATGTTAGAAGCAGAGAGCCAGCCCTCTCCAGTCCCCATATCTGCCTACATCTTCATCATGGATTTCACATGCTTCAGAAGTGTGAAAAATAAGTGCCTTTTGTTTATACATTTCCCCCTATAAGGTACTTTGTTACGGCAGCAGGAAGAGACTGAGACAATAGGTATTTCACATGTCTCAAATAGTCCATGTTTATGGAAGTACATTTTCCCAACATAAATGCACATTAGAAAACAAGGCCCTTCAGCCTATGTTCTGGGTGACTCAAGACATGATCTGCTAACTGCCCTCTCTGCAGCAGGTCCCCTTGAGTAGAGACCTGAGCCGTGCACTGCCCTGTGGACTACCCCAAGTCATTTCACTGTCCTGGTCAAAGCTGGGACAGCCCCCACAGGAGTCCAACCAGGGACTATGTCGGGCTGGTTTCCAACCAATATGCCTAACCCTGTTTCCCTGAAATATCCTTCCTCCCCTGCCTCAGGGTTTCGCTCCAGCTGTTCTAAAGCTGGAGACAGGCAATGCCCTGGAAATCTGTGTTCACCAAAATAATGAACAAATGACATTTTTGAGGCCTCACTTCCTTACCAAGAAGCTATTATGGGTCTGACCAGTCTCTCTGGCCCCAGAACTGTACATTTGTCCCCTCTTCAGCTCTGATAAGGGGATATTAGCTTGGGCCACAAGTTTTCCAGTCCTCAGGGCCTGGTTCAGTGTGACTGTCACCCCAGGCCTGTGAGTCATGCTTTCTTTGCACATGTCCTCTCCCCCACCTTCTACTCTGACACCCACTTCTCAGGGGAGGGGCTGGGCTCAGGGAAGCTGGGTAGTGAGCTCAGGCACTTGGAAGAACCAAGACTCACACTGAGGGGCAGATGCAGATCCCAAACCTTAGCCATGGTTTGAGATCAACCCAGGACCTTTTCAACCCACTGAGGTGACCGAGCCAGAAGGCCATTCTACCCAGGGTCATTGGAGAAGGTTCCTGCAGACCCTGGACCACCTGCTGCAGAGACAATGCTGGCTTTGTCCCTGCAGAAAATGGGCAAGGGACCCAGGAGAGGAGGCTGAAAGACAAGCAGAGGCCAGGCACAGGGGACAGAGACAGTCAGGCTTGCAGGCTCTGCCTGGAAACAAAACAGCTTTTGTTTGAGTCTGCGTTTTAAATAAACTTTATTTTTTAGAGAATTATTAGGTGCATAGAAACACTGGGTAGAACTTCCAGAGAATTCAATGTGCCCCTGTCATGGATCCCCAACCTTCCCCACTGCCAACATCACACCCACAGTGGTACATTTGCCACAGTCAAGAACCTACAGGGCCAGGGATTTAGCTCAGTGGTTCTGATGCCTGCCTCTCAATTGCAAGGTCCTTGAGTTCAATCCCCGGTACAAAAAAAAACCCAAAAAACCTACACTGGGGCATCCTTACCACCCAGTGCACATAGTGCACAACTGGGTCACTCTGTGGACCTGGACAGACAAAGCAATGTGTCTTGCACATCTTCAGTGTTCCTCCGTTCCTCTTTCCTCCACCCTCCAGTAACCAGTGACTTCCTGTCCCCATAGTGGGCCTCTGTAGAGAAGTAGATAGTTGGAATCCACACCATCATATCTATGAAGGCTGCCTTCTTTCACTGGTGATGTGCATTCTGCTTCCTCCCTGCTTTGCATGGCTTGATAGTGCCTTTCTCTTCATCTGTGAATACTAACTACTCCAGAATCTGGATGTACCATGGGGTGTGCGTCCATTCATCCTTGAAGGGCATCTCTGTCTCTGTGGGGACAGAAGTTTTCCACTCATTTGCATAAACACCAAGAAGCATGATTGCTGGACCTATGGAAAGTCACCTGGGAGTTCCATTAGGTTGCGACATCCGAACCCACAGGTACGATTGTTGGCTGAGCTGGCACATTGGCAGCCACATATGCAGGACAGGGTTCAGGTGGATGGATGAGGATTAACAGGACAGTGGGGACCAGTGTGGACTCTGACCACTGGCCCTGAGGAAATCACTTGTTCCTGCTTTTGCATAAGGCTGAGCTCTGGCTCCTTCCTCATCTCTCTCCCTGCCTGTAGAGCAGGATGGAGGGCAGGATCCAGACCCTCAGCTCTGATAACTCAGAGTCTAGCTGGGGGTCTCAGGAATCCAAAGGCTGTGCCTGGGAAGCCACCCCTTGACCATGATCACCCCTTCCCCAAAAGCTGCCCTCTATCCTGCTCCACAGCCAGCTGCCCACCTCCAACAGCTCCTCCCTGGGTTGGACCTGGAAGGTTCTCACCCACCAGCCCTGGCCTTGACTCCTTCCGGCTCACCTGTCACAACACTCTCCCGAAATCAGAGCAGAGCTTATCTCTCCTCTGCTCTAAAACCTTTGTCTCCCTACTGCCATGCCCAATATTCTTGAAGTATATAACAGTATAAATAATATGTTCAGAGATGTCTATTGTAGCATTATTTCTTTCTCAGAAAGGAAGTGCCCAATTCAGGAATTCAACAGCCTCTTTCCTGAGTAACCTAACCATAAAGGGCATCTCCTGGGGTGGCCCCTGGCATCAGAGGTATGGTGATAAGGAGGTAACTCCTGGGGCATGCTGGTCATCAACCATGGTGCCTCAACTTCAAGGGTGCTATCACAAGTTTCAAGTCATACTGGAGAACAGGTGTCATCTTGTCCAAAGCAGTGCTAGGACCATTACCAACATCTTAGAGAACAGGTGCTGAGGCGCCAGTGAGCAGGTGACACCGAGAAGTTTCCAGAGCTGAAACATCTTTTGTCCTGACACCTGGACAGTAATGGAGAAAACAAGAGTGAGGACGTCCAGAGGGAGGGAGAGTCTCCACCACTCACCTGTCACTATGTCACATAACCTTCCTCTAAGATAAGTGTGGTCACCTACCGGTTTACAGGTGGGCAGCCAAGGTCAGAAAGCCAGAGCACACTGCCTGGAGATGCCCAGCCAGGAAGTGCAGGGGCTAAGATGGGAAAGTCAGCCTCGCCTCTACACCCAAGCTCCTCAACCAAAGGTGCTTTGCATACACCACCTGCTCTGCCTCAAATATCTTTGACTTCTTCTCATTGTCACCTGGTGGTCACTCCTGATTCTCTGGGTACACACCCTCTGTGTGAAGCTACTCCAGGGCCCACCTCTGATTTCAGATATGGGGTCCTTATGCGCCAATCTAGGGGCCTCTGCAGTAACTAGGCCAGGAGGCTGCACTCGTCAGGGGAGGCACCGGCTGACTCCGCAGTAGAGGCCTCCTCTGTGTGGCCTTGGCCTCTCTGTACTGTGCTGCCCCAGGGCTAAGAGCGGCTTCCTCCCAGAGTGGGCAGAGGAAGGAGAGAGCTGTGTGGCTCAGGTCCCTGGGTCAGATGTCCTCTGGGCAAGACACACTTCTAGGATCTGAGACCACCCCTTATTAGAGATGTCAGGGATTGCTGTCATTCTAGGTTCTTGGTATCCCAAAGAACTGAGCAAGACACACAGAAATGGAAGTGAAAGCATACACTCCTCAAGGTGGGAGCAGGCCAGTGAAAAGAACTCTATAACTGCCTTCGTTAAAGGAAAGATAGCCTATTTAATAAATGGTGTTGGAAAAACTGGACTTCAACCTACCAAAGATTAAAACTACACCCATAGAGACGCCGAATCAGCCCGCTGCAGACAGGCAGGTCTGTGCACGCCCTACCGAGGTCCTGAGGCACGTGGAAGACACCGAATCACCCCACTGCAGACAGGCAGCCACCTGGTTCCACATTACCAAGGCGCAGAGGGCACCAGACCACCAGACCAAGGTACTGAGTCCCACTGTTCCCGGCCCAGAGGTAGGGGCTTCTGAGCCACCGTCCCACTGCTCCTGGTCCAGAGGAAGGGGCTTCCCGGTCACCATCCCTCC
>NW_004624842.1:6110035-6120466 GCF_000247695.1 Heterocephalus glaber | reverse complement strand
AGTGAAAGCTTGGAACAGCCCAAGTGCCATCAACTGGAAACTGGATAAACAAGATGTGATTTTTTTTTATAAAATGGAGTACTACTCAGCCATAAAGAACAAGAAACAAGAGGCATTTGTAGCTAAATGGATGCATATTGAGGCCATACTCTTAAGTGAAATAAATAGCACACACGTGTAAATACTGAAGTTTCTCTAGTGTGAGAAACTAAAAGTGTAAATAAGGATTAAAATGATTAAAATGAATAATTGATAATTTGGGTCCAAAGAGGTAGAGAAAGTGGGAGGGGAAGGGGAAAGGAAAGAAGGGAAAGGAGAAATTATGAAAAAAGGAAAAAAATGGAAACAAAGTCTTTGTAAATAGGAAAGGGAGCACACGAAATGGGGAAAAAAATAAGAACCAAGATACATCATGTACAGGTACAAGCACCCAATGATAAATGTAAATGCATTGTATAACTAAAATGTACCAATAAAAGAATTTAAGCAAAAAAAAAAAAAAAAGAAGAACTTACTGCTCTAAAGAAGCCAGGTATCAGAATCTATATGTGGTCTTTACAGGGAGAGAATGGCTCTTTAACTGACACAGCAATTTATTCTAGTCAGGGGCAAGTCTCCTCCTTTCTATTGGATGGGGAAGTTTTTTCCCTTATATGGACTTTTGAGGAACTGCCTGGCACCTGAAGCCCATGGAGTGGCGAGGGGGCAAAACCACAATGCAAATGATATCATAATTAATTGAAATTAGGTTGAGGTTACTTTCAGGTGTTTGAGATACTTTATAGCCATGTCTCCCCAGTTATGGCCTGTTAGAGCCAGACGTTCTTTGTGGATTTAGAGAGCTGTCTGGGGCCTCCAGAAGCCTATAGCAAATGTGGGCCCCTTGTCTTTACCAAGTGTGGTGTAGCTGTTAGAACCAATGCACCCTGTACTCCCTGCCCCTCAGCCTCCCTTCTTTGAGGAATTTCTTCTATCTCCTGCCTCACCAAGGTGCAGCATCCTGGCCGAGGGAACACAGCTGTGTTAAGGAGTAGGATCTCCCTGCTGGAGCATAAAGGGGGAAAAGCCAGCCAGGGCACAGAAAGAACAATATCAAGGGGACCCTGTCTGTCCTGAGCATAAGAAAGCAGGACCAAGGAAGTGGGGACCTGTGGGGGCTGGTAGCAAAGTTAGCCAACAAGAACCATGACACTGGCTCTCTGAGGCAGGGTGGTTTGTCCAGGGGTCTCATCATTGGGGTTCAATTCTACCCTACCACTTGCTTTCTATGTGCCTGAGTGAGTCACTTAGCCCCTAATAGCCTCAGTTCCTCCTCCTAGAATGGGGTAGTGAGGACAGAGGGGACTCATGTTCAGCATTGGGGCAGCTCTTCTTGATGTAGTGCCAGCAGCAGGGGGACACCGCCAGGTGTGGCCTGGGGTGGGCTGAGTTCTGGGTCTCTTCTCTCGGCAGTCATTACAGAGGCTTAAAAATATAATACAGAGCCACTCTTCATACTAAAGATGCTTTGGAAACCTGTAGTCATTTTTTAATAAAAATATGTCATTTGTTGAAATATAATTAATTAGTTTTTTTGAAAGCAATTAATAAATATATTTTAAAAGTTTCTCTACATTAATTCCCTTTATGCCAAATACTAATCGTGGGAATCCATATAACAAAAGCTCCTAAAAGTTCCTCAAGAAGTTTTACACTTTTTAAATTTTGAGACAAGGTCTTGCTAAGTTGCACAGGCTGGGCTCCAATTTGCCTTCCTCCCTCCTCACCCTCCAAAGTAGTTAGGGGCACAGTTCCCCGGCACCACACCTGACCTTGTCCACAATTTTTGAGAGTGTACTAAGAAGGACATCTTGGAACTATGGGCTCAGAGGATGTCACTTAAATCTGCCCCAGCATAACCCTCATGGCCCTGGCCTCCTCCCAACCCTCACACATTGCATTCCAGCAGCTTTGAAGGCCAAGTCTTTCCCCTCCCTGGCCTTCCCTCGTCTGCTCACTTCTGCTCAGCACATCCTCCACTCCCGTCTCTGCCTGTCATCCTGTCAATTTCTGCGAAGCCTCTCTGCCTGTCCTTCCCGTCTAGGCTGGGCCAAGGGCCCCCTTGGAGCTCCTTTCTTCAGCACTGACCTCTCTTTGCACACTCATCTCCCCAGGGGACTGTGTGCCCTCGTGTGCCAGGAACCCGTCTTGTGCTCCATCCACCTTGCACCTATGTAACAGGTGAGCATGAAGCACTAGCACGATCCCTGTGTGCTGAGCTTAGGGATCAACCCCCTCAGCCTCTGCTGAGCTGCCCAGCACAGGGCCGGTCCAAGCTAGATCCTGGGCCTTTCCCTAGTTTCTAGAAATTAGTTTTTTTCAGAACCTTAACACAAGTAAGTTACTTGTAACAGTAAATTCTTGTCAATGTTTGTACCTCTCTACAGTTTTTTTTTCTGCTTTCAGCTTTTTGCATCATTGTGATTCTAGTAAACCAGGATTCTAAGATCTGTAGGTTCACCCAGCCAGAAATCACAAGTATTTCTAATTTTTTAAACGGGCAAAAAATAGTTTACAGAGATGACATCACAGATGCCCTCCCTAACATGAGCCCTTGGACATTTCCAATGGGACAAATTTGATTCCACTCCAATGCAAAGAGTAAATATTTGAAGGTGCTCCTTTACTGTCAGAGATGTGGTGAGATATGTACACTGTCTTCTGGCCTTGTAAATAGGAAGGTCCGGGTTGGAAAATCATTTTGTTTCTGGGGTCATGAGATTTTCCTAGGCACTCTGTTAGTAACTCTGCTTGTGAGATGTCATCCTGAAGGAATTGGGCAAACCCTGTGGCCACGTGTACATAACTGATTAAGCCTCTAATGGGCCTGCTTGGAGTGTGGTGGCCTTTCTGGGATCCTCTGTGACCTTTCTGCCCACATAGTCCCTTATATGGACATCTTTTCACCCCTTCTATGCCTCCTTGTCCTCCAGTCCTCTTTCTTGTGGTGCCACCTTCCCCAGCAAACACTCACCCCTGCTGTGAGGCCTGGGACTAGTGGGCAGAGAGCCATACCATGTCTTGGGGGTCCAGGGCACAGGAGGCAAGCCCGCCCCCCTCACACTGCAGCTCGTCCTCTTTCCCCTCAATGGCCAAAGCAACACCAGTTGAGCCAGGTGCCAGTTCCTCCTACCCCTCACCCCATGTCCTTGCTCCACATGCTTAGGGCCATATGTGGCTCCTAATCCATGATTTATGTCCTCAAGTGAACGTATCTGGTTAACAGAAAATAATGACAGGTACGCTGTGTTCCTCAGGCCTGGTTTGCCAGAATTCCCCAGCTCCTCCTCCCATTTACCTTATCTATATAGGGTTCTGACTGTGCATAGTCAAAAAGGGCTTTGTCCATCCATCTATCCATCCATCCATCCATCCATCCATTCAGCAGTGGCTCCATCCTGTCCATCACCTGCTGCTTTCCTGGGTGCTGGGGCTGCTGGGGGTAGCAAAGCCTCAGCCTCCAGGATCCCCCAGGCAGGTGGAGCAGAAAGGAACATGAGAGAAGAGACCCATATCCTGAGAGGTGACCCTGATGAAGTCTCCCTGCATTGGACACTAAGGATAAGGTAACCAGCAGTGCTCCATCTCAGCCCGTTTATGTTGCTCTAACAACATACTTGAGAGCAGGGCATAGATCAAGAATGGAAGCAAGTATGGCTCACCTTTCTGAAGACTGAAAAGATGAAGATCACAACACTGACATCTGCTGTGTGTCTGGAGAGGGCCTTCCTGTGTCATCTGATGTGGTTCAGGGGTCACACGTTGTGACACAGTGGAGGGTGTCCATCCTGGGCCACTCTTCACCTTATTAGCCACTAATGGCATCATGGGGTGCCCTATTGATGACCTGATCCACCTCCAAATACCATTAACAAGGGAATTTCAGGGTTAAGTTTTCAACACAGAAACTTTCAGGGGACACATTGAAAAACTGCAACCTGTAAGTTGGGGAGTACAGTGCCTCTTTCATATGTTTGGTAGGGACTTAGATGGAAGATGACTCCTGAGCAGAGTCTTGAAGGGCTTCATCCATCCAGCTACCCAACCATCCATCCATCCATCTAGCAGAAAAATTCAGGCAGCTGCTGGGGGACAAGGAATAGCAATACCAATACCTAGTGAGGCCATGCCTACAAAGGTCTAACGTAGTGGGTCACAACAACATTGACACTTTGAAACGGATGATTGTTTGCTGTGAGCGACCATCCTGTATACTATGGGAGGGTGAGCAGCATCCCTGTCCTCCACCCCAAGGATGCCTGTATCAGGCCTACCCCTATACCACAGGTGCAAAGTAAAGCTATCTCCAGATATTGCCAAATGTTCCCTAGAGAACAAAAGTCATCACAGATGGAGTACTGCCCATGTCATGCAATTTTTGACATGTCGTAGGAACTGAATAAACGTTTACTTTTTCCTCCCTCAACAATGGAAGGAATGTTAAATTCTAACTTGTCAAATTAGCAACAACCTTCAGGTATCACTGGGAAGATCAGAAAATAGTGCTCAGAGAAAAAGGAAAGTTAGCAACCTCATGCCACACAACAACATGTCAATTGTAAAATGAAGTAGGTACAAGAGACACAAGGCAGCTTTTTTACAAGGAGACTGTAAAACAGTGATTTAAACAATGAAGCTCGTTCCTTTGTCCTGTAAGATTCCAGAGGTGAGAGGTCTGGGCTATTGTGGCAGCCATGTCCTTCTCAAAGCACAGATTCCACTTCCAGGACCAGGGCAGTTGCTCCTGTGGTTCCCATGTCTGACTGCAGAGAAAAGGGAGTCCAGATGGCAACAGATGGGAACCTGCTGCATTTTAAGCATCAGATGGAATTTGCACTTCAACTCTGCTTCCACATTATTGCCAAGACCTTAGTCCATGACTAGACTTAGCTGGATGGCAGGCTGGGAGGATATCTCTGCAGGGAGGCCATGTGCAAAATTAACTTGGGAAGCCATGTAGTGACCCTAAGCGACAGTTAGCAGTCTCACTTCACAAGACAAGGTAGGACCCCAGGATATCCCTGGGCCATGACTACCACTCTCCTATCGGTCAAATCCTGGTAAAGAATGGCCCCTGCATCTGCCTCTGAGTTTGAGTCTTGGTTCTCCATGGAGCCTGAGGCTTATTACTCAGCTTCTCTGAGTGTAGCCTTTTCCCTGTGAAATGGGTATTAGAGCAGAAAGTAGGGAGAGGACACATAAAATGAGGTGTGCAAAGCATGACACACAAGCCTGGGGCCACAGTCACACTGACACAGGCCTTGAGGGCTGACTAATTTGGGGTAGAATCTAATATCCTCAACCCAGGACTGGACAGCTGGTAAACATCCATGTCTGGGGTCAGAGACTTCTCTCTACAGAGCAGAACTATGGCCAGCTATTGATGAGGGTGAGTTTGAGTAAGGGCTCAAGGATGGGGTTATTCATTCATTCCAGGAGCACAGGAGAATTCCCTGTCTCCCAGGCAGGCCATGAGAACAGCTGGAGCAAAGTCCCTAAGGCAGGAGAGAGAGGCCTGTCCTTAAGACAGGCAGCAAAGGACTTGGTCAGTGTCGGGAACAATGCTACATAATTTTGGGGAAAAATCATTTGATTAGGCCTAGTTCTCCTGCCTACAGGCCAGCTATGGGACTTCAAGACAATGCCACTTTGGCCTCTGGTCACAACTGAGACCTCAATGGTTCAGTGATGCTGTGATTCTCCAGAACAAGATTACACCAGCTGAAGACATCCTGGGAGGAAGCAAATCTACATCTGCATAGTTCCTCATTGATCTAGGAATTCCTCTGCTCCCCAGTCATCTGTTACATCTGTTTCTCCCGATACACTGAACTCTGTGGGACATACTGAACTCTCTGTCCAGAGTCATTTGTTACATTTGTTTCTCCTGGTACTGAATAAAAGGTGCTGCAAGCTCTGGGGCTTTCATCTTTGCCGCCCAGAGCAGCACTGATCAGGCCCAAAGCTCAGCTTCTTCTCCAAGTCTCATTTTTTCTACCTTTCCTGTATAATAAGTTAATTCGCCTTGTGCTGCCGTGGCTCACAGGAGACTAAAACTTGCTGCAGAGGTTCTAGTAACATCCCTGTTCCCTGTTCCCTACAGGTCAGCCTGTAGGGTGACTGTTTAGAGATCATTCCAACAAGGTCCCTCACTGAACTCTTGTGGAGCTGTCCCAGTTTTGACCAGGACAGTTAAGTGACTTAATATAGTTAAGCAGGGCAGTGAACCACTCAGGTGTTCATTCAAGGGGACCTGCTGCGAAGAGGGCAGATCACGTCTCCACCTCGGCCACCTCAAGTCACACAGAACAAAAGGCTGAGGGGCCTTGTTTTCTGAAGTGTTTGTATACTGAGAAAATATAAAATTTCAACACGGTTTATTTACAAGCCTAGTTTCTTTGAGTCATATGAAATACCTCAGACTCTTTCTGCTACTTTAACAAAATAGCTTACACAGGCAATTTGTAAACAAAAGATTCTTATTTCTTCAACTTCTGGAGGATTTGAAGTCCATGACAAAGGTGCAGGCAGATATGGAGTCTGGGGGGTGGCGGGGGTTCTCTGCTTCCAGCATGGCACCTGCGGCTGCAGTGTCACATGTAAGAGGGATGGAAGTGAAAGGACAGGCTGTGTCCTCACATGATGGAAGAGAATCGGCAGAGCCAGGCAGCTCCTCCATGTGTCTTTATACACAGCTTTAAAGTTAACAGGAGGGCAGAGCCCTAGAACCTCACTGCTTCCTAGAGGAACAGCCTCTTGCCAGCACCCTCTGGGGTCATTTGCAACATCTGAACGGGGGCTGGGGACACACACATTCCCACCATAGTATGTATTTTAACCCAGATCAAATGAAGCCTTGAGTAGGAGCCTCACATTTGGAGCAATGGGTAGTTAGCGTGTGTGCCTGGGTCCCTGGCCTCAGAGAGACCCGGTAGAGAGCAGTCCCCAACCCACAGTGAAATTTCAGCTCTGCTCTGAAGGGAGGGGTGTGTGATGCAGGGTCAGGGCTTGAGACTTAGTGGAAGGTAGGACTAGAGTCTAATCCTCATTCTGCCTGGACTAGCACTATGACCTTGGGGAGATTAAGCCTCCTTTGAGTCTCAGATCCTCATCTATAAAACAGAGTTAGTAACAGTTTCTCTATAATAAGGATCCTGTGAGGATTCAAGAAGCATCAGTAAAACTATTTGTCAGTGCTCATTACTATTATTGCAGATGGGGAAACTGAGGCCTGGAAAGGGCATGGGAGCTGTCCAGTGTCAGACCTCAAGACCTGGGCAGAGTCTAGGGCCCAAGGCTATAGGTGACAGCCAGAGTCCTGAGGCCAGGACACATGCTCCCTACTCAGCCAACTCGGCAGGTTTCTCCCTCCAAGCTCCACTAGGCTCTTGGATCTTGGCTCAGTTAGAAACTGGCCTGGAGCAGGACCCCGACTCTCAGACCCTCTCAGGCTCTACCACCCTCTCCAGATTTATATCTGGTGTTGTCATACTTTAGCCATTCTCCCTGTCATTTTTTGCCTGTGCTGGGGAGCCCCAACTTCCTGGACTTCCCTAGGCCTTGGAACAGGGATGTTTGATTTGGAGGACTTGCAAGAAAACAGTGCAATGGAAGGCTTCCAACAGTTTCTTGCTGTCCATCTCCCAGTGCCACATCTCCACCAGTCCAGGTTCCTCAACATTTATAAAGACAGCCCCAGTGCAGAGTTCATCAGGAAACAACTGATGGAGACCAGGATGTTTCAAGAGCTCCCCGGAAAGATCCAGGTAACATTGCCACGACTTTCTCCCCCATTTCCTGCTCTATAAATAAGAGCATCACCATTTTTCCATGGAGGAGGCCTATTGCAAAGACTGGAGACAGTCCCCACTCCAGCACCTGAAGGTGCTCTTCTAGGCCCCTGTCTGCTTCACGACCATCAGTCTGTGCATCATCCAAAGACACTGTAAGGGCTTCCAAGGAAACTGTCAGGACCAGGGAGGGATAAAGAGAAACTTCGATTTGTTTATCTAAAATTAACCCATATTTAGTGGCACCAGGCTAAGAAATTTTCAAAATGCTTGTTGAATCCTCATAGGGACCTTTCTTAGGGAAATGACGAGAAGTCTACACAGGAAGGCACGAGAGGCAGGTTCACCTTACTAATTAAGGCAGACTCAGGGGAAGCATAACTTTGGTCCTAGTGCTCCATGCTTCAGCACATCTCCAGCTCTAAAGTCCATGCTAGGACCCTTCTGTCCCTTGATCCTGGAACCCAAGTCTACCAAGAATCAGAGGCAGGAGGTGAACCCTTTTTCCAGGAACCTCAGAACACCTGCTCTTTAGTGTACATGATTTAGCATCACTCTGGCTCCAAATCTAGCACTCACCCCTCAACAGAACCCTCCACCCCCTAACTCTGATCTTCCCTGAGGGTCTCTGCCCTCTACCTGCTCATAGCATGAGACTCCAGGGCCCTGAGCTCACAGAGGTGAGAAGGCAGGACTGACAGCATCCCTCCCCAGTACCTGATGGCCAAAGATCCAAGAACAGTGGGCTGGTGCCTCTCAAAGTTACCTCCTGTTTTCTAATTTTCATCACAAGACAACAAAATTGCAACTGGTTACAAAAAACCCAGAAATTTAGAAAATTCCACTTGAAAGTAACTGATATTTTACAAACTCCTCCAAGGGCAATTGTGCACTCTGAGAAAAGACCTGGAATAGCAGAGATAAAGGAGGGTGCATTGTCAAGAATCAGCCAGAACTCCTGTGGCATTTGCAAAGCACATGTAACCATCTCTCCTCTGAGCAGACCCCTGCATATGCCCTGCAAGGTAGGGTGAGAGCACAGGGTCAGTGACAGTCACATTTGTCTCAGTGCTCGTGCTCACAGTAGAACTGGGGGCTTAGGACAGTGGGGCTGCAGTGCCTCAGGTTGGGGTAGGGCCAAGTCCTAGAGGATCTACAGACACTTCTGGGCCTGGGGGGCTGTGCATAGATATTTCTGCTGCCTGTGCAATCAGAAATGGAGGAAAGGTCTGAGCAGAGAGGCCCATGGTCTGTGTTCTTGGCATCAAAAGTTGTTCATACTGCTCTGCAGAAGAGAGGCAGTAGTTGGTCAGGGCAGAAGCCAAAGAACCAATTCAAACTCTTTGCAATAATTCAGGCCATGATGGTGCTGGCTGGAGGTATTAGACATTGTCAGAGTCTGAAAGTGTGTACAGATTTCCGACTGATTGGTGGTGAGAGGGGGGAAAAAGCAGAAGTCAAAGGCAAACAGCACACCAGGGTTTGAACACGTGGTTGTAGGATGTCTGCACACACTACCAGAGAGGTGAAATCAGAGGACTCTAGGGCCCTGGAATAGCACAGAGGGGCCCCAAATGTAGGGCTCAAATGGGGCCTGAGGTAGCTTCACAGAGAAGGTGATGTCTTGCTGAAGCCAGAGAATCAGGAGGCATTGACATAGGTGACAAATTGAAGAAGATAAGAGATTCTGAGACAGAGCAGGCAGTGTACAAAGCACTTTTGGGTCAAAAGCATGGATGTGGAGGCAAGGCTGACTTTCCCATCCCAGCCCCTACACTTCCTGGCTGGGCACCTCCAGGCAGTGTGCTCTGGCTTTCTGACCTTGGCTGCCTGTAAACCTGCAAACCACCTGTAAACTGGCAGGTGACCACATCTGTCTTAGAGGAAGGTGAAGTGGGAGAGTAACAGAGAGTGGAGATTCCTCTTCCCTCTGGGCAGTTCTCACTCTTGTTCCCCTTGTCACTATCCAAGTGTCAGGAGAAAGGATGTTTCTGTCTTAAAAATTTCTTCCCCATGCCACATGCCCAGTGGTGCCTCAGCACCTGTTCCTGGGATGGCGGTAATGGCTTGAGCACTGCTTTGGATGAGGTGACACCTGCTCTCCAGAATGAGCTCAGGCTTGTGATAATACACATGAAGGTGAGTTACCAGGAGTGACCTCCACGAATTACCTCCTAAACACCACGCCCATGACACTACAGGCAAGCCTGGGAATGCCCTTTATGGGTGGGCCACTTGTTCAGTTCCTGGACAAGCACTACTTCTTCAATAAACATTCTTTAACATTTTAAAACCTGATGTTAGAGTCAGGGTTTTGCAAGGGAATATATATAATACAGGACACATAATTTATAGCATTATTTTATAATAGCCACTGAAAAAGTCAAATGCAGAGGAGTGCATGAGATTAGCCACACACTAGCAACCCAAAGAATCCAACCAAGGGCCTGAATCCCACAGCAATGTCCCACACTGTAGGGGACAGGGGAAGGGGATGTTACCAGAACCTCTGCAGTGAGTCCTGGTCTCCTGCGAGCCACGGCAGCACACGGCGAATTACAGGAAAGGTAGAAAAATGAGACTGAGAAGAAGCTGAGCTTTG
>NW_004624842.1:6019388-6035559 GCF_000247695.1 Heterocephalus glaber | reverse complement strand
AAGTCAATACATTTCAGTTATAACAATCAATGTTAATGGTCTCAATTCACCAATCAAAAAAATGTTCAAAAATTTAAGGAGGAGGAGGAGGAAAGTCTTGCCCAATCATACAGGCAGTAATGGGCCAGATTGTAGCTCAGAACTGTCTGACGTCACAGCCCACAGTGAGCTCCAAAGAACACAGGCAGGTGATTTCTGAACCAAAGACTGTCAAGCAACTTGGCCTTGAAGAGCACTGAAGATGGGCAGCCCCAAAGGAGAGGCTGACTTCACCTTTTCCCAGCTGAGGGAGCCTTGAACAAGTCGCTGCCCTCCTGGAGTCTCAGTTTCCCCACAGGATTGTTACAGATTGTATAAAGCTGCTCTAGTGTCTCAACAACAGCTGTGATTAGGGTCTGCTCTAAATATAGGTGAGAAGACCAGTCTCCAAGGCAAAGAAGCTTGCCTGAAACAGACTCTGCAGAAGAATGTGGTTTTCTCATCAAAGTCAGGGTGCTCAGCTCTTTTGGAACCCTCTGGAGTGTCTGAGCCCATTCGAAAACCCTCTCAAACTGACCCTGTAGCCTGATCTTGCTCCTGGAGAGCAGGAGCAGACCCAGCATTCCATTCCCAAGTTCTGGCGAATAAACTTTGTGTCAGAGTTCTTTGACAAAGAAATGCAATGGAAGAAAGGAAGGGAAAGGAGAGAGGGAGGGAGAGAGGAAGGAAGGAAGGAAGGAAGGAAGGAAGGAAGGAAGGAAGGAAGGCAGGAAGGAAGGAAGTCTAGTCTAGTCTAGTCTCTAGGGACTAGTCCATCCTGGTAGATGGACTTTTTAGCATTTGACATTAATGAGAACATGTGGTATTTGTCTTTCTGCCCCTGGTTAATTTTTAAAAATTTTTAAATGGAGCTCTTGATTCACAAAACCCCACCCATAAATGTTCCCAAATACAATCACAGTCTAGCAAGGAGGCAGAAAAGATGCCACCCACAGTTTCTGAGAAACACATCTGAACTGTACGAATGTCACCTGTGTAGGCCAATGGTCCTGGAAATGTCAGCAGTGTGTCCTTTCCCCACTTTCCTGCTGCTACAGATTGTCTCCCTACTAGGGTGTGGAGCACACAGACCCCAGGCCATCAAGGAGGACATATTAACACAACTCTACAGACAGAAAACAGACGGGCTCCCAGGGGCAGCACAAATGGGGGTTGTTTGGGGTTGATGGAATTGCTTTGTCCCTTCACTATTATAGTGGCTACATTTTAAAAACAAAAACAAAAAACCCTGTTAGAATTCACAGAACTGTACACCAAGTGAAAAAGTCACCTTTGCTCTCTGTTAATGAGCATGTGTTTACAGCCTGAGTTTGGGAACTTTAAAACTCAGGCATAGGAGGTGTTAAGAAGTCCAGTCATGTCAGGGTGAGAAGCCAGTGCTGGGCCCCAAGATGAGACCTCCCCCAGTGGATGGGGAAGCAAGAGAGTCCAAGAGACAGGAAGAAAACACAACTGTGGTGGTTCTGGAAAGCCTATAGCCCTTTTCCACCCCCAATTCTAACATAGGACAAGAGCCTCTGAAAACCCCATGCAGACTCTACCCCATGCAGGGTAGAGAACAGAGGGTGGCTGTCTGTGCCCACGTCCCCTCTCAGAGCCAGGGCAGGTGGCCCTGGGAAGAGGAAGTGAACCAGAGAATCTAGGTGGACCCAGGCAGTCAGGCTTGCACAACCACCCACAGTTCTGCCCAAGGCCAAGGGTCTGAAGAACACAGAACAATTCTGGGTCTAAATGACAGAATAAATGCTGCATCTGAAGGCTGGCAGGAGGGAGGAACAGTGTCTCAGCAGTCTGTATTTCCAGTCAAAAACAAGGACAAGGCAGCCTCCTTTGGGAACCTTGGCATAAATGAAGCCCTGGAACAAAAATGAAACCCCAAGAGAAAATGAGCAAATTCCCATTGCTAAGTGAATGGCATTTGGAATGGTAACTAAACCATAGTTACATTGGGAAAATGTGTAGACCCTGGGTATATGAAGGGAGGTTCACAGCAGCTCCCCATATTCCTCACAGATGAAGAAGCTGAAGTTCTGAGACTGGAATGACTTGCCTGAGGTCTCAGGATTTGAACAAGTGCCTGACGTGTCCTCTTTTCTGCCATAACACACAGCTTCCTGGCTTTGAAGCAGAAGAGGAAAACTTTTCATTACCTTGTTATATAAACACTGCTTCTCTTTTCCCACAAGGCTAGTAGCAGCCTGACCTGGCCCAAGAGTTGTATGAAAACAACAAAAAGGGGGACCACCGGACCACTTGGAGGATGACTGCACACACAAGCTGTGAGAAGAAGCCAGAAGTTGTTGGAAGTGGTAGTCAAGTTCAAAGCTACTGCCCCAGCAGGAGCTGGGCAGGCACTGGCTAGACACTCACAGGCCATGGAGCAGGTCTAGGGAAGGCTTGGCATGAGGGGAAGGCAGACAGGTTCACTGATCCGAAGGAGTCCGGCAGACATGGGGTGGGGGCTGAGTAATTCACTTCTGAGTTCATTCACTTGCTGTGTGTCCCTGGGAAGTTCACCCTCTCTGATCTGTGGTCTCCTTATATGATCTGTGAAGGACAATACCAACCACTCTCAATAAAGGTCGCCTATGGAAGGCATTGGACACACAGTAGGTGCTTAATAAGAGTATGTTTCTTCCCTCTCTCTCTACTTCTACTTCTAAGGTGGCAGATTCTGCAAGGCAAGAGCTGCTCTCACAGATTCAGGACCTTGACTTCTCTGGGCCTCAGTTTCTCCATTTGTAAAGCAGTTCCCAGCCCCCCAAGTGGTGGAGACAAATGTCTTATTGTTCCCTTGGGGAAAGAGTACAAGGAAGGGTAAAGGGAGGGACCAGGGTACATGGGATCCCTCAGGCCTGGGAACCTAGAGCAATTTTTCCAGAACATAAAGGTGGAAAGTGTGTGATCATGAATGTCACAGATGTGGGAAATCAAAATGGGCAGAGGGCGTGAAGAAGGCATCTCAGCCTCAGCTGAGCACAGTGATGAAGAGAAAAGACCAGATGTGACTGTCTTGCCCACACCCGCTGTGCAGCTGTGGACGTATCACCATGCTCTGAGCCCCCTCTAAGCCAAGTAAAAACTGAACACAGGGCTGTGGGAACCTGGCACATGACAAGAGCTGAGTGGGTTGGCTCTTGGCATTGTTTTTATCACCATTCTTATCCAATGAGTTGAGTTCTAACTCAACCACATGCTGTCTGGGTCACTTGTCTCCATGAGGCCTCAGTTTCCTCTTCTGTGAAAGAGGAGCAATAGCCTTCCTCTCACAGGATTCTTGTCATATGACTCATTCACTAGGGGTTCAGAAAATAGAAAAACCCCACTCTAGGATTGAGAGACACCCCAAGATCAGAAAGCCAGATAGGGAAGCAGTTTGACTCTTGACATTGTAGAAGCAGGATTTCTCCAGTTGGAAAAAAAAAGTAACCAGTCCCAAGAAGGAAGATGGTCAAGGGATGAGACTGAGGTCACTTACTGGGGTCCCACAGGCTGCCCCTCCCAGTGCCCCGAATTTGATCTTCCTGGTCCTCTGGAAGTGTGGGTCCCCCCATGCATGAAACCATGAAGTCTTGAGTAACATCCTTATCTCAAGCTTTTCTGTTTAACTTGTGGACCAAATAGTTTAGCAGCCTCACCTGCCAAGATGGTTGGCAATTATTTGCTTTGCAGAGCCCTGAAAGACACCACTGGATGGCACAATTCCCAATTATCTAGAAATTCATCATCTAGTCCCGCATTTCCTGATTCTCTTGCTATAAAAGAGGCTTCCTCCTCGGCAAAGGTGAGCAGAGGGCGAAGGAGACCGGGACAGCGGCTGAGATCTTGCGAAACCCAGGTGAGACCCACCTCTCCTGCTGCGGCTCTTCTGGCCCAAGAGACAGGGATGCCAGGCTCCTGGATGTGGGCAGGCATGGATGGATGGCATTTGGGGCTACTTACTGAGGTTCTTGCAAGGAAACAAGGCTTGCCCTGGCCAGGGACATGGAGAGGGCCATGCACTCTGCTTTCCTAAGAGACCAGCAACACTCATAGAGAATGAGTGCTGTTTACACTCTAACTTAAAAGCTCCATGGGCTGGGGATTTAGCTCAGTGGTTCCACCACTTGCCTAGCAAGCGCAAGGTCCTGAGTTTGATGCCCGGTACCAAAAAAAAAAACTCCAAGGCAAGAATTTTAATGTAAGGTTGCTGGTCACCCACAAAACTCTTAAGATTGTTCATCCAATTTTGTACATTTTGATGAATTTTTCTGAATCTAGGGTCTTTAGCTGCCACTGGATTTATAAAGGTTGCCCAACACATTCAGCGACAGTTGATGGAATTTTACCCAAATCAGCTGGTCATCTCCAAAGCAGAGGTCCTAACTCCGGCTTTGGACACTTTGGGGGGCTGCCAAACAGACCTGCAAAGGGGTCAGTAATATCTGGGAAGCAGCCAGTTCACAAGGTTCCCAGACCTCAGGGTCATCCTGTTCATTCATCCAGGGCAGCTTGAGGGAGAAGAGAAAGGTGTAAAAAAGAGTGGAGAAGGGTTCAGAGACCTGCCTCCAAGCATAGCACTGCCGTCACTTTGCTATGTGACTGTATGAAAGTCATTACCCTCTCTCTTCTCTTGATTCTCTGTGCACACGGAGGTCTTTGGATGGCCCCAGGATTTCCCTAGCCTAGGTCTGCATTGAGATGATGGCTGTGTCTACACAACTGTGACATTGTGTGGCTTGTGGGGGCGTCTACAAATCATCACGCCTAAACCCCGACCAAAGGACTGAGTAGGGATGGTGGCAAAGCAGCTCAGGTCTTCAGCTGTTAGCATGAGTGAGTCTTTCCATCTGGTTTGCTGGAAGGGCAAGAACTCAAGCCATTACCAGCAAACCCAGCTGGAAAGTGAAGCTGTTGGCCGCTTCCTCCTAAAGCCCTTTAGGTGAAATAGATCTGGCGTCAAATCTTCTGGCCACTGTGTGCTTGAGACTTTGGGAGATTGCCTCAGTCACTAGGTCCCTGATTCCTCAGCTGTGTGATGCAGTAACAAGTGCCCACATCTTCGGATGTGGTAATGATGAAACTGGTTACCAAGTAAAGCGATAGACCTGTTGTCTGACACAGAGAAATCCCCAACAGTGCTAGTTATTATCACCGGTCACCCCCTGGTGTCCTAGAGAAGAAAAAAGTAAGAAATTCCTTCTCAGGGTCAGGGTGTAGGCCTTGAGTGGATTCCTCTGTGCCACCTTGGATTTGTCATTCTGTCCACAGATACCAAGAGAAATGTTTCAAATTGGGGGCCTCATTGTCTTCTGTGGGCTGCTGGCCCAGACCACAGCCCAGCTTGGTGGTGGCCTGCCATTGCCACTGGGCCAGGGGGTGCCATTGCCACTGGGGCAAGGCCAGCCCTTGCCCCTGGGCCAAGGCCTACCCTTGTATGTGACACCAGCTCTGTCCTTGAAGCATGAGGATCCTCAGGGAAGCCTGACTGGCGGTGAGTCTGTGACAGCCTCTTTCAGATATATGCGTGTGTGTGCAAGTGTATGTCCAACCATCCAATAAGAGGAAGCCCTGAGGATCTGAATTCCAGAGACTTTCTACCTTTTGCAGCCCTCACCAATGGCCTGCTCTCAGGGGGTCTGTTGGGCGTTCTGGAAAACCTTCCACTCTTAAACATCCTGAAGCCTGGAGGAGGCACTTCTGGTGGTCTGCTTGGGGGCCTGCTTGGAACTCTGACTTCAGGGATTCCTCTCCTGAACAACATCATTGAGTAAGTTGCCCCCAAATAGGTCAAAGATCTGCCGGTCACAGGCAGTGGTCCTGAAGGAGGGTGGAAGTAGCTGAGCCCTGAGGCAGTATCACTGAGACCCTTCTTTAGCCAGGCAGGGAACACTGGGCCCCCTGTACAAGTAATTGGTCCCAGGCCTCAAGCATGTCCTGGGGTTCCAGAAACATCTATAAGCCTGATGACAACCCTTCGAGATCAGCTTAATCATCCCCAGTTCATGGATGGGGGAACAGAGGCACAGAAACATGTACTCAGGGAGAATGAGGACTCTAAATTACCTAAGTCCAAAGCCAAGTCTATTTCCACTACACTGTGGTCAGTTTTTCTCCCCACCTGTGGAATCACTTAGAAGACAAGTGGCTTTTGATGTAAGCAAAAAAGGGTGAGCTAACTCCTCAACTATATCATCACGATGACTATGAGTAATGTGACGATGGAAAAATCTCATATTTCCCATGAGATACCTGAAAGAAAGCCTGCTAAGCAAAAAGCAATAATGGAAAGCTTGATGCCACTGTGCTGGCAAAACCTGGAGCCCTGATAGGGCTGGATCAAAGCCATTTCCACCTTCTCCACCCACCCAGTGCCTGATCCCTGACTTGAAGACAGACAGACTTGAGTTTGATTTACAAATGTACTATACTTGCTGGATGACCTGAGATGAGGTGCTCAGACTCTTTGGGCTTGGTTCTCCATCTGGAAAATGGAGATTGTAGTACCCATGGAGAAAGACTGTTGAGAAGATGGAGGAAGATATAAATCACCTGGCACCATGGCTGACTCAGAGAAGGCTTCCTCTTACCTTTTCTTCATTCTCCTTTATTCCTGCTCTTCCATCCCCTTGATAAACATTGAGGATTGACCTGCTATTAAAGACCATGACAGGATGAGTGATTCCCACCCATAAATGTCTGTACAAGGTTTATTCTGGTTGTCCATATATCATCCTTTCAACCACTGACCAGTCTATCCACCCATTCATTCATCCTTCCTTTCATCTAACCACTTCCTCTTCCATCCAACCACCCACATATCTATCTACCCACCTTCCCATCCACCCATAGTCACCCACTTTCTCTGTGAGGCTCAGAGCTTGCACACAGGATGTAAACAGAACCCAAACATAGTTCCTGTCCCAAACATTGCGTAGACTTGACATAAAGAAAGAGTGCACATGTCAGGATCTGATCCAAGCAGAGGTTGGGAAAGATGGGTGTGGGGCTCAGAGCCTGTGTGGCTTTGGGTGCAAGACTCCTCTCCTGTCTCCCTCTTCTCAGGTGGTAAATTCCCCTCTGACATGGATACATTTGGGTTGAAGATGGTTTCTGGGTTTGGAGCCCAAGGAACTAATGTTTCTCCCTCCAATGTTGCTCACTGAACAGCTTAAGGATCACTAATCCCCAGCTGCTGGAACTTGGCCTTGTACAGAGCCCTGATGGCCATCGCCTCTATGTCACCATCCCTCTGGGCCTGAACCTTGAATTGAAATTGTGAGTAGGTCCAAGGAGGATGGAAGGGTGGCTCACCAAGGAAAACCCTGGTGGCTGTGAGTAGCCAAAAAGGGGGTGTTGGAATGGAACAGATCTGAGCCTGAAACTTCAGTTTATTCCCTGTTATGCTGGACACCTTAGATCACTTGACCTACTTGATCCCTGGTGCCCCCTACTGGGAGGTCAAAAGAGGACAACTGTGGGCAAGAAGAGTGACAGGAGGCTGGTATTCCCGAGGAGGAAAAAAAACCATCCTCCTTGAATGTGATCGGTCCACATGCCAGTAGGGCTATCTCCTCTGCAGGCCCCTGGTCACAAGTCTATTGGAGCTGAGCCTGAGGCTAAACATCACTGCAGAAGTCTTAACCAAGAGAGACAACCAGGGGAGAGTCCACCTGGTGATTGGTGACTGCACCCACTCCCCCGGCAGCCTTCACATCTACCTGTTTAAAGGGTGAGACCAGAGAGCTCCCTTCTTCAGCTCAGAGACAACAGGGTGGGGTGGGGAACGAGTGATTGGAAAGATGGAACAATGGGAGAATGGATGAGTAAGAGAACAGAAGGGAGGATGGATGGATAGACGGATGGACGAATGAATGGGCGGATGGAAAGGTGGATGGTTAGATGGGTAGAGGGAAGGATGGATGGACAGACAGATGTATAGACAGATGGATGAGTAAGTGGGTGGGTAAATAGTCACTTATCCCTTGTTAAGCCTGGAAGACTGGATTTTTATGTTGGATCAGACCACAAGAAATCTGAGTTTAACCTGGGCACGGTGGTACACACCTGGAGTCCCAGGTACTCAGAAGACTGAGGTCAGAGGACCGCTTGAGCCCAATTCAAGGACAGCCTAGGCAACAGTGAGACCCTATCTCAAAAAAAAGAATGGGGCCAGGGATTTACCTCAGTGGTTCCAGCGCCTGGCTCACAAGCGCAAGGTCCTGAGTTCGATCCCCTATACAAAAAAAAAAAAAAGAATGATAGAAGAGAAAGAGAGAGAAAAGAAGAAAGAGAGAGAGAGAGAGAGAGAGAGAGAGAGATTCTGAGTTTAAGCCTCGCCTATTCTAAGTTACTTATGTCAGTGACCTGACATGTAGGGAGACTGAGTCACACACAATATACAAGTTATTCAAACCTTGGCTGACATTCACTGAATACACATACTATGGTTCATGTATCATCTCAAAGCCCACATAACAACTATATACTAAGCCCTGTTTACACATTGGTGGACTCTGCAGAGTCTTGCTGAACACCTACTGCATCCTGGAGCTGTGTGTGCTGCTCTGAGGAGCGTAACTCCCTGCAGATAGGGCCTGCTCTTTGTCTGCTCGTGGGGGTGAGTGGACAAACTAGGTCTCAGCTACTGCTGCTGAGACTGAGGGTGGACAGTGGCCCTCTGAAGACTTCTCAAGGCCATGGCTTTTCTCTTCCAGAATTGCTCCTCAGCCTGTTCAAGGCCTTCTAGATGGCCTCACAGATATCCTCAATAAAGTCCTCCCTGAGCTGGTGCAGGGCAAGGTAAGAAGGCAGGGGTGGGAGTCCTCTGCTCCATGGAGCCTAGAGTGTCTCAAGCTGAAAAGTAGGCCTAGGAAGAGCTAATCTCCATCCATCAGTCTATCTATCTGGTCCAGCTGTCCAAGGGCTCCAGCTTGGGGCCAGGCCCTGTGCATGTCTCCACCACAGTGGGCCTGAGTTGCCCTGAGAAGCTCCCTGCCCAGTGCTCTGGGCCACAGAAAAGCAGCCTCCAGGCCATGCTCAGGTGCCAACTGTAACCAGAAACTCATCCCACCCACCCCCACCCCCACCCCCGAGCACTGCACAGATCCGTCATCAGGGAGGGCACCCCAGACTCGTGTCACTTGGGGAACTTTATAAACCCTGCCTTAAGTTTCTCTTCTGCTTAATGTGTGTGTGTGAACATTAACCCAGGCAATTAATCCAGTCAACACTCAGACACAGAAAGGTGAGAGAAAATCTCCCCAGGAAAACCCACGCTGGGGGGTGCTGCCACTCTCGGGGTCGCCCTCTGGGTGCCCTTGGCCTAACTCTTCTCTCTGCCCATGGATAGGTCTGCCCTCTGGTCAACGAGGTGCTCAGGCTCTTGGACATCACGCTGGTTCATGATATTATTGGTAAATATGCTGCAGAAACAGTGATTCCCCCAAGGCGTTGTGTACCTATACACTATGGGACCACTACATCCCTCTGGCCCCAACTTTCCCTGTTTGGGGTTTCTTTGTTCCCCTGAATTATCCACATAATTTTGAGGTAGGTAGCCTGCCTCTCCCTCGGCCTGACCTTGAGAACAACTGAGCTGCATGGTAAAAGAAAGCCCAGTCCCTCCCACCTGCCTGAGCACTGCTGGGTTTCCAATGCTCCCATTCCCTGGTCCTGTCCCCGGCAGGAGTATGAGCTCTTCCTGAACACCTTCCCCTCCAGGTCGTGACCCCAGTCTGGTGTTTTTATTTTCCAGAGTTACTGCTCCATGGGGTACAATTTGTCATCAAGGTCTAGGCCTCCCAGGAAGGGAACCTGCCCTCTGCTGAGCTGGTAAGTGCTGTTCCCTGCACCACAGGATTTGGGGCTGGCTGTTATTCTGGTAGAAGGCAGCAGGGGTTTTAGAGCAAATACCTGGTAGAGAGGAAAGGTTCATCTTGGCTCACAGTTTTGGAGGTTCAGTCCATGACTGATTGGCCCTACGTTTTCAGTGAGGCAGTACATCATGGTGGGAGCACATGGAGAGCAAAACTACTCCCTCATCAGCTACAGGGCAAACAGGGAAAGAAGCAGGGGCTGGGGCCCCACTGTCCCCTTCCAGGCCACACCTCCAGTGACCTGAAGACTTCCCACAAGGCCCTGCATCCTAAGGGTTCTACCACCCCCAGCAGTACCACCTGGGGACCAAGCATTCAACACAGGGCATTTGAGGAATATTTAAAATCCATATTACAGCAACATCCAAAGAAAGAGACAAGCACTCCCATAGATACACACAGTAGTTCACATAGATATCCACAGAAAGCTGAAAGAAGTACACACATGTGCCCTAGCAACACAGCCACAAAGAGAAACATACATGGTCATGGACACACACATACACCACACTCATACACACATAAATGCCAGACAGAAACATACATGGCGATACAGGTGCAGGTATTCTCATACCAGCACTCTCATGTATGTGTGCACACACATGCAGACACTGCATACAAGTCCACATAGGTATAGTCACACAGTCACTAAAACACAGGCACAAGGAGCCCCCAACCTCAGGCTCCTCTTGTCCTTCTGGAGGGCAGGTTCGATATTGGGCCAGCACCAATACGATCAATGACTTTGAGTCTCTCTCCTACACTCTCCTCCCTACAGAACCATTTCTTGCTCCTGCCCAGAGTCCAGAAGGATGGCCCATGCACTGGGAAATGACAAGGCTACTTTATCCCCAAGGAACCTGCTCACCCTCCTTTCTCACCAGCCATGAAAACATCCCGTGGTCCACACCAAATAAACTTGCTTTTCTTCTGCACTTAGGTCTCATTCTTCACCATCATGTGATGGTGCATGGGCTGCAAAGAGCCTTGGCCTTGGTGGCTGGAGCCACCCACCAGAACTTCAAAACTTACATCACGAGTCTGAGTGGTCTTGAATAGGTCACAGAAGTTCAAGTGTGTGTAGATTTCACACAACTATCTTGCTCTTCTCAGGAAGGATACATAGGGGCCTGGGTAGAGGGAATACTTCAGGCACAGATGATGACAAACAAAGCTGCCACCAAGAGACATTCTGGAGGTGGGCCAGGAAGGGTGTACATGGGGAGCAGTTCAGGTTCCTTCCTGCTTCTCAGGCTGGGGATCCCAAAGGTGACCGAGAATGTGGGAGGATGAATTGATTCCAGCAGGAAGAGTGTCTCAGTTGTGGCTACAGAGTGTGGTAGCACCTGGGAGGCCCTGAAGGACCCATCAAAGAAGTTGAGAGGTACACAGGTCATCTATTACCCATCGTCTGCTTACTTGGATCTGGTCATACTGGTCACTTTTTATTGTCTAAACAAAAGAAGAATAAAAATAATACAAAGGAAAGGTAGAAGGAAGACTACTCTGGTCCAAAGTGTTAACGGCTGAGGACTTGAGAAAGTCAACAAAAAAGATCATTTGACTTGTAAATTAAATGACTATCAGTCCTTGGGTGACAGTCATATTTTTTTGGAGGAGGAAGCTTGATTTTAAGGAAGTAAGAAAAAAACGGAGGAAGTTGAGACTATGCAGAATTAGGAAAAATTTGATGCAAGAACAGAGAGTTTCACAGTATTTTAACTCAGCCTGGTCCAGTCTCTCACTTTCCAGCCCCAAAACCCCACTGAAAACCAAAATCCCTCTGTGTAGAGCAGGCTGTGTCCCACCATGACTTATCTATGTTGCATAGACTAATAGGTTTCAGGCTGGGCTTTGCCCTGAATGACTCCATTTCATAAAATAGCAGTTTGCACCATTTTTAGTGCAAGTAATGAGGCAGAATGACTTGGTAACTTCTTTGTACAAATAACCACCAGATTTTAGACACACCAAACTTATTTTTAAAAACTCTCAGCTTCACCAAACAATAATAAAGGCATGAACTGCAAAGTAAATTAATCTTACCAATAAAAAGTTTCCACCTATAAACTTATCAAATTAATCAAGAACACTGGATGCTGCTTGCCTCGCAAGTGCAAAGACCCAAGTTCGATCCCTGGTACCAAAAAAAAAAAAAAGAACACTGGACACATGACATATCTAAATTATATCAGAGGAAGCCAGGCCAATGAGCTTATCAGACATACCAGACCAATAAAAAATGCAATACCCTCACCTGAATTATACAAAAGGAAGGACACCTAACACTGGGGTGGGCAGTCCCACACTCATTAGACTACCTGGTGAAAGCACCTGAGTGAGGGATGTTCAGACATAGTATTACATATAGCACTACAGCCATCAGACACTTGGTCTCCTCTAGTATCCAATGCAAGCAAGGAGTTGCCATTCAAAGGGATCCATCAACTATAATCTCTAGCACATGATGAGAGTGCTAGAGCCAAATCTCATTTATCCTTGTGCACCCAGACAGTGGTCAGCACCTCAGTCAGCCCATCATGCCCCAGGGAGCTGGCCCCACCCTGGAACAATGGTCTTGTGTTTTTCTTTGTCAACCCTGCTCACTGTGCCAAACTGCTAAACAGAACATTACGCACTGGTTATCATGGCATCATGTACTGATCACTGCTCCCAGAGGCAGACTCTAATACATCTGCTCATTGAATCTTGGTGGGATCTCCAAGGAGATGCATACATGATGGAGCAATACTTTACTTACATAGAGAAAAGACTAGGCAAGATCAGATTGAATTGTGTGTCTTATTTCCCCATAGCTAGTGAGTCCCAGCATTCCATAGCTGATGCAAGATAATTGACCTCTTGTGCCAAAGAGGTCCTACTCCATTCCCCATGAAGCCTGAAAAATGGAAAACTAAGGGCCACTGATGCATACACATAAGCATACAAAGGTAGAGATATTGAGTTTACAACAGGGAAAGAATTCTTACACAAGGCACAAACTGTGTGGGCTCTTTAATCTCCTACTAAAGAAATTTCCCAGGCCCAAAGCTCATTCTTACGTAGCCCACCAGAGGGTCAAGAGATAGTACTCATGAGGCTGCCTCCCCAACACAATCATAGCTGACCTCTAAGCTACCCAAGCAGAGACTACAGAAGCCACACATGACAAAGAATACAGACTTTACAGGATTGGTTCAGGAAAGTCACTAAACAAATAACTACAATAAGCAGCAACAATAACAAACGAGAGGCAGAAGAATCGAATTTCCAAAACTCACATGTCATGTTTTAAAAATATCCAATATTCAACAAAAAGGTGTAAAACATTCAAAGAAACAAGAAAGTAACCTGTCCTGGAGAATCCCAGTTGTTACTAGACAAAGCTTTAAATTTACAATTTTAAATATATTCAAAAAACATACGACTAAGAAACCATGTCAACAAACTAAAGAAAATGTTAGAACAACATCTCCAAAACAGAATATCAATAAAGTGACAGAAGTCATTGAAAAAGAACCCAACAGAAAATGTGGAGTTAAAAAGTACAGTAACTAAAGTTAAAAATTCACCAAAGGGGCTAAAGAGCAGATTTCAGCAAGCTGAAGAAAGAATGAGCAAGCTTGAAGGTCAAGGAATTGATATTAACCAGTCTGAGGACTGGACAAAGGTGGAACAAAACCCAAAGAAAATAAACAGCTTCAAAGGCTTGCCATGAAGAATGCTAACATACACAGCATGGTAATCATGGGAGAGAGGAAAGAATATTTGAAAGAAACAATGACTGAAATTTTTTTCCAGTTTTGATAAAAACATTAATCCACACTTTCAACAAGCTCCAAGCAGGATAAATTTATAAAGACTTGCATGTAGACTTACCATTTTTTTAAAAAACTATCAAAAGACAAAGACAAGTCCAGCCTCTCTAGCACCTACACTAAAGACATCTGGAAAATAAAACTTGGTGAAAAGAAAGAAAGAAGTAGATATCTGGGAGTTAGGAGGGAGTTGACTGAAAAGCTAAAAACATCAGAAAAGCTGGAGAAATGGAACACAATGTAGAAAAAAGAACAAACCAGTCAGGAAAGGAACCCTAGCTCCCAGGGAGGGGAACATGTGTCCACTGACACAAGGTAAGCCCAGAGAGGGTTGACAGCTCTAGGGAGAAACAACAGACTGGATCAGCAGTGTTAGCCCCAGGAAAAGCACATGGTTATTGTAAATTTCATAGCAACATGAAGTTTTACTCTGAAAGTGACTCCTTCCACATGGCAGGCTAGAGAAGAAATCCAGTACAACACCCACCATATCTGAAAATTTTAATCAGGAGCCATTTTGAGAAGGGTTCTCCCAGGGTTTAAGACAGACCTTCAGAAAAACTACACTTCAGAGTTTCTGGGGTCATCCTACCACAGTGACTGGGTGGGAGACAGCAATAAGAGAGTTATGGAGAGGGCACAGGCTAGACATAGACCCTCCTGAGAAGTGTAAACTCAGGTTAGGAAGAGCACAGAGTTCCTGCTGTCCAAGTTGAGAACCCAGGATGGTACTTGTGACTTTTGGAGGGGGCAGGGTCTGAGAGTGCTTGCATTAAATCCAATGGACTGTTTGACTCTCCTGCCCTCTGCCTAAAGCTAGCACAGACTTCAGGGGTCTGTTTGCTTTCCCTGTCTGCCAGTGTGATCAAGGATACATCTCAGCTTGGATGACTGCCTAGCCTGGGGTATACGGACAGTGGGACTTCTGGAGCAAGGGAATATCTCACAAACCCATAGGCTGTAACTAGGCAAAAAAAAAAAAAACCCATAACTTGGTGTCCCAGGTGGCTCTGCCTCAGTCCAGCTCCTGTCACCTGTATGTGCTGGTAACACCATAAGGAGGATGACAATCCCTTGACCTTTTTGTTGCCATCCAACACCACAACTGCAGAACTATTCAAGTCTTTGAGTGAGTACATACCAGGAAAACTGAATGGGTCATGCACAGATGGAGTGGCTGCTGTGACTGGAAAATCTTCTGGCTTTACTATTCAAGTCAAAGAATTGACATCTGTATGTGAATTTACACTGCTCCAATCATAGAGATGCTGGCAGTCAAAAACATGACCTGAACTTAACACTATCCAGGATGTGATTCAGTCAACTACATTAAAATGCATGCCCTCCCTATACTTGCATCTGTTCCTACAGCTCTGTGAGGAGATGGACACACAACACATACATCTTCTCTTATGCACAAACATGAGATAGCTTTCTAAAGGTAGATCACTAGCCAGAATTTCTGAGTTATAAGAGCTACTCAAGAGATTTCTTTCAGGAAGACAGTTACCACTACCAGCACATTTCAGTGACATAGACTGGGTCACAAAACTTGCCTACTTTTGTGAAATATTCAACCTGCTCAAGAAACTCAACCTGTCACTTCAGGGCAGAATGATAACTGTGTTTAAGTTGGCAGATAAAGTGATCATATTCAAAGCCAAATGAATTATAGTGGTGATAAATAAACATTGGGATTTTTAATGTTTCAAACTGTAACAGAGATTTTTGAGAGAGCCTGATCCAGGGCCTTCTTTGCCCCACCTGGTGCATGATCACCTACCTCAGCCTTCAAAAGACTTTGAGCATTACTTCCTACCACAAAAGACCCCCAAACTGGAAAGGAATGGGTCCACAACCCATTTGTGAATAAGCCAGGTGAATTGATTTTGTCTATGCAAGAAGAGGATCAACTGCTTGAGATAGAAAATAACAATGGGGCCGGGAATTTAGCTCAGTGGTTCCGCCACCTGCTGCGCAAGCACAAGGACCTGAGTTCAATGCCTGGTACCTAAAAAAAAAAAAAAAAGAAAGAAAATAACAGTGGCAGGGTCAGGGATTTAGCTCAGTGGTTCCGCTGCCTGTCTCACAAGTGCAAGGTTCTGAGTTCCTTCCCTGGTACAAAAAAGAAAAGAAAAGAACAGTGGCGTTAAAAGTACTGTATGTTTGAACACCCTACCGAGGTCCCAAGTCACGCGGAACACACCAAATCAGCCCACGCCCTGGCAACAATCCGCTGGACATCACCCCCCCCGGCTCTTCTGTACAGCCACCTGGTTCCACAGTACAAAGACGCAGAGGACACCGGACCACCAGACCATGGTACTGAGTGCCGCTGCTCCCAGCCCAGAGGTAGGGGCTTCTGAGCCACCGTCCCACTGCTCCTGGTCCAGAGGAAAGGGCTTCCCGGCCACCATCCCTCCCGCTGCTCCCAGTCCAGAGGAAAGGGCTTTTGGG
>NW_004624842.1:5985181-6006173 GCF_000247695.1 Heterocephalus glaber | reverse complement strand
ATGAGAAAAGGAAAAAATAGAAACAAAGTCTTTGTAAATAGGGAAGGGTGAAGGGGGTGAAGGGAGGACAGGGAATGGGTTAAAAATAAGAACCAAGATACATCAAGTACAGGTACAAGTACCCAATGATAAATGTAAATGTATTGTATACCTAAAATGTACCAATAAAAGAATTTAAGAAAACAATAAAATAAAAGGTGCTTGCTATTTTAGTACAATATATGTTTAGACCTTAAACATATAAAATGATTAGAATCTGACATCGCTTTAAATTTGGTCCTGATATTTAAACTTGATCCACGTTTGTTGGTTTTGATTAAACATTTTTGTTATTCCAGAAATAAGATACACTTATACATTAGGTAATAAGTCTATTTGCAATCATTAGCACAGTGTGCTAAACTTATCAGGTTGTAAAAATGTCCTTAATTTTTGTCACCTTATAAAACCTGTTATATGAGTCTAAAATTTCTCTTAAGAGTAGAAACTAAATATTTCTGAAAATTTTTATATAGCTATGATACCAACTATTGCTTCCAAGTGTACAGACCTGCAAAGAAACAAACTAAAAGCCTCTTATCACACTGGTGACTTCGCGCTAAAGTTGTTTGTGATGAGAAACATTTTTAGGCTCAAGCATTTGCTTTCCTTTACTGTGTCCTGATTAAATGTTCATGCCAATACAGCAGGAGATAGGCGGCCAGATGATGCAAATTGTTTTTCAAGGATTGTGCTTTGTGATTGTCATGTGTATGCCATGTATGTGTTACAACACTGTCCCCAAAAGGGTTAAATTAGAAAAGAGTCAGCTAGAATGTACGTGTTCACTGAAGTGACCTTGGCTATGTGTCTTTCTGCAAGGAAGCTTGCTACCCCCTGGGAAAGGAGTGTATAGAGATAGGTGTTAACACCCGAAGGACTGATCATTCCCAGACCCTAGCCAAGTCTGGAATGGTCCCTTCCAACCACTCAGGCCTGTTGGCACCAAGTCACTTTTGTCTGGACACAGTACTTAAGGAACTGAGAAACTGGGTGCAGTGAAGAACTTTCTTCCTCACCTGCCTAAGGCTCCATCTCATGCAATATCCTTCCCCAGAGGATTCTCTTTCATCTTTAGTGTTGTCCTTTGCCTCTTTGTGTGGTGATGTATTATTTGACTATGCTCATATCTGCTATACTTTATAATAAACTTATTTTCATCTTTTTTAAATCATCGCGTGGTCTCCTCTGTGTGGATCCAAACTCAAATTTCTGTGGCCCACATATATGTGACTCCTTGGTGTCACAAACACTTAGAGATGCCCAACCATTGTACAGTCCAGGCAATATCACTCTAAAAATTAAAAGTTGGACATTGATAACCTATAAAGTACATCTATAAACAACTACATTCTTCTTAAATGGTACTCTATTGAAAGATAACAAATTTGGGTAAAGGTTTCTCTACGTCATTTAATATCTTATAATTAGATAAGGATAACTGACTAAAAAGTTATTATATACTAAGATGAACAGTTAAATGTATTTCAGAGCTAATAACAAAACCTAATAATTCTGATATAATAATGTCATTGTGATTGTTAAACTAAAATTTTATGTTGTCCTTGATCTCAAGTTTTCTCTGTAAAACTTTATGATTGTTATCTGTTAACATTCTGCAGGGATCCAACATCTAAGACAACCATGATTGGTGCAAAAAAAAAGTTATACTCTACCATACTATAGATTTCAAGATGCTTGGTATCTAGATGAGATCATAAAATTAAACCTACTGCTCCCACTAATAATACTCATGTAATTGATCTTCTCTTCTGGGTGTTCAATGACTGAGGTTTGGAGACCACAACTGGAAAGATAACTGGGCTAAGGGGGCAGCCAATATATTGGTCCTTCTCCTTTAAGGTCAACAAGGACCCAGGAGGTGAGGGAACCTTTTCTACAAGATCCTATAGCTTTGGTGAGTCACCCAACTTCTCAATCAGGGACACTGTTGGACCCCAGAGAACAGGAGAAAACCAATGCACAATGTGCCAAAAAGGAGGGTCACCAAAGAGGGAAAAGTCTCCCATGCTTTCACAGGAAACTATGTGGTCAAGCAAGACAGTGACTCATCCTGACAGCTGACACTGACAGGAGCTGAGAGGCTCTGTATATGGTTCCAGAAGTAGTGGCCTGAGGAGACTTAACTGACCTTGTCATATAACAAGAAGTTGATTTTGATTAACACAGGTCTCACTTTAACTTGGTCTTAAACACCCAGCAGTAAAGTATAACCAAAGGATGTATAAAATAATACCATAGTAATAAAGGCTAGATATAGAAAGAACCTCCAATCACTGACCCCTGCTGTCAGTTTCCAGCTACACACGTAGCTGACCATTGCTATGGTTCAGTGAGGCTAGAAAAGCTCAGCAAGTCTTTAAATTCCTTAGCGAAAATGGTCTTTCAAAACTGTGGAACTCTCCATCTTCTTACACATAAAACTAGAGGGACTTATGACAAAGAAATATCAGGCTTATAGAAAACCTCAATCAGTAAAGAGGTCTAGGAGTCAGGTTATTACAATTTTTACCCAATCCCTTAAGAATAATGTCTAGAGGGCCAGGGATTTAGCTCAGAAGTTCTACCACCTGCCTCGCAAGCACAAGGACCCGAGTTTGATCCCGGTACCAAAAAAGAATAATGTCTGGATATGGCTCCTTTCTCCAATCGATCTTTCCATTATAGTGCTCATGCTTTGGTCATACATGCTTTAATCTCTTGAAAATTTTTGTTTATTGTCACCTACAGGCTGTCAAACTCCAAGTGACCATGTAGATGGGAGCAACAACAAAAGTGCCAGACTCCTTTACCAGGATCTACTAGACTGACCTTATAAAGAGAGTTCATAACTGCTAAACTCCAACACGACTTCTATCCAAGGCCCATTAGATTACCTCTCTGCAGAAGACCCCTGACTGTGGTTTTCCCCACACCAAACCTCAGCTCAAAGCAGCTAGATTGAAGCTATGCCCATTCTCCCCTAACCACAATTAGGAATACCTCTTAAGAGGGGTGAATATTATGGGCAGCTAAATTAGATAGAAATTAATATACAGTCAGAGAGGGACTATACTCTCAAGGAAGTCAGGAGAAAAAATAAAGACATCAGAATTGTGGCTAGAGGTGCATCTGAAGAAGGCCAGGGCTCAAGATAAAGAAGCAATGAACTTCCTAAGGGATAAGCAGTGACTTGGAAATATACCATAGTTAGCATCACCTGGTTCAGGAAGTCCAGATAGGCATCAGTTGCCCAGGTGGGTGACCAGAGCATCTGGACCCATCCTTTCTCAAAAGTACCTTTGTTCTTTCCATGTACCCTTCCTATGTGACTCATTTCCCTATTGGATCAATATTAGCCATAGGTTGCTTGTAGTCTGACCCATGTTGTACCCACATTATGACTTTGCTGTATAAATTACCCCCAACAAAGGACTTCAGAGGCCACCCACTTTTGGGACTCCTCCTGCCTCTCAGGAGCTATCTCTCAATAAATCTTTCCTACTCTTAACCTCCACTGTTCCTTAGAATTCATTTTGCAACTTTGGTGGACACAAACTTAGGCACATCTGACATCTAGCAGGTTAGGATTTACATTTCTCCTACATCAAAGGGGCCCAGAGTGAACTGAAATTCCGCGGATCACAGATATCTCCATCTCCTGCAGGGAGTCCCAGATGATCCTGTAGCCAATTAAATTCCTTAGAGACATGGAGGTGGCTTAATCTGTTTTAACTTCTTTCTCCAGAAACCCTCCTCTAGATCTACAGCTACAATTGGGGTCAAGGGTAGCCCCAGTCAGACCTTCTTTATTCCTGCTTTGACGTCAATTCAAAGGTCACATGTTCTAATCATGAGTTTTTCATTGTCCTACAGTGTCTCACTCCCTTACCAGGAAGAGATTTACTATTAAAATTGGTGACAGTTCTTGAATTCCAGCAAAGACCAAAGTGGATTTTACCTGTGGAGACTACGCCAAACCTCCTTGACCTAATTAGTTAACAGACGGATGCTACTACATGATACAGTGAAATATTTGGGAGGACAAATTTAGCAATCCCAATAGTTATAAAACTAAAAAAAATCCCAGCCAATTTCCCAACCAAAAACTACATGGGGAAGAGTCACTCAAATTTCCACAGGACCAGGATTAGCAGTGACCACCCAACAGGTCTGCCAAGCTTGCCCACTCTGTGCCTACAATAACCCTAGAAAGCCCATACCACCCTTTTGTTAGAACCTGTACAGAGGAGAGGGACATACCCTGGAGAAGGTGACAGACTTTACTCACATGCCATTTAAACAAATATTGGTCCTGACTGACACCTTAACCTGTTGGCTTGAGGCCCTCCCTACCTACTCAGAAAAAGGTACAAAGGTAGTCATAGTGTTCCCCAAAGAAATCATCCCCTGGTTTGAACTACCCTAGTCCCTTCAGAGTGACAATTGACCTTCTTCTACCTCTCAAATAACTCAGGGGGTGGCAAAGGCTTTAGGAATGAAGTACCATCTCCATTCTGCATGGTGACTTCAGTTCTCTGGAAAGATCAACTAGACCCTATCTTAAATACTGGCAAAACTTTGCCAAGAGACTTCTCACTCTTGCCTCTGATTGTTTCCAGCAGCCCTCATGAGGATTTAAAACATCCCCAAAACTGGACTAAATGTGAGTCCATTTGAGATACTACATGGGAGGACTTTTCTATCTTCTGATATGGTGGTAGATTCGGAGGCCACAAGGCTCTTACAGTATCTTACTAATCTAGGCCAAGTATAACAAGTTATCTCCCTGTATAGGAACAAAATCTTGCCAGCTCCTGGCCCAAGGGGACCACCTAGCATCCTCCATGGAGACAAAGTTCTCATTAAGACTTGGGAAAAAAAGACTCCTGCAGACCATTCAAAGCGAAAAGGGAAAGGTCCCTTTTCAGTGACCCCTACTATATCTACTGCAGAAAATGTAGCAGGAACATATAGCTGGATTCAACCAGCCCTGCCTGAATCTGAGACAAGAGATCATTCAAAAGAAGAAAGTTATTCCTGTGGTCTGTGGAAGATGTGAGGCTCCTCTTTAAAAAGCAAGGCTCCAGTGTTCACTTCAGCAGCATATATACTAAAAAGCAAGGCTCCAGTACTGCTGGGTGCAGATAAGTAGAGTCATTAATGGCTGCTGATCTACTGCAGCTTTTTAAATAAGCACCTGTCTTGGGACTCCTGTTTTTAGTAAGATCCATAATGTGGGTAATCTTGCTAGGGCAATAGCCCACGGGGTCTTGGTAGTTTAATATTCCTCCTCACCATCCTTTCTGTTCTACAGAGAGCATGGGAATAAAACTCATTATTTAACTTCTCCCAAATAATCACATGGGAAAATAGTATCTCCAATTGCTGGATCTGTCATAGTCTACCTTTTAAGACAAATCAGGAAATATTCTGACCTGCTCCTCAAGATGCCTTGATACTCTTTAACCTTATCTTCCTAAAGTCACTTGGCTGTTTGCTGCCTTGGGATCACTCATGGTCATGCTGCTCCTTCTCATATTTAGCCCCTGCCTCCTCAATCTAATAGAGTAGTAAAGTTTATCCATTCAAGGGTTCAAAAGATCAACTTTCAAGCCAGGTGTGGTGGCACATATCAGCACTCAGGAGACTGAGGCAGAAGTTCAAGGCCAGCTTGGGCTACATGGTGAGTTCAAGGTCAGCCTGAACTACATAGCAAGACCCTGCCTCAAAACAAACAATCTGGATATAGTGGTGCATCCCTGTGATCCTAGCACTCAGGAGGCTGGGGCAGGAGGATCACTGTGAGTTCCAGGCCAGCCTGGGCTACATAGTGAGTGCAAGGACAGCCTGAACTACACAGTGAGAGCTTGACTCAAAAACAAAAACAAACAACAAACTTGAGACATTTCTAGGTAAATGGATGCACCTTGAGAACATAATTTTAAGTGAAATAAATCAGACACACGTTTAAATATTGTATTATTTCTCTTGTGCGAGAAACCCAAAGGGTAAATAAGGAGCAAAGTGTAAGATAGATATTGGGAAGTAGGAAGAAAATGTTCAAATGGGAAGGAGAATGAGGGAGTGAGAGGAGGGAGGGGAAGAAGGAAATAGGGACAACAAAAATAAAAATGGAATAGAAACGAGGTTTTGTAAATGAAGAGGGGAGGAAAGACTGAAAGGAAGGGAGGGGAATGGGGAAAAAAGAAGATATATTATGTACAGGTACAAATTCCCTATGATGATGTGATCATTATGTATGTCAAAGTATAGCAATAAAATTAATTTTTTTAAAGAGATACTCTGAATCTCCTATGATAGTTTCATCAAAAAAAAAGAATAGCTTTTCAACAAATGGTTCTGACAACTATATAACCACACCCAAAAGAAGCTGGGTTCCTGTTCATAGTATACATAATAAATGAATTCAAAAGTAAGACCTAAATCTATATTCTTTTTTTTTTATTGTCAGTATTGGGAGTCAAACTCAGTCAGGACCTTGTACTTTTGAGGCAGGCATGGTGTCACTGAGTTAAATCCCCGGCCCTCTATATTCTTTGTTTAACAGCATAAATTTATTTTCTCACTGTCCTTGATGCTAAAAGTATAACATCAGTATATCATCAGGATTGGGGGTTTTTTTGGTATTTTTTAGTTTGGGTTTTTGTTGTTGTTTTGTTTTGAGACAGGGTCTCGATATGTAGCCCAGGCTGGCCTCAAACACCCAGTGATCCTCCTGCCTCAGCCCCTCGTGTGCTGGGGTAACAGTTGTCCACCACCACTCCCAGTTTAGGACTGGTTTCTGGTGAGGCCTCTATACCTGGCTTGTGGGTGGCCACCTTCTTCTGTCTTCATGTGGCCTTTCATCTGACCACTTATGGAGTGAGAGAGAGCTCTTTTGACTCTCTGTTCTTATAAGGACACAAGTCCCATTTGTAAATCCATCATTTTCTTACAAGAAAACATAGAACACTTTTGTGACCTTAGCTTTTGTTTTGTTTTATTTTGTGGTACCAGGAATCCAACTCAGGACCTTGCACTTGTGGGACAGGCACAGGGCTACTGAGCTAAATCCCCGGCCCCACCCTTAGCTTTTGCATTTTTTGTTTTGGCTTTGGAGTTTTGTTTGGAGGTTTTTTGTTGTTTTGTTTTGTTTTGTTTTGTTGGTTTGTTTTTATGGTACTAAGAACTGAATCCAAGGTTTTCATACTGAAGGTCCCAGCCCTTTTCTTTTTCTTCTTTTTTGAGATAGGGTCTCGCTAAGTCACCCAGGCTGGACTTGAATTTGTGATTCTCCTGCCTCAGTCTCCCAGAGTGCTGGGATTACAGACATGCACCACCACACCTGGCAGATTTGGCAATATTTTATTAGTAATGATACCAAAATCACAAGCAACAAAATAAAAATATATAAATTGGATTTCATCAAAATTTAAAACTTTTGTGATTCAAAGAACATCATCAAGAAAGTGAAAAGCAACTCACTGAATGTGATAAATTTTTTCAAATCTTACATTTCTTCCAATATTGGTCCCTTTCATTTCTTTTCTTGCCTAACTTCTCTGGTTAGCTTCTCCAGTACAATGTTAAATCAAAGTAGCACAAATGCAAATCCTTGAAGTGTTTCTGGCAGGAAAGGAGGAAGGCAGGGACTCAACAATGACCAGACATTCAGAGCCTCACCTGCCTCCGATGTCAGGCAGGGGGAAAAGGAATGGGCTGAAATTCTTGCCCTTACAACATGCATCACATTTCCAATCATTCATTTCCAGCTTCAACAATTTAACCTTATCTCTCTCCCACCACCACTATCTTTTTGCCGGAAGGCTCTGGATATATGTCTTCCACACTCTTTTTTCTCTCCAAAGTCTTCATCATAAAAACTTCAGCAATTTTCCCTACCACCATCTTTCCTTCTCCTATTTCTAACTCACCATTTCACCCTTTTATCAAACTGGTAGGGCAGTAAGGGCTGGCTCTGGGCAAGAACTCATGAAGGGCCAGGGGGTGTGCACCACTTCTGCATTCCACTGGCCAGCCCTTCTCCCTCCCTGAGCCCCAGCCACTCCTCTGCAACAGGGAGAGAGTTGCAGAATCCAGTTTAGAGAGGTTTTGCGGGGACTCAATCAGTTAACTCATGTAAAACTTGTTCCTATCACAGAGCCTAGCATATAGTCAAGACTCAAACATCAGCAATTGTCACTGATTATGCCATCCATTTCCTTGATTAATATCTCAACAAGTCATTTGAACCCCACTTCTTCATTGCAAGGAAAAAGGGCACCATGGTACCACATGCACCATTAAAAGTGTGCACAATACCTGGCACATAGTAGGTGCTCAAGAAATGCTGCTGCCCAGTTTTAGCTTCAAAATTTTCACAGAAGGAATCATTGATTTCAAAGTACAACAACCAAGATGCAGGCCAGCACCCATCAGGGGTCAATCGGCACAGAACCTCTAGGTTTTGGGGGGTTTTTTTGTTTTTTGGTACCGGGGATCAAACTCGGGACCTTGCACTTTCAAGGCAGGCAGCAGAACCACTGAGCTAAATCCCCGGCCCAGAACCTCTAGGTTTGATGTACATACAGAGGGATTTATTACAGGGATTTGACTTCACACATCTTCAAGAGCGGGCTAAATGGTATATGTTAGGCAGTTGTCCTTGCATCTGGTGATGGAAACTGAAGTCAGCAGAGAAGGCACACAGGAAAGGAAAGTGGTTGTGAAGCAAGGGAAGAACAAAGACAAGTGAAACTTGCCTCAGGCTCTCTCCAAGTCTAAAGATGCAGCAGCAGCGCAAGGAAAGTCCTGCCCCCTGGTGGGCACCTTGGAGAAGACAGTGGAGCAGATGTTGGGGGCTGCCTGTTGGTCCAGGTGCTGTCCCTACTTGCATGTGACCCCAAATGCAAAGTGGCCATGGCCAGCTACAACCCCCCACACACTCAAGCACTGACAGAAGTGAAGCAGTGAAACTCCCTGCACAACATCCTCCTCTTGGGAGCTCAGCCTTCCAAACTGTGAAATGGGAGATTTTTGGCCACCACGCCGCCGTTGCTCTCTAACGCCAGTGCCGACTGTAGCTCGCAGAGCTCCAGCAGAAGGAGAAGAGGGCAAGGAGGTCCCTGTACCATGGCTCGTACAAAGCAGACTGCCCGCAAATCTACTGGTGGTAAAGCGCCCAGGAAACAACTGGCTACAAAAGCCGCTCCTAAGAGTGCGCCCTCTACTGGAGGGGTGAAGAAACCTCATCGTTACAGGCCTGGGACTGTGGCACTCCATGAAATTAGACGTTATCAGAAGTTCATGAACTTCTGATTCTCAAGCTCCCTTTCCAGCGTCTGGTGCGAGAAATTGCTCAGGACTTCAAAACAGATCTGCGCTTCCAGAGTGCAGCTATTGGTGCTTTGCAGGAGGCAAGTGAGGCCTATCTGGTTGGCCTGTTTGAAGATACTAATCTGTGTGCCATCCATGCCAAACGTGTAACAATTATGCCAAAAGATATCCAAGTAGCATGCCACATACGTGGAGAAGGTGCTTAAGAGTCCGTCATGGTGGGAAACATTTCATTCTCAAAAAAATTTTTTCTCTTCTTCCTGTTATTGGTAGTTCTGAATGTTAGATATTTTTTTCCTCGTGGGTCAAAAGGTACCTAAGTACATGATTGCAAGTGGAAAATAGGGCACAGAAATCAGGTATTGGTAGTTTTTCCATTTTCATTTGTGTGTGAATTTTTAATATTAATGTGGGGATGTAAAGCATTAATGCAAGTCAAAATGTTTCAGTGAACAAGTTTCAGCAGTTCAACTTTATAACAATTATAAATAAACCTGTTAAATTTTTCTGGACAATGCCAGCATTTGGATTTTTTTAAAACAAGTGAATTTCTTATTGGCAGCAACTAAATGGTGTTTGTAGCATTTTTATCATACAGTACATTCCATCTAGTCACTATACTTTTCTGAGTTGTCTTACATGCTAGTACATGTTTTTAATGTTGTCTGTCTTTCTGTGCTGTTCCTGTAAGTTTGCTATTAAAATACATTAAACTGTAAAAAAAAAAAAAGAAAGAAAGAAAGAAAGAAATGAGAGATTTTTCAGCAGAGTCCTGTGTCCAGTGAGAGTTCCTCAGGAAGGCACTATTTTACTTATGCTAGAGCTTCCTTCATTTCCCCTCGTATTATTATCTATCAATACATAACAATGTGTCCCAAAACTCGATGGCTAAAACAACAAACAAGGACTGTCTCACAGTTTCTGTGGGTCAGGAATACAGAAACGGCTTCCTGATTCTTGTGCGGCTGCGGTCTAGTTATGTCTGCATCACCCGAAGGCTTGAGTGGGGTTGGAAGACCCACCAGGGCTCACATCAGGTTGTCGAGGAGAGGCCCCTCATTCCTGACCACCTGGATCCCTCCACTGGGCTGTGTCCTCACAGCATGGAGGCAAACTTCCCCCAAATCAAGAGATGAGGAAGAGAGGCCAAAATACCATCTTAGCTAGTCTCAGGAGTCACTTTCAGCCCATTCTATTCACAACAGGTGAGTCACTAAATCTTCCCCATCCTAAGGAGGAGAGATTAGACTACTTCTCTTGAAGGGAGAGCAGTAAAGAATTTGTGGACGTAGTTGAAAGACATTCTGCGCCTCTCCATTCCAGACACGCCCCTGTGCACCGGCCTCCCACGACCAGAGGCCCCAGAACAGGAGCACTCTCCCCTAAGCCCATGGCCTCTTCTCCTTAGGTAAATTCTTCAACACCTTTGAAGGTGCAAATGCATGCAGGATGGTGTGTTGCCTTTGTATCATTGTTCTTGTGGTTTGTCTTTCTTACTTGATTCAAGCCAGATAGAAGCAGGAATGCCAGCTTTTCCAGTGAGCTGGCAAGATGGCGGAAGCGGAGCAGAAGAAGAAGCGAACCTTCCGCAAGTTTACCTACGGCGGGGTGGACCTCGACCGGCTGCTAAACATGTCCTATGAGCAGCTAATACAGCTCTATCGTGCACGGCAGGGGCAGAGGCTGAAGGGCGCGCGGCCTGGGGAGGAAGCAGCACTCAATGCTGAAGCGCCTGCGCAAAACCAAGAAGGAGCCACCCCCCCCCCATGGAGAACCCAGAGGTGGTGAAGACACACCTTCGGGATATGATCATTCCGCCCGAGATGATGGGCGTCTACAACGGCAAGACCTTCGACCAGGTGGAGATCAAGCCTGAAATGATTGGCCACTACCTGGGCGAGTTTTCCATCACCTACAAGCCTGTGAAGCATGGCCAGCCTGGCATCAAGGCCACCCACTCTTCGCCCTTCATCCCCCTCAAGTAGCCATCGGCCAATAAAGGCACTACTGTCAAAAAAAAGGAACACAAGCAGACATGGAGGGGAGCTGCCTCCAGCAGTACTGCTACTGTCTCTCTGTCACTGTCTCCTGCTATGTTGACATGTGTCAGACGACTTCAGATGGTGCCAGACACAGCAAGAAAGGCCTCTGAATTGAGACAGGCAATGTTCTTCTTACCTTTATAATGCTTTATCCTTTCCTCTGATTGAAGCAACAGTAACCCCTCGGTTGGGGGCTTGCCTGTCCTAAACACAAGGGATACTGCTGCGCAATCAGGAGAGAGAGGAAGTGAGAGAGAAGACTCCATTCCTTCTAACCACATTATCCAGAAAAATGTAATCACATTTTTCTCTCTCACTTATATCTATTTTGTGGCTACCTTACTCAACTTTGGGGTTTTTAATTTAGAATAATTAAATCTTAAAATAAGACTTCTTGAATTAAAAATAGAGAGACAATTTACAGGAACATATTAAGTAAATTAAGTCAACGGAGCTGGTATGTGGCATGTCATGAAGGTGATATGTAAATGACTAAACTCGAGGGAGCTTGGGGCCTGACCCACCTGGCTCCTGGATTTCTGCAAGCGTCTATCCTGTAACCTGCGCTCACACTTTACCCTGTGCCCACTAGAGGGAGCTGCTGCACACTTTCTGCACTAACAATTCCATAGCAGTGACTGTGGACCCAGTGCTTCCCTGTCCTGGAGGGATCTCACGTCTTCTCCACAGAGATGGGGTGCGGAGGTCCAAAATCACAGAGCTTGTGAGCACTGGATCCAGAACTCATATCCCAGCAGTCAGTCTCCAGGCCTCAGCTATTTGAAACTCACTGAATTGAAAACTCATGAGCTCCAACCAAATCTGATATTTTCTTTTTTTTCTACTTTTGTACTTTGAGTGCTGGTCATTCCTCATTTGAGTGCTAACTGTAAGTGTATTCTTCATGTTCCCTAACCAGGACATCAAGTTGTCTTACATTATTAACTGCTTATATGTACACACTCATATATATACATTAACATATAATCTGAATGCATATACAAAAGAATGTATAAATATAAAAATAGTTAAATTTGCATTTCAGGTAAACAGCAAATAATTTTAGTGTAAGTATACCCCAAATATTGTGTAGAATACAGTTATACAAATTTTTTTAATTTCATCTTTTATTGAAAATTCCAATATAATTAGGCTTTTTATAGTTTATCTGGAAACAATATTCTAAAGGCATTTGCATTTGAAGCACCATTACCACACAGAGGGGAAATTTATTAAGCATCTACTGTGTGCTTTTTCTTTTCTTTTTTGTGGTGCTAGAGAGCAAACCCAGGATCTCATGCATGCCAGGCAAGTCCATGTGTTGGTTCTGAATGGGGCCCCAAGCACTAAGTGCTCAGCAACAGTTCCAGGCTGCAGTTCAAACAGCACTGTTACTTCAACCACGTGGCCAGGCAGACCAAGGTACTCGAAGTATGTGTGGTTGATAAGGTTATCATGTGGAGCTCCTGGCAAGCCCCAATGAGGAAGTCACAGAGAAGACCACTAAAATTCTGGGACACAGCCATGCTGTCTCCAGGAGGGAACCACACACTGTTAGGACAACAGGTCCTGCTGTGCTAACCAGCCTTGCCAGGGGCAATGAACACAGAGCACCAGGTGGCCGTGAGGCCAGAGCTGCCCATCATAAACTGACCACTATCATCCACCAAGTGATCAGGTCAGGAGCACCAACAATAAGCTCTCATCACATGGAAGTAGGGCATCTACCTAGCTTGGCCTCAAGAAGCTTTTGTAACTAAGAAGGGGAGAGGGGTTGAAGGAAGAAGAGGGGAATGAGAAAAAAAGAAGAAGCAAAATAGATCATGTACACATACAAATTGTCTATGATGAATGTTTTCATTATGTATATCTAGAATGTACCAGTAAAAAAATCCATGAAGTTTAAAAAAAAAAAAGAAAGAAAGTGCAGGGGGCATAAGTAAGCTGCACGAATAAGTGGCCTCAAGCCCATGTCAACTACAAGTGTTGCATGGGCAGGTCAGCTTGGCGCCATGTTGGTATGAGCCCAAAAAAAAGGATGCTATTTCACAATAACCCTGTGTTAGTCTCTTTCTGTAACTATAATGAATAACCAGCACAATCAACTTTTAAGAGAAAAGGGTTGTTTTTGCACATGGTTTTCGAGGTGTCAATCTATAATCGGTTGACTCTATGGCTTTGGGCCCTTGGTGGCACATCATGGCAGGGAGCGCTTGGTGGAGAGGAAGGGACTGGGGTCTCACAGTTCCCTTCTAGGCCGCATCCCCAGTGACCTAAGGACTAGGTCTCTCCTCTCAAAGGTTTCACCACCTCCCAGGAGCAACACAGGCTGGGGACAAAGCCTTTATTAAACACATGGACCTTAGGAGACATGTATCCAAACCACAGTAAGCCTTACCCAGAGGTGACCCTGAAAGATAATCCTTCCAGTGCCACTTGGTTATCAACTTTGAAAAAGAGTGATGATTGAAGATAAGACTATAGAGTCCTGGGCTAAGCAAATGGTTTCATTGTATAGTCAGGAACCAGGAAGAAACAAGATTGGAAGATTGGAAACTCCAAGGTTCATCTAGTAACAGTCAGGACATATATATATCTATATATCTATCTATATATCTATATATATAGATGTATAGATATATCTATATATATTTCAACCATGAAAGACAAGTTATGTTATTTGCAGGAAAATGGATGGAACTGGAGATCAATATGTTAAGCAAAATAAGCCAGACTCAGGAAGACAAGTATCACATTTTTTTCTAAAGTGTGAAATCTGAAGAGAGAGAGAGAAGGAAGGCCATTATTATACAGTAGAAGGAAGGGAGTAAGAGGAAGGGCTGAAGAGAGAATAATAGGTGGCTGATATGATCAAAATATGTTATGTACATGTATCGAAACAATTTTAAGATGTTGGCTGGAGCTGCAGTTTCCTCCGAAAGCTCAGCCAGGTGGATCTGCTTCTGAGTTCATGCATGTGGTAGTTTCACCCTGCAGGGGTAAAATCACAAAGAAGTGGGCAGCTGAAGGAAAGGAGGGGTGTGTTTGAAACTCAGGCTCAGATCCCTCAGACATGAGGTCTTGGGATCACCCCAGCAGAGAAGCCCTTGGACCAACAGAAATGCTGGGGACAAAGGCACTGTCAAATGAGGGGTGAAGAGGGAGGTTGTGAGTACCAGTACAGCCTCATGATCCACTCAGCAACAGATTGTACCTAGCTAGGCTTGTAAATTTCCCATGATGGTGACTGTCTTTGTCCACTGGGGCTGCGTAACAAACTGCCACAGACAGAGTGGCTTAAGCAACAGAAATTTATTTGCTCACAGTGCTGAAGGCAGGAAATCCAAGATAAGATGCAGGCAAGGCTGGTCCCTTCTGTGGCCTCACTCCTTTGCCTGCAGCTGATGCCCTCTGACTGCCGTTGCTCTGCGCACACGCACCTCCCCGTATCTGCGTGTCCTCATCTCTTCATGCGAGGTTAGCAGTCACTCGCAGCCTCATTTCACCGATCACCTCTTCCACAGCCCCATCTCCAAATCCAGTCACTGTCTGAGTTACTGGGGGTTTGCCAATAAAAATATAGGATACACAGCTAAATTTGCATTTCAAATAAACAATAATTGTTGGTGTTATGTCCCAAATATCACATGAGATTTACTTCAACTAAAAAAAACAGTGCTTGGGATTGAACCCAGGGCCTTCACACTGAACTATATCCCCAGCACTTTTTTTTTTTTTGGTACTGGGGATTGAACTCAGTACCTTGTGCTTGGGAGGCAGGCAGCAGCACCACTGAGCTAAATCCCTGGCCCTTTATTTTTTATTTTGAGACAAAGTCTTGTTAAGTCGCTAAGTTGTCCAGGCTGGGCTTGAACAGGTGGTCCTCCTGTCTCAGCCTACTAGAGTTAAAAAAAAAAAAAAGGTGTTTGTTTTGTTTTGTTTTGTCCTTGGTACCAGGGATCGAACTCGTGACCTTGCGCTTGTGAGGCAGGTGTGGTGCCACTGGACTAATTCCCTGGCCCTAAAAAAATTTTTAACACATGAATTTTGAAAGGACACAATTCAGCCCATAACAACGATCAAGTAGAATTGTGGAGTGACTGGCCGGCTAGAGTAGAGCCGGTGCACAAGGGTGTACTATCAAACATGGCAGTGCCCTTCCCCTTTACTGGGCACCAACCCCATTGCTGTCAGTGTGGACTACTGACAGCTCACAGCCTCTCTCTTTTCTAGAGAAGTGTCCCCACCTGACTTGGCCCTTCACCCCAGAGGGAACAGCCCACAACAATGACTGACTGGTACAAGGATGACAAGACTGCCCCCCGACTCAAGGATCATCCACTCTCGTGGACTTTGTGCCCCAGAACCCCCAAAGACTAGACCTTTCCTGGAACCCCATATTGCCTTCTTCTTACCTGGCCTGATCCTGCTCCTCCACCTGATAACTTTTCCTGAAGACCACTCCCCCAAAGAGCCTCACATCCAAGGACAGCCACTTCTGGGCTCCACCTCCATGGAACATGACCCACCAGACATGAGCAGTCAGTTCACACAGAGGAAAATCTAAAGGCTAAGTGTTGAAGGGTTGCATCACTGAATTGGCCCATTAATGCCACACATTCAAAGAGTTGGAGAGGCTCTCGTGATTTGTCAATAGAAACAGTCACCAGGGGTGGCAGCTGGTCAGCATCTGAAATTAAAACAAGTGCAACCCCGAATCCCAGAACTTGGCCTAATGCAGCCCAGCAAAGAAAACCCTTTCAGATCAGAGAGTGGAAGATGGCACCAGGGCACTGAGGAGAAAGTGACTTCATGGGGGGAGGTGCCTGTTACTGGAGACAAGGGGGCACGTGATGGCCTGATACATCCCGTGAGATGAAATATTAAAACTACATGGTGATACAGGAAAATCTCCATGAGAAATGAGCAAGCCAGAGAGAAACAATATGGAACTTGCTCCGCTGGTGATTATTGATGAGTCCCTTTCAGGAAGGCCAGGCAAGAAAGCTGACATTGCCAGAAGCAGAGCAGTCTGGGGCTGGGGCACTCATTGGCCTATACTCCATTTTGTCTCCTGCTGCACTGGAAAGGTTTTACTCTGTCTGGGTGTCACTTTCCCCTGACATTTCACGATAAAAAGAGTCACACATATAGAAAGTTTTAAATAATTGTATAATAAGCACCCATCCACCAAAGACTTAGATTCCATAATTGACAGTTCACTATGTACACCTTACCACAAATCTCCCTATCTATCCATCCTTCCACCTAACCAGCCAAACACCTTATTTTAGGTGCATCTCAAGTGAATTACAGGTGGCAGTTTATTTTATCTCTAACTACTTTGTGATGCATTTAATTAACTAGAGTTCAATAATTGTCTCTTTTTCTGGCTATCCACATGCAGATATCTAGAATCTGGAACCATAATTCTCACCATGTACTAAATTGAAATCAAAATAGATTAAAGACCTAGATGTTAAAACAGAAACACTTAATCTACTGGAAGTTAAATTAGGTAAAACTCTTGAACACATAGGCATAGCCAAAGACTTTCTCAACAGAACTCCTATGGCACAAGAAATAACATCAAAAATCAACAAATGGGATCATATTAAATTTTAAAGTTTCTGCACCTCAAAGAAAACAATCAACAGAGTGAAGAAACACCTTCAAAATGAAAAAAAAAAATTGTCAGCTATTCTCAGAAGACTAACATCTAGACTATATAAAGAGCTCAAATAACTTAGATCCCCCAAAAATAAAAGGCTTGGTCAAAAAATGGGAAACTGAAATGAATAGATACTTTCCAGAAGAACAAATAGCCAATAAATACATGAAGAAATGTTCAACACCACCAGCCATTAAAGAAATACAAATTTTTTAAAATTGAGATGCCACGCTACTCAGAAAGAATGGCTATCATCAAGAAATCAAATAATAACCAATGCTGACAAGGATGAGGGGGAGAAGGAATCCTTCTACATTGTTGATGACAGTGTGAACTAGTACAACCACTATGGAAATCAGTGTGAAGATTCCTCAAAAAGCTAAAAATAGACATGCTATATGAACCAGCTGTGCCTTCTAGGTATCTTCTTGAAAGAGTTGAAGACACCATATTTCAGTGACACATGCACACTCATGTTTAAGAAGCACAGTTAATAATTTCTAAATCTTGGAAGTGACCTATATGTCCATCAACAGATGAATGGAAAAAGAAAATATTACATTTATATGCAATGGAGTTCTACTCCGCCATTGAGACCATAATGTTAAGTCAAATAAATCAGACACACAAGCTTAAATGTTACATGGCTTCTTTTATATGAGAAACCCAAAATATCAATAAAGATCAAAACAAAAATAGATCATAGGAAATAGGACACAGATGTTTTGCAAAAGAAAAGGGGACCAAGCGATGGAGGGGAGGGGGATGAACAAAAGAATTAAGATGTGTTAGGTACATGTACCAACTCCACACTGGAAATGTGATCATCATATATTGCAAAAGTGTGCCAATTAAAATAAATAAATTTTAAAGCATTTATGGAACTATTTATGTGTCTGGTTTTTAACCTTAAGTAAAAATGTATGTACAATGAAATGTACAAATTTTTATATATCACTCTATACTTGTTTTTCTTAATTTTTTAAAAGATCATGGGTACAGCTGGGGATTTAGCTCAGTGGCTCCACGCCTGCCTCACTAGCACAAGGTCCTGAGTTCAATCCCCATTACAAAAAAAAAAAGAGCATAGGTACATTGCTTCACTCTCAGCCAGCACTTCTTGAGCCCTACTATGCAGCAAATCAGTGACTCTGCCCACAGTAGCCAGGGGTAGATGCTCTCACATGATTCGCTCACAGTGTGACAATGTGCCCAGGCCAGAGTGGATAAAGGTTAATTTGTTGAGAGCTCACTATCCAAGGGACAAGAGAAGCAGACAATAGGCACACAAACATGCGAGGAAGCCTCGAATCCTCAGCTATGAGCTGGACTTCCTCCTGTGAGCCACGGGGAGTCTGTGCCGTGCTTCGTGAAGCTGGCACTGACACATCCCCAGAAAGGCTTAAACTCAAATGCCCAGCACCACCACATGTTGGTAAGGGAGGGAGAAACCAACATTCATCCACGTAGGTGGAAGTATAAAGTGATACAACCAAATGTGAGAAAGTTCTGCCACTTTCTTATAAACTGAATCACACATCTATCTGTCCTATGGCCCAGCAATTCCAGCCCAAGAGAAGAGTAAACATATGATCACAAAAAGACTTATAGAAAAATGTTTATAGAAAGTGTATTCATAACAGCCCCAAACTGGAAACAGCCCAAGTGTCCATCCACAGGAGGGAAATGAATGAAGACATTGTGGAATGGTCACATAAAGGAGTACTGTGCCTCTGTAAAAGGACCGGACTTGCAACAGCTGCCACAACATGGATCATTAGCAAAGCTTCATGCTGAGTGAAAGAGGAAGACTCCCAGAGAAGAGTACATACTGGATGTTGCATGTGAATAAAGTCCTAGAGCAAGCAAAACCAATCTGTAGCAGAAAAAAACCTGACCCACCCTCCAACGGCACCTCAAGGGGAACAGGCTGGGAAAATGCACCAGGGAACTTTCAGGGGTGGTGGGGAAATTCTGAACCTTGGCAGGGTTTGGGTTACACGGGTGTAAGCTTTGTCAAAAGTCTGCAAATACTGTAGACACTTAAGATCTGTGATTTACACATGACGCATTTTCTTTGTAGTTCTAACTAGCTGGGCATTCTGCGGCTCTCAGTGGCTGTCGTCTATGAGGCAGCCATGCTTCTCACAGCCCACGGCCTGAAGAGTAGCCAGGATCTCTTTAATGGTTCCAGAGAGTTCTCTGGACATGGATAAATGCCACCATCCAGCAGTGACGACAGTCTCATCCAAAGTGATGTCCTACTGTGCTTTATGTTCTGTTTTCGTTTTTGTTTTGTTTTGTTTTTTGTGGCACCAAGCTAAATCCCCAGCCCATATGTTTTTCTGCTTCTTTCTGTCTCTGGCTGCTCCCTTTCATGATCAGGATGAAGGCAGAAGGTCTTCAGTCTGGCTTGTTTGTTCCTTTTATATTTTAGTACATGTTTGCAGTACATAATGACTACATTAATGGTGGGGAGTTGTTATATGTACATACACACCTTAATTCTTTTTTTTTGCCCCCTCCTGTTCCATCCTGCTCCTTCCAACTCTTGATCCCCTTTTTTTATGTGTTTGTTTGTTTGTTTTTGTTTGTTTTTGTGGTACCAGGGATCGAACTCAGGACTTTGTGCTTCCGAGGCAGGTGGCAGCACCACTGAGCTAAATCCCCGGCGATCCTCTTTTTTTTCTTTTTACAAAAGCTCTGCTTTCATCATTTTTTTCTTCAATTCTTTTATTTCCACCCTCTTTCCTTCCCCTCCTGCCTCCTGCCTCTATCTCTTGTTCCCCCATCCATTTGAAAAAGATCTCCCCACTTCCTACTTATCCTTTATTTTACTCTTTATATTTTTTGTTTCTCATATAAAAGAAGCCATGCAATATTTCAGCTTGTGCATCTGATTTGCTTCACTTAATATTGCAGTCTCAAGGGCTGGGGATTTAGCTCAGTGGTTTCAATGCTTGCTATGCAAGCGCAGGGACCGGAGTTCGATCCCCGGTACCAAAAAAAAAAAAAAGAAATATTGCAGTCTCAAAGTGCATCCATTTACCATGTCTCAAGCCTTCTTTATGGCCAAGTAGTACTCCATTGTGCATATATGTCACATTTTCTTTATCCATTCATCTGTTAATGTGCCTATAGGTCTTTTCCAGGATTTAGCTATTATGAATTGTGCTGTTATAAACATAGGTATGCATGTATCACTATAATGTGGTATCTTTAACTCTTTTGCAAAGATAGTTAGAATGGAGAATAGCTGGGTCAAGTGGAATTTGTATTTTTAGTTTTCTGAGGATTCTCCACTCTGATTTCCATAGTGATTGTACTAGTTTACATTTCCACCCACAATGTGGGAAAGTTCCTTTTCCTCACATCCTCACCACCATTTGTTATTATTTGATTTCTTAGATAGCCATTCTTTCTGGAGTAAGATGATATCTCAGTGTTGTTTTAATTTGCATTTCTCTAATGGCCTGTGATGTTGAGAACTTTTAATGTACTTATTGGCCATTTGTACTTCTCAGAAGTATCTATTCATTTTGCATGCCAATTTTTGATTGGGTCTTTGATTTTGAGGAGGCTTAAGTTTTTGAGTTCTTTATGCATTCTACATATTAGTCCTCTGAGAATAGCTGGAAAATTTTTTTCACATTCTATAGGTTGTCTCTTCATTCTGTTGGTTGTTTCCTTTGGTGTGCAGAAGCTTTTTAATTTGATATGTCCCATTTGTTTATTTTCAGTATTATATTTTATGCCACAGGGGTTCTGTTCAGAAAGTCCTTGCCTATGCCTATATGCTCAAGAATTTTTTTTAATTTTATTTTACTGGTACATTTTAGGTATACAATATAATGACATTCATCATTGGAAATTTGCACCTTTACATAGTCTCTCTTGGTTT
>NW_004624842.1:5905069-5983056 GCF_000247695.1 Heterocephalus glaber | reverse complement strand
CTAATTGCTGTGGCTAATGTTTCCAAAACTATATTGAACAGGAGTGGTGATAGTGGACATCCTTGTCTTGTTCCTGATTTTAGTGTGAAAGATTTCAGTTTTTGACCATTTAGTATGATATTGGCTTGTGTTCAAGAATTTTACCTATTTTATCTTCCAGTAGATTAAGTACTTCTGTTTTAACATTTAGATCTCTCATCTATTTTGACCTTATATTAGCACATGGTGAGATGTATGGGTCTAGACTCTGCCCCTGACTGTTCTGAATGGTCAGTTTTATTGGAATCTTTAGATCCTCCTGGTCTCGAGTTGCTCTGGGGAGGTCATCACCAGCTTTTCTTGGAGACAGATCCAGGTTGCTCATCTTGGATGGAGGGTGGATATGTCATTGGCCTCTTTGCCAGTACACAACAGTTGCATAACTTTGATTTCCTTGGGGTCAAACTCAGGCAGTGTAGCAGAGGTGGCTGGTATCAGATAAACCCGGATGTTGGACAATCAAAGAAAGTTTCATGTTGGCCTCCTCTGAGTCAAAAGCCCAACTGTAAACAAATATTGAATTCCAGGCAATAATATGTGTGCTGAAATATGGAGGGGAAGGGCACAAACATCTGCAGCTTCCTTTGAAATGCACCAAACCAATAAGCTGGATGGGTGGGTAGTTGGGTAATAAAGCACATACAATAAAATGTTCACACAGAATCAGGTTGGTGGATACAGTAGTGTCTGGAAAGCTATTCTCTATGTTTGAAAATTTTTATTAAAAATGGGAAGCCAAGTGGCTTTGGATACAGTGGGGAGAAATAAATTTGAGGGGCCAGGTGAGAGTCAGGGAGGCCAATGAAAAAGAAATGAAGAGGGCTGAAGGAAGGCCTGGGCAGCAAGGGTGGGGAGGAGGAGCAGCCTGAGATGCCATTTGTGGGGAGATTCTGGGGCCAAAAACAGCTGAGGAATGACCAGAAGTCAGGCCCACTGTACAGGGACCCTGGGAATGACCTCTCTCCAGCAGAGCAGCAGAGCTAGAGGAGCAGAGGGACGGTGGGGGGGGTCCTGGAGGGGAAAGGGAGGAGCTGCCGAGAGCCCCCACCTGTCAGCACGACCTTGATCTGCACGTGGAGGGCAAGTACTCATTACCTCTCTCTTCCTCCTGGATGACCTGGTGACCAGGTGAGTCAGTGTAAAAGATGGAACCAAATCCCAAGAGGGTGACCACAAGGGAGGGGCCCCATGGTTCCCCTGCCCCCCCCCAACCCCTGGACAGTCAGGACCAACAAAAGGCAAGGCATTCCCAGTCCTGAGAGGACATGGAATCCAGAACAGGTGTGAAGAGGTTAGAGAACTCACTGTACTTGAGTCGGAGTCTCTGCTGGTGGACATGGCTGCCCCCATGGTAAGAGACTCTTGATTGGGCTCTCACACTCAGAGCATTGCTTAATTCATCCTGGTTAGCTCAGTGCAGGGTTTTCAAAAACACAGGCTGCCTACCTCCCTCTGCTTCCTCCTCCCTCTCAGCCCTTTCGATGATAGCACAGGGAAAGACTGCCTGGTCCTGATACATCTCCAACACCTCTCTGTAGGGAACAGGGGAAGGGGACGTTACCAGAACTTCTGCAGTTAGTCCTGGTCTCCTGCGAGCCATGGCAGCACATGGCGAATTACAGAAAAGGTAGAAAAATGAGACTGAGAAGAAGCTGAGCTTTGGGTCTGATCAGTGCTGCTCTCTCTGGGCAGCAAAGACCAAAGCCCCCAGCCCACCACACCTTTTATTCATTACCTCGTAACAAATGATTTGCAGAGAATTCTGTACATCTGGAGAAACAAATGCAACAAATGACTTGCAGAGAGTTCAATAGTTCACATTGAGATAAACAAGGTGTAACAAAAGGCTTGCAGAGAGTTCAGTACATCTCGGGTAAACAAGATGTTAACAGTCCAAGAACAAGGAGGAACTGAGCAGATGTTTGTTCTCCCAGGATGTTTCTTGCCCTGGAGAATCACAGCATCACTGGATCACCGAAGTCTCAGCTGTGACCAGAGGCCAAACCGGAGTCATTCTATAGCTGGGCTGTAGGCAAGAGAACCAGGCCAACCAAATAACTTTTCCCTAGAACTATGTAACATTGCTCCCAACACCTCTCCACTTGCTAATACCCCCTTTAGAGAGAGAGCAAGGCCTAGGGATGTAGCTCAGCGTTGCAAAATAAATAAATAAGCAACCAAAATCAAAGAAAGAGCAGGCAATACTTGCTAGGCAAAGCTCAACAACACATTTCTGTTTGTTTTCACTGAAACTTTGGAGAAAGTTTTTCACCTCTCTGGCAGGGAATCAGGAAAACCTCCTCAGAGCCCAGATCCAGGCATCAGAGTGAGGTTGAAGAGGTTAGTGCAACAAAAGGGAGTAAAACAGCACCTGGAGTACAATAAGTGCCCGCCAAGCTTGATTGTCACCATTATCATCATCTCTGTGCCCCACTTGCCACTTTTTATTTACAGAAATTGATGCTATTTTTTCACTTTGAGGAGGGAGACACCAATCCTGGTAGAAGCAGAAAAGGAAACTTAAGTGTTCAGGCATTATTTCACTTACCCCAATGTATGCCGAGCGAGTAATAATCCCAGGAATTGGTAGATATGGCAAAATGCAAAGGCAGCTGTAGCAGACAGGTGAGGGTGGCACAGAAAGAGCAAGGTTTTGGAAGACCCTGGCTGAAAGATGAGAATGCAAGCTTCTGAGTCACAGAGACCTGAATTCAAATCCTTGCTTCTTGTCTGGTAACTGTGTGACCTTAAGCAAGTCACTGAGGCTTGTTGTGCCTCCATTTCTTCATCTGTGCCCTGGAGGTCATCATAATAAACCTGCACGCTCAGGGCTGAGCCTGGTGGTAGCGAGAGCTCAGAAATGAAAGGATCCATCTGTTCTATGCTTCAGGTAACCCCTTCCATGCATGATGAGCCCCCAAAATGTGTTCCAAGACAAATGTGTGAAGGTTGAACAGGGAGGGAGTCAAATGGTGGGTGCACACACGTGTGTCTGCACATGCACATGTGCAGGTGTTGGAGGGGAGGCATCCAGTCCCTCCAGGGAGGCTGAGACCTCAGAAACCTCCATGTCTTCACAGTGCCGATGGTCCCTCCAATGGCCCATGTGTGTCCTCTTTTGTTCAGCATCCTCATGACTGAGACAATGGAGCTCTGTAACTTTACATTAGTGGGTCAATTTCCAGCTCATTCTGTCTCCCTGGAGTAGTGTGAGCCCTGGAAGGCAAGGGCTGCTCTGTTTGCTCCCTGCTCTGTCCAAGGCACTTGGAACTATGTCACAGAGGGGCGCAAGACATTCGTTGACCAATGAGCCACCCACTGGCTGGCTGCATCTCCATCCCACCAGTACCGACTTTCTGAAGAAACCCAGTGAGTCCAGGGAGAAATATTGAGGATGGACGCCAAGACCCACATGCCCTCATTGAGGGCTCAGGCTGCAGGGATAGGACCTCCCCTGCTCTCCTGGCCTGCAGAGGATGAGGGGGAGGCTGCCCTGAGCGTCTGTCTCCAATGATGGCTATCAAAAGACAGATGAGGCTAAACTTCTGGGCACCCCCAAACTAAGGCTCCAAAATTAAGAGACTCAGTTACCCCAGAGGCCTAGTCCAGTAATATCCCATCCTGTAGGGACCCTTATATCTCAGAGAGACACCCCCTTTCCCTATGGCCCCCACACACATGGTGGCCACACCCTGCTTCACACAGGTGGCCACACCTAGGGATAGTTCTCCCCACCCTGGACTCTTTAAACTGTTTAGTTTGTCCCTTTCCATTCACAAACATACAATGGTAGTAACAGCAAGAGCAGCAATGATGACAGAAATGCACACTAGAAGAGCCCTGGGCCCTGCTCCAAGTCAGTTTCAAGCTGCTGTCATGTGGCAGAACTCCGTGTGGCCTGGGAACTGGGCTGCCCCCTTTTGAGTGTTCTCAACATCCACAGCTGAGTCAGGCTCAGGCACAGCTCAGTGATGAGGGCTGGGGCCTATAGTCCCTCTTCCACCCCAGGTTGTGGTATAGAGAGGTGAAGACATGTGCCCAAGGCCACACAGTACGTAGAGAAGGATCACCTGCCAGTGTGTCCAGGTGCCAATACCTGTGCCCTCCACCGGGCCCCACGGCTCCACCTTGGGCCTCTGAGGTGGCACCAAGAGATAGTCAGGGAGAGGAAGGAGACAGAGGGAGAGACAGGACCATGACAGGCAGAGGGGAAGAGAAAGACAGAGAAGGGGATCAAAGGCAAGAGACAAGGACAGGGAGAAGTCAGAGAAACAGAGCATGCCAACCTCTCTCAGTCCCACATGTGTGTTTGCCTGTGTGCTACTACTGGATACACTTGCCTGTGGGCTCCCCGCTCCGGGGTTGCTCCTGCTGGCCTGTACTCATAACTTTCCCTGTGCCAACCTTCCTGCTAACCGGTCACTCTCCCGGCTTGCTGCAATAGAAGCCATGTCACTCCATCAGGGCCCTGTTGGTAATGCACCTGCTTCAACCTAGCTAATCTCCCACCAATCAGTGCTACCCCTATGGATGGAAATCATAGCACCAACTGCTGCCTGTGGGCACCTCTGAAACCACTTAGTGCACCCATGGACCCCACAAGGGCAGGAACCCAGTCCTTGTTCCCCATACAGTGTTAGAACAGAGCCTGGCTCAGCCACTGTTTGTTTGGATTGAATTTAATCTATTCCTGTCTCACAAAAGAGGGATTATGCCTGGAGTTTCCAGAACTGATTTCTTTCTTTCTGTCCCTGGGATTCCGGAACCTACGTGACTATGCCTTTGTGGCTGCTATCAGTAAGGCCATCACAACACTTGCCCAGAATCCAGAGCAGGTGGAGGCTGAGGTCAGACACAGGTAGGAGCTGCAGGTCAGACCTGGGGGAGGAGCGAGGCTTCCTCCCCTCCCCTAACTGTGCCCAACCTCTGTTGACTCATTTTCAAGCCATTGAGTGTGGATGTTTGCTGCTCCAAAAAATAAATGTAGTCAGTGTAAAATTGTTTAAATTCTTTTTTTATTATTTTTTTAACAAGCAAGAAATATTTTATTGTATGCACATTCTCCAAAATCTCCCACAAAAATGCACCCACAAATAGGAGCAAAGAACAGTTTTCTAGCCTCTCTGGGATACACGGGGCATCATATCTTATAGAAATATAGCTAGTATAAAAACAAAGTGTACTAGTTAACATCACCCTTCGCTTCTGGGTCAAAAAAGGCTGTAAAGAAAAACACTATTTGTACTCTACTACAAATGTGTACACAATTAAACTTCAGCTTACTCAAAGAGTTATTGTATAGGAAACTGCAGAAATATGGAGGAGGAATTCAATAATCTCCTCACAATTAACAATTCAGTGAGCTGGGAATTTAGCTCAGTGGTTCTGCCACCTACCTCGCAAATGCAAGGACCTTGCATTTTGATCCCAGTACAAAAAAAAACCAATTCATCAATAAACACTTGAATAAATGCAGCATGTATTACTTATTTGTTAAATCTCACATTGATAATGAGCAGGTGGTTTATCACCAACAGTAACTGGTTTCTTACTTTTTAGGAGATACCAGATCCAGAAATGGAAATAGAAAGTACTTTAAAGAAAATTGATTTTAGAAAATACCTCCTTGGATCTGAGCTGCTATAGTACACATTACATATTTGGGTTGGGAAAATTGTTTAAATTCTGAAAAGCACCAAGAAGGTAGTAAAAGTCACCTGGGATGATCCCACCAAAAAACAAGCGTTGTTACTTTGTGTGCATTTTCTTCCAGAATGTTCTCTAGATGAAGAAAAACTGTATTAAAATGTAGAGGGAATAGTTTCTCTTTTCAGTTGCTTCATTTGGTCTCTCTACATTGTTCTGTGCTGGCTGCCTGGCAGCCCAGGTTTATTTAATAATGGCCTGTTTCTGGACATTGAAGCTGGTCCTACCGTGGGGCAGGGAGGCTATTAGGTGCTGCTGCAGTGCACATCCAAACAGCTCTTTCCTCAAATCACAGCCCATCCTCACTGCATAGTGACTGCTGAGCAGAGCCAGCCCAGCCAGCCCCATCCCGCAGCCCAACACCCTTATTTTAGAGGTGGGGAGACAGAGGCCAGATATAAGAACTGACTTATCCAAAATCAACCCCAAGGAGCAACAAATACGAAGTCACCTGGAGGTTTTCTCCGTACTCCATTATCTCTTCAAGATTTTACAAGAGTAGGGCTGGAGATTTAGCTCAGTGGTGCCACCGCCTGCTTCACAAGCACAAAGTCCCGAGTTCCATCCCTGGTACCAAAAAAAAAAAAAAAAAGATTTTACAAGAGAATCCATAATCTTTAACAGGGACCCCCGTGGGATGCAGCAAGGACCTAGTAGCCATACTGCTCATGGCAGACATTACTAATCAATTATTACACCCTCTTCTGCAGAGGCAAGACCCTGGGGTACTTCAACAGCTATTCCCAGGCAACTGGAATTGGCACAAGAGTGTTCTGCCATGCTAGTGCAGCCTCTTTGGGCCAAAAGAGCCTTTACACATTGAGGACTTGAGCCTGTTGAGAGGCATCCTGAGTTCTTGCTTTCCTTCTTTCTTTTGAGCCAGCAACAGTTAGTGAGTCCTCCAAATTTCCACCTGTCCTACCCTGCCATGACCTCAGAAGCCCTCTCTGATTTTTTGCACAGCCAGTCTTCCCAGAAAAGGATGTTCCCTCCTCTCAGCTGGGCCAGAGACAGAGCACAGCTCCAGAGTCAGCCAGAGCTGCAGCCACACCCTGGCCCCTGCATTAGGGTAGAAGGAACTTGGGCAGGTCACCAACCTTCTTCCAGATCCTACCTCATCTGGGAAAAAGGGTCATGACACCCTTATTTTCTCCTCTCTGGGCCTCAGTGTAGTAAGCCTGCTTGTTGGGTCTGGGTACCCAGCTTTGACTTAATATCAAACTCTCTCCCCACAACCCCAGCTTCCACAGACAGCAGTTGTCCCCCGTTCTCTAGTCAAGGAAATGCTCTAAGCTGAGCCCGGCTGGCGCCCTCATGGAGATATTCAAGTACCCCCCAGGGGAGCAGGACACAACACAAGAAAGACCCTGGAGCTGGGAGAGATGAGCCCCGGACCAGAAGGTCACCAGCAGGCCAAGGACTCCATGGCACTGAGGGCAGGTGCAGGCTCCACGTGTGCCAGGATTGTACAGGCACATGTGCACCCTCTGAGAGAACTGGTGGGCCAGTGCCAAGCACAGGAAGCAGGGGTTGCCGCAGGCTCAGCCCTGGCACCAGGCCCATGTGCACCACAGAGGGGCATTGTCTGTGGGCAGCAGGCATGGCCGGCTGAGGAGCTGTGGTGGGGGCCTGTGCCTCTCTGGAGATGTGCCCAAGACATCAGCAGGGTCCTTCTGGGGAGTCCGCTGGCTCTGAAGTATCCACCTTTGCAGTCAAGGCAGGATGGTGAAAGCTCTTTGCCTTCTTCCTCTTGGCAGCTCTAGGAAGATGAGACCAGCCAGGCCACACCATGTGACTCTCTCGGGCTCTGCAGTGGGAGATGGTTCCACAGTGGTCATCCAAGCCCTAAGCACAGCTCCATGCATCTGAACTGAAATCCACAACAAGGACGATCCCCTAGAATGTGCCAAGACCATGTTTGCAGCACACTGGTCCTCTCTGTCCTGGGGTCAAGGGGGAAGGACAGTGTGGGGTTAGGCGTGTGTGGTCTGCACAAGACGACCCCTCATCCTGCTTGCTCTGCCATCCTTGGCTGTGTGACCTTGAGAAAGTCATGCCTTTTCGAAGCCTCAGATGCTCTGTGAAGCACAACTTCCCCTTCTGGGTGACTGTGAGGTGCAGTAAGTGAGGACTTTGCCCCAGCAGGAGTGACTGGATGTTTGTCTCCTTGGTTCATAGCCATGGCTCACATTTGTTTCATTCCACATTGCTCACTACATTCATGAAGGTACAGACGAGCAGAGCAGTGTCCATCACCGTGGAATGAAAGCCCAAGCCTTGCACCACACGGCCCTGCCCCTCAGGACATGCTCCCAGCAGCCAGGAGGAGGTGCTGCCATGATCCCCATTCCACAGATGAGGTCATGAAGCCAGGCATAGTGCCACAACCTGCAATCCCAGCACTCTGAGAGGCTGAGACAAGAGAATCACAAGTTCAAGCCCAGCCTGGGCAACTTAGTGACTTAGCACGACCCTGTCTCAAAAGAAAAAATAAAAAAGGGATGAGACTGCAGCTCAGTGAGGAAGCCTTGGATTCAATCTCCAGTTAACCAAAAAAAAAAAAAATGAAGGCATAGAGTCTCAGAAAGCAGAGCACCTTGCCCAAGGACACATAAAGAAGTGACAGAAATGGGATTCAAGCCTGTTCTCTTTAGGGAATTAAGTAATGGGGATGCATCTCCTTGGATGCATGTAGGAATAAGGGGTGAGCCTGGCTATTCCTTCCTTTAACTCAAGTAAATTATCTGCACTGAGCTGTCATCATGGCTTTTCCACAAAGCTCACCCTTTTGCAAGCAATCCCAGTGACGATAGCCACAACCATGTACAGCTGCTGAGCATTTCCTCTGTGTGGGACCCGTGCTCCGCTGGGTGCACTGTGTTCTTCCAAGTACTCCAGGAGAGGTGCTAGCATGATGCCCATTGCACAGATGGAAACAATGAGGTTCAGAGAGGCTAGGGAATGAGCCCCAAGTCACACAGCATGGAAATGGTGGAGGCGAGACTTCAACCCAGTCTGTCCCATGACACCCCATGTCTACCAAGCTAAGAGACATCTCCAGATGGGTTTCGAAGTCAGGGTTATGCTTCAAATTCTGACTCTGCCATTTGCTGACCCGAGTAAGGTCAGGATAACTGGCTGGTGCTGCATGGGGACAAGGCCCCACTGACATACACACGCAAAGCCTAGAGTGACACCTGCATGATGGAGGCATTTGTTTGGCATCACTACCACTATCTCACCGTTGTCTGGTGGGAATGACTGTACAGGATGCAGGGATCCCATGCAAGGCTCTCTCTGTGCCCAGGCCAGCTGCCCTACCACATGCCCTGGCACCCCAGCGACATACATGCCCCTCCCACCAGTCTTCTCCAAACCTCAGGAAGCTGGAGTTCTTAGCTGCCTCCAGGAAGGGCTCTGGTTCACCAAGAGCTGCAAATATTTACCTTGGAGACCTCAGCCCAGCCCAAGGTCCTGACCCACCTGCACAGGGTGGCTGCCTAGATATAAGGCCGGGTCTCCAGACCCACTGCCCAGGCAGGCAGCAGCAGCCCCAGGACTCTGGCGTGTCCAGGTAAAAGTGCAGGGAAGGGCCAAAAGCCTCAGCTTCCAGGAAGACTCTGTGCTGGGAACACCTGTTGGGGACAGCTTAGGAACACAGGGCTCCGGTAACAACCCTCAGCTGTGACCTCTGAGGGTCAGGGCCAGGGAACGGGGAGGTGCCACCTTCCTCAGCCTTAAGAGCAGTGTGTGATAAAGGGCTGGGGCAGGCTGAGTCTTTTCCAGACCTCATTCCAGTGACACAAACTCACTCTGCGCACACTGACTGCTCGTACTTGACCTATGCTGGGATGACAGTGAGAACAGAGAGCAGCAGCAGGCACACGGGCCCGCAAGGGTCTCCCAGTGTGACTAACATAGTACATGCTGTGCTCAGCAAAGACCCAGGGACATGGCAGTAAAGGGCAGTCAGAAAAGGCTTCCTGGAAGAGAGGACATGCTGGTCATCAAGCTGAGCAGAGGTGACAGAACAAGGAGGAGCAAGAGACTTTCCTGCCAGGGGAGCAGGAGCTGAGAGCCACGTGTGCACAGGCTGGGACCTGGGAAGGGGACACTTTCCCAGGAGGCGATGCCACCAGGATCTCTGTTCCCCCAATCTCCTTTGTCCAGGGGCTAAACAGTGTGTGGAGTAATGGGAGGGCATACAAGCCAAGATGCTGCAGGGATGCAGAGTGGAGGTGGGGGCTCCCCAGGCAATGGAGTGGGCTGGAGGCTGTCCACTCCGTCCTCTAGCTTTGACCACCAGGTGCTTCCTTCCGGCTCCCAGCAATCCTGTAGTGTAATTTATGTACTATAACTATTCCCCTTTTATAGACGTGCAAACTAAGGCTCAGAGAGGGTAAGTCACTTGTCCAGGGTCACAGAGCCAGTAGTAGAGGCAGCCTCCTACTCCTAAGCCCATGATATTTCTCCTCCACCTTCAGGCTCCAGACAAACAGAGAAGGGGGTCCTATAGCTTGACAGGGTCCCTCCAGCCCAAACCTCTTCACCTTAGCAGGCTCAGACTCCTGGTTCTTTTTTTTTTTTGGCCCCAGGGATTGAACTTGGGACCTTGCGCTTTCAAGGTGCTGGAACCACTGAACTAAATCCTCAGCCCCAGACTCCTGGTTCTTTCAGTGGACCAGAGGCCTTTCAAGTTATCTGCAACCATTTGGGAAGCTCTGCTGGGGCTGGCAGGCAGCACAGGGCACAAGCTGGAGAGCTCAGCTGTCACAGGAGCTGACGCTCCATCCTGCAGAGGCCACAGAGGAGTCATGAGGCCAGGACACCCAGATCCACCCCTCAGGAGACACCCACTGGCCTCTCTCCCTGCCTTTCTTCCCCTGGCTCCAAGAAGCCGCCCATCCCTCCCCAAATCCTCACTAGTCCAAGATTAAGCCAACAAGCCTACTCCACAATTTTGAGTCCCACCCGAGTACTCATTCTCCAGCCTCCAACCACCCTGCCCTGGCCCAGGACAGCGTTTCTCTGAGCGAGGTCCAATCAGTGCAGGCCAACCCTCTGGCCTCTCTGCCCAGCTATCTGTGCTCACCCCAAGATCTGCCACCTGCCACCGGCTGCTCACGTACACCTGGAAAGATGGCTGGCCCTTGGACCCTCAGCCTCCTCTGTGGTTTGCTGGCAGCCACCTTGGCTGAAGCCACCCTCAGCCCTGCTGCAGTCCTCAGCCTTGGCCCAGAAGTCATCAAGGAACGTAAGTTTGGGTCACCCCAGACATCACCTCCAGAGGGAAGGGGCAGGTGAACTTCCTCCAAAGAGGAGGGAGTTCCCCAACACTGGGGTTACACAAGGCATAGCTGGATCCCAGGACTTTGGGGGAACAAGAGAATATGAGTTGAAAAAAGAGAGAATATGAGTTGTAAACATTTGGGGCATCTATGATCTCAAGAGTCTATAATACCAAGATCCCTTGTACTTAAACTCCATGATTTCAACAAACCCATACTCAGGGGCCTGTGGCCTGCAGAAGAGGTGTGTGGCTGCTGCATGCAGAGATACAACCACCTCTCCCCTGCCCATGTCTGAAGTTCCAGCATCAGAGCACCTGGAGTGTGAGGCCAGCCTGCTCCCAGTACCTGGAGTCCTCCTGCCCAGGAGTCCCACACACAACTTTTTCAGTCCGCAGCTCTGTGACCCTGGCCAAGTCCCTGAGCCTCAGCTTCCTGAGTCGAAACAAATGAAAGGGCCATCTTGGCCTGGTGGACACATCCAATGGGACAGGAACTGACCAGAGCCTTCTCCACTGTGGCTGAATCATTTTGGGCGGGGAGCTGTCTCATGCACTGTAGGTTGTTTAGCCACATAGTCCAGCCAGTGTGACAATCAAAAGTGTCTCCACACATTGGCACATGTTTGCTAGGGGATGAAATCATGCTGGCTGAGAACCTTTGCTCCAAAGCCTGGTCCTCTGAGAGGGAAAAGCCATTAGCTCTGCAGGACTGTTGAAGGACTCCAAGGACCTGGCCTCTGTGTTCCAGGGAACTAGGCAGAGCCAAAGGATGGGTCCCCAAGTAGGAATGAACCAGAGAGCTCTGGGAGGCAGCAGGGAGACAGGGGTACACTGGGCTCATGGTGTGACTCCCAGGCAAGGGCATTGAGCTGGAAAGAGCTTGCACCTGTCTAATCCAGTGACCACTGTGGGTACTGCAAGCAACGTATGAGTTAGGCCCAGTCAAGAGACAGAAGCCACACCATCATCCCAGTAGTTCTGTTCAATATAAAGAATTACCAGGGGATAAGAAGTGGGTCATGGGTTAAGAGGGAGAAGGAGAACCCTAAAGGATACCCCAGGGATAAAGAAGGGGGCAATTGAGGACAATCCCAACTCAGAGGCACAGAATCTGCCCAGACATATTGGAAAGGGTGTGGCTGAAGGGTATTGCATTGGGGGAGGGAAGGCAGAGGGGCCATTCACTGGGTTGTCCTGGGCCAGAGCTGGTGCACAGTTAGCAAGTCAAGGTGAAGGCAGACAGCCACCTACCAGGAAACCTATGGCCTTCCTCAGGAACCTGCCCTAGAGGAAGGGATGCTGATGACTCACTGGAAGGCCATTGCTTGGTGCCTGCCTAGAAGCTGGCCAGGCCCCACAGAGCTCACCCGCTGCCCTTGGGGACACTGCTAATGCACAGTCCAGCACCACTGGGCAGTGACACCACAGGAGCCTGGCAAAAGGACCACACCGGGACTTCCTCCTCCATGTCCCTCCAGAGCCTCTGCTGGGAGGGCTCATAACGCGCCCACTGTCACAAAGAGAAATTTACAGGGCCCAGCCCCATGATCACAGAGCAGGCAAATGGCCCCAAGACAGTAACTCAGAAATCTGAAACATTCATGGTGTCATGTGGCTGAGTCACCCTACCTGAAGGCTGAAGGAGCTGGGGTATTTATACACCAATTAAATGGCCTCTGGTGCTGGCAATCTAACAAGGACCAGCCCTGGAGCTCCTGACTCATAGCCCCTTGTTCCTGGCTCTTCCTTCCTCAGCCCAGCACCTGAGGCTTGGGATGACAGGCCCATAGGATGTGGGTGCCAACAAATTGTTAGCAAGTGTACTTGGCTGTAAAAGTGCCCCCAGTAGAGCCTTGGGGTCCCCTGACTCTTGGCTCTGGAAGGCTTTGGCACTGGTTGATGGGAAGACTCTCAGCCTCACTCTTTGTGTAAAAGTGAGCCATCCGGGCTAACATACTCAAGGCTACATCTACACAATGGGGATAGAGGGAGGGGTAGGTTGTACCCTTGCCTGATGTCAGGTCTGGGGTGTCCTCCCTATCTTGGAAAACCCACCCACCAAGCCATCCTTCTTGTGTCCCCTACTGGCCCCTAATCCCTGGATCTGCTTCCAGAGCTGACCCAGAAGCTGGAGGACCGCAATGCCACCATCATCCTTGAGCAGCTGCCGCTGCTCAATGCTATGCAGGAGAAGCCAGCCGAGGGCTTCCCGCCGCTGAGCAGACTGATGAACAGCATCCTGAAATCCATCATCTGGTGAGTGGGGCAGGGAACCACTGGGACCAGTTCCTTCCCCACACCTCTCCCCCGACACACTTTGCATGCTGTCAGTCAACAAACATCAGTCCATGTCAGCTCTCTGCCTGGCCACAGTGGCCATAGACTGAGTTTGTCCCTGACAATGCCCATAAGACAGTGACACAGGAACCCTACAAGGGCAGCCCCAGAGGAAGGTGGCCTGGAATAAAAGACAATACTTCTCAGTAGAGGTGAAAATTAAGCCAGAGAGTCACAGAAAGCATCATTCAGGCAGAGGGACCAACCTGAGCAAAGGCATAGAAGGTTGAGAGTCTGTCAGAATGGCTGGAACCCAGACCCCATGGCAAGGAGAGGTCGGCAGGGTCAGGTCACAGAGGGTCTTCAGAGTCGGCCTTACAGTCACCTCCTAAAAGTCCAGGCACCGTGATGGTGTTGCAAGCAGGGGTGGGGAGGAGTCAGTGGACAGGTCTTGGGGTCCAGCTGCTGGAGAGAGACAGGAAGACAGGAAAGATAGAGTGGGAGTGGGCTTGGGGACAACAATTGAACATGAAGCCTGATTCTCATCTCTTGCAAATCCCATCCAGGCTGAAGGTCACTTCTGCTAGCATCCTCCAGCTGCAGGTCCAACCCTCAACCTATTACCAAGAGATAATGGTCAAGATCCCCCTAAACATGGTGGCTGGACTCAACACGTGAGTGTCCCCTCAGTCACAATGGGCCTAGTGAGTTCATCTACTTATTCCCCCCACCATCATGAAGATTTCCAGAAAAAACAAGTGCCAAGCAAAGAGAAGAGTGAGTGCAAAGGCCCTGAGGCCAGATTGTGCTGAAACCTGTGAGCCAGGTGCAGACTTGGTTTTGACTGTGACACAGGTGGGAGCTATGGAGGGCCTGAGCAGAGGACGGACATGACAGGTTTTAACATTTATAAAGGATCTCTCTGGTTGTTGCGGGGAAAACAGACAGCACAGGGACAAGAGCAGAGGCAGGGCAGTATCCCGAAGGTACTGCCGCAGCTAAGGCAATGATGGCGGAGACTGGGACTTCGGACAGGGAGATGGAAAGAAATGGTCAGGGTCTGGGGGTGTTTGGAAGCAGGGTTTCCTGGTGAACTGAATATGGGGGGTGGGGGGGTCATCCAAAGGTGACTGCAAGGTTTGTGCCTGCACAAGTCTAGCATGAAATGGCCAGCAACCAGGCCAGGAAGCCCTGCAAGGAGCAGGTTTGGGGACCATCCAGAATTCAGGGCTGTACATGCTATACTGAGAAGCTGGGTGCTATCACACGTGGAAAGGAGCGAGATCAGGACAGGTAGAATAAAGAAGCTTGGGTGTGAGGGTAACCGGCAGAGGAGACGGAGACCAAAGTGAGGGCACCAGGAGACAGACACACAGCAGGCCTGTCTGCCACGGGCTTGGCCCAAGCTCACACTGCCGGTGCCACCGTCATAGGCCCCTGGTCAAAACCATCGTGGAGTTTCACATGGAGTCTGAAGCCCAAGCCTTGGTCAGAGTGGAGAGGAACAACAGCGGCCCCAGCCGCCTCGTCCTCAGCAAGTGCTCCAGCAGCGGCAGCAGCCTGCGCATCCACCTGCTCCACAGGTGGGTGAGGAGCAGCCCTGGCCTTGCCCACCTCACAGAGGGAGGGCAGGGAGGCCGGCCTGGAGAAGGAGGAGACTTAGCCCTCCTTATTCTTTCTTTTTTTATTATTAATTTTATTGGTACATTTTAGGTATACAGTGTAATGACATTCATCATTGGAAAGTTGTACCTTTACATAATATATCTTGGTTATTTTTCCCCTTCCCCTGCCCTCCCTTCAACCCCTCCATCCCTCCCTATTTACAAAGACTTTTTTGGTTTTTTGTGGGTTTTTTGGTACCAGGGATCGAACTCGGGTCCTTGGGCCTGCTCAGCAGGCAGCGAAACCACTGAGCTAAATCCCCGGCCCTACATAGACCTTGTTTCCTTTTTTTCCTCTTCTCATATTTTTTCCTTTCCCTTCTTTCCTTTCCCCTACCCCTCCCACTTCCCCTTCCCCTTTGTCCCTTTTCTTCCTGTTTCACATTATCTATTATACTTTTTGGTCCTTATTTAAACTTTCAGTTTCTCACACCAGAGAAACTATTCAGTATTTACACTTTTTTGTCCTATTTATATCACTTAAGAGTATCACCTCAATGTACATCCATTTAGCTGTAAATGTCTCTAATTTCTCATTCTTTATGGCTGAGTAGTACTCCATTTTATGAAAGAAAAAAAAAAACACATCTTCTTTATCCAGTCTCCAGTTGATAGGCAATTGGGCTGCTTTCAATCTTTAGCTATCACAAACTGTGCCACTATGAACATGGGTGCACATATATCACTGTGGTGTAATTCTTTTAATTCTTTTGAATTTTGGGGGGTACCAGGGATTGAACTTGGGACCTTGGGCCTGCAAGGCAGGCACCAGAACCACTGAGCTAAATCCCCAGCACTGGGAATTCTTGATCTGGGCTCTACCTCTGGTGCCTCGAACCACCCCAAGCCGGCTTGGGTGGAGCTGTGGTAAAACCAAAGGCTTTACCAGACTTTTTATACTGTGTAATATACATCTATTTCACTTACTTTCTGGGTCACTTCCCTGTGTCTCACCTTCCTCATCTGGAAAGTGCAGGTGACGACACCTTCCAGGCAGCAGGAGAGGATTCAATCAAGCATCAATCTGGCAGGGACCAAACCCTGGTTCCATGGCTAGGACTCAAAAACTCCTTAACAAGAGAGTGGAGAGAAAGGCCATCTCCCTTCATCTCAGTACCAGCACAAATTTCCAAAGGCAACACCCAGGTGCTGCTCCCTGAGAACTCTGCCGCTATCTATGGATGGTGTGGGTCCCCTCCCCACTCTCCAGCATCATCTACCAGCCTTCATGCCCTTGGGCAAGTTCCTCCCTCCCTGTCCTCCCTGCCCTCCAGCCCTTCCTAATCTCCTCCACTCTCCTCTCCCAAAGGCTCTCCTTCTTGGTCAACACCCTAGCAAAAAAAGTCATGAACCTCCTTGTGCCAGCCCTGCCCCAAATGGTGAAAACTGAGGTGAGTGGACTGGAAGGCTCTGGCTTGTGGGATCTGCTCCCCCTGTGGGGCTAGAGGGGAACTGCAGACTGCTGCTTAGGGCATCTCAATGAATGGACACTGCTGGAATTGCATAATTTACTCATCAAAACTAAAACCAATGGATTGGGGCATTGACCATCTTGACTGTCGAGGTCAAGGTCATGGTACTGTCAAGTCAGCTAGGAGGCCTTGATCAGTGAAGCGCTGGTAAATTCTTAACAACTGTGTCTGGAGAGGGTGAGGGGAGGGGCCCTGATTTATAGATTTGCTGCGTTTCCTGGTGTAAATCCTCCCTCCGGGGCCAATTTTAGACTACCAATGTTATGTCACTGGCCAGAGTGGGGAAGAAACATACAGTAGCACCCTACAGTATAGTATTTCCACCAAGCAGTTATAACAGATATAGCCTCAAGGACAATATAGATCACAGGCGAATAAAGGAAAATATTTAGGAAGCAATGAATTTAAGTTTTTAGTAAATGCATATTTAATATAAGTCATTCATTGTAATGTTATACAATTTAATTTTTAATAATGTATGGGTTTAGTACCCAACTCAGAAATTCCTGAAAACTTCACAAGTGGTCCTTAAAAACTGGTCCAAGTTGTTCTAGCATTTGGCTTTCTCACACCAATCTCGATGTGGTCCTCAGGGGCTGCCACGCAACAGGTCCTGTTGGGTTTAGCTTCCAGGTCAGTAAATACAGGTGAATCTCATCTTGCTTTGTAAACTAGATTCATCCACATTGACAATTCCAAGATGCATTCACAACAGCAGGCTACCCCTCCTGTGGTCAAAACACCTTGTCAAATAGCAAAATTTTTTATAATAAGGCTTTTTTGAGAAAAGATGATATAACCAGCTGGGCGTGGTGGCTCACACTTGTAATCCCAGCACTCAGGAGGCTGAGGCAAGAGGATTGCCATGAGTTCAAGGCCAGCCTGGGCTACATAGTGAGTTCAAGGCCAGACTGAAGTACATAGCGGAAACGCTGTCTCAAAAAAAAAAAATTAAATGAAGTACCAAAAGATGATATAATAACCAAAACAATTTGAAGGGAATACCCATAATGCTTCTACTTAACCCAGCAACTACTTTGTCATTTGCATTTCAGCTTCCAATGGTCATTCATGTGCACTTACATTTTTGCTTGGCTACATTTGGTGATAGCCTTTAAATCAAGTATGATTCTGTTATTATATATGATTGTATAATAGCCACAGTCCTTATAATTGCTGCATCATATTTAATATCCCAAAGAGCCTTTCTTCTTAGTAATGTGATTTTTATTAAGAACGCTTTAAGGGCCGGGGATTTAGCTCAGTGGTTCCGCTGCCTGCCTCACAAGCGCAAGGTCCTGAGTTTGATCCCCGGTACCAAAAAAAAAAAAAACACTTTAAACCAACAGTACCAATATTTAAGATAATATTTTATATAAACAATGGGATTTTATGAAGTGTATTTTTTAGAACAACAGAGATTTCAGTTTTGCTCCCAATTGTCTCCCATCCCTTACCATCAAGAAAAAGAGTGCAATATTTTGCCTCCATTTTGTGAAATTATACATCACCCATACAATACAGAAGCATGTGTTTGCTATTGTGAAGTCAAGATTAAGAGTTTCAACTTCTGCTTCTTCAATAGTAATGCTTAAGAGGATCATATTTAGTAAAAAAAAGAAAAAGATTTGGGGTCTGGAGCGTCTTTGCCCTGAGTTACGTCCCCAGTCTTTTTTTATTTTTTATTTTGAGACAGAGTCTCACTAAGTTGCAAGACCTTGGGATCCTCCTACCTCAGCCTCCCAAGCTGCTGGGAATACAGGTGTGCACCACATCTGACTAGAAGATCTATTATTTTAATAGGCTACATATCTATATATTAGAGCAGTCAAAGAAAACTACTGTAAATAAATAATTGAAAACTGAGGCTAGGGGTATAGCTTGGTTGTGGAGCACTTGCCTACCATGAAGGCAAGTTTGATCCTCAGCCCAAAAAAAAAAAAAGAAAGAAAGCTCAAATGAGATTTTATAAGGTTAATTTTATAAGGTTAGTTTCACTGAGGCAAGGTACTTTTCTCCAGTACCTTGGAAGAGGGTGAAGAAAAAGAAGAAGGGGTAGGAGGCGAGGGGAGAGAGTGAATGTAAATGGAGGTATCAAAGTCAAGGCAATGCTTTGTTATTGTCAGAGTTTTGAGGTCCTTAACTGTTAGCGAAAGTACATATCCAGAAGCTTTTTTAATGGAATGTGAAAGTAAATAATTTGGTAAAATTGGGCTTTCTTACAGGAGTTGGTTTTTTTGAAGGATTTTACTCTTCTATTTAAAGGCAGGGATTTCTTGGCTGGGCACATGGCACACACCTGCAGTCCCTGCCCTCTCGGGGCTGAGGAGGATCTAAAGTGCAACTTAGCAGCTTAGCAAGACCTTGTCTCAAAAATTAAAAATTTTTCAAAGGGGGCCGGGAATTTAGCTCAGTGGTTATACCGCCTGTCTTGAAAGTGCAAGGACCCGAGTTCAATCCCCAGTACCAAAAAAAAACCAAAATTTTTCAAAGGATTGGGGGTGTAGGTCCATGAGAAAGCCCTGGGGTCGATCCCCAGCAGCAGGTGCACACACTGGCGCGCACACAGACACCCACACACACACACACATGCACGCCTATGCGGATAAAGACCGTACTTTCTTAAAGTAAGATCCAGCTGTAAACTTTTTTTTTTTGGTACCAGGGGTCGAACTCGGGACCTTGCCCTTGCGAGGCAGCCGGTGGAACCACTGAGCTAAATCCCCTGCCCCCAGCTGTAAATTTTTTTCAAACCTCCAGGAAAATCATATTTTATCTGGCATCATATTTTAATAGATAAAATATATTTTCCTCTAGAAAAGATGGCAAGAATCTGGAACTATAAAACACTCTTTGCATAACATCTATCTCTAATGGTGAAAAAAGCCAAGTAGGGGCTTTCCTTTCATCATTCTGTTTCCCACCATGAGCCTCTGGACTGGACTCAGTGGTAACAAGAATAGTTTATTTGGCTTCAGGGAAAGAAGACCTGCACATATGAGAGGTGAACGGGTGGCAGGAGCTTGTTGGGAAAATTAGAAAGCCCCTTTTCGTGTAAATATGTGGGTCTCCAACTCTGGCTGTATCTCAGAACTGTCAGAGGCTTTTAAAAATTATGATGTCTGGTTCTACCTCAGATTTGGAGGCAACTAATCTGCAATTGATGTGGTGGGACACTAGTATCTTGGGAAACTCAAATGTGCAGCCAGGATTGAGATGCTGATAGGAATGAAGGACAGGGGCATGGTGGGAGAAAACGCAGTGGATGCAGGGGCACCGTTCCTTTAAGCAGATGCCCTTGGCAGTGCATGCTGGGTATCTCTGAACCAGTTTCTCCATCCTCTCTGGGTCTAGGTTAGTAAAGCAACAAACAAACCAGTCCAAAAGGCCTCAGGTAGCCTGGGGGGTACAGTGGACTCTGAGCTCAAGGATGGCTGGGAGTGGAACCCCAGAGTCCTCAACCTGGGGCACAGCAGTGGGACTCCCACCAGGTGGGTGGTTGGGCAGATTCGGCAGGGCTGAGTACCACTCCTCACTAACGCAGCCCCTCCTTTGAACTGTTGTAGCTATGCCCTGTGATTGAGGCTGCCTTTGATGACATGTATGCAGACCTCCTGAAGCTGGTGAAGGGTAGGTGCTCAGTTCCCACCCTGCCTTTTCCTCTTCTGCACAATAAGCCTCTAGGCTTGCCTCCTCCAGGGCCTGAGCAACACCTTGGCCCCAGTAGCAGGTGGAATGGTGCAGGTTGATCCCTGGCCAAGACAAGCAAATGGAAATCTGCCACAACTGCAACCTCCTGAGCATCTTGTATGTTCAAGATTCCATGTGAGACCAGCAAGTACCCAGATAAGTCCAAGTTCATCCTAGCCCTGCCACTGACTTGCTCTGTGACTTTAGGAAAGTCATCCTGCTTCTTTATCCTCAGTTTCCTTCCCTGAAAATGTGGCTCTGGGCTGGGGATTTAGCTCAGTGATTCTGCCACTGCCTTGCAAGTGCAAGGTCCTGAGTTCTATCCCCAGTACCAAAAAAAAAAAAGGAAAATGTGGCTCATCCACCCCACCCCCAGGGTGGCTGGTGAAGATTAAACGTTTACAGGAAAATTTCAGGCACATAGTAAGGGCTCTGCCTGCACAGAGAAGGGCTTATACTTGCTGAGTGAATGGGTGGATGGACAGGGAGATGGGGGGTGGGGGTGGGTAGGAGGTGGAGGGATGAGTTGGATGACACTACAGTGGCCAAAGTGTGCTAACAGAGAAAAGGGAACGAGGGAAGAGACATGATGTGTGCGCAGGAGGGTCATATCTCTCTCCCCAAGAACAGCAGAGATGGGAGAACATGGCCTGGCTCTTTTATTTATACTGGCTCACCGACTCCTCAGACGGCGCATGAAGCAGCAGTCATTACCCCCACTCTCGTTGGGGGGAAACTGAGGCTCTGCGAAATTGGGTCATTTGTCTTAGCTCACAGAAGAAATTGCTGGTAGGGCAAGGCTTGAAACCAATTTTCCCAGTTCCTAGTGTGTGTGATTCAGATATCGCTGTGACTAGCTGCCTGTACTGGCCATGAAGCGGAACTTACTACACCTCCTTTTTATGATAAGGAACCTGGGGGCTGGGGGTGTCGCTCCACGGTAGAGTGCTCATTTAGTACACATGAGCCCTGGGACCGAAAAACAGAGGTTCACAAGCGGGAAAGACTAGCCAGAGTTACTGGGGCTCAAACCCAAGTCTGTCTAGCTCCTCTGTTCCACGGGGTCAGGGTCAAGATCAGAATCGGGGTCAGGGCTCCTGACAGGGAAAGAAGGCACCCAAGGGCCTAATCCTGCCCGCCCCTCCCCAGTCTTCACCTAACGGGCAGAGACGCCACCGCCACCTGGTGGCCAAATGGGGAATCCCGCGGTGAACACAGGAGACCAAGTGCTCAGATGGCTGCATACCTGGGGTCCAGACCCTGCCTGCTTCTGGGTGCAGGTTGCAGTCTTCTGGGGAGACAGAGAGTTATAAATAACAGCTCGAGTCATAGTGTGGCCAAGAGCAAGTCACGTCACTGTTCTGAGACTCAGCTTCCCCAACTGTGCAACAGGGGTAATATAGGACCTACCTGCTAAGGTCTCTGTGAGGATGGGCTATTCACTACCATCCTTCTTGTTGATATTACCAGCATCATCGTCTTCCCTCTGGCTCCTCCCTCCTTCCCCTCCCTGGTGCAATACTGAGCTGCTGGAAGCAGCTGAAAACCACCCGTTCACCCTGCACTCTGCCCTCACAGAACGTTCTTCTTGCCCCGAGCAGTGCCCATTCCCCTCAGTCCTGGAGGCCTGCAGTTTGACCCTCTGACTCTCACCATTGAGGAAAGTGTCATCCAGCTCAATCTAGAGGTGAGTACCTGTCACATGGGGAACACACTGCTCTTCTCTGGTCACCAGGGGTCAGACACAATGGGGAAAGACCCCGGTCATGTCAGGGCACAAAGTCTGCTTTAGAAGTCATGACAAGCTGAATGTGTCCCATGCAGGCCAATCTGAGGGAGGAAGCCTTGCAGGTGGGGCCTGAGGGCCACACAGAGCATGTACCCAGGGGCCTGTCCTCCAGCCCTAACCTTGTGGTGCACAAGATCCTGGGCCTTTCACTCAGGCAAGCTCCTGCAGATGCCCAAAGTGCTGGTGACATTACAACAGAGCTCAGGATGGTGACACAGACTCATAGACCACACAGACCTAAGTTTCTCTCCAGCTACATGACTGGCTGTGTAACTTTGGGCTGGTTTCTTCACCTCTCTGAGCCTGTTTCCTTACTTGTAAATGTAAAGAATAATGGTCACTTATAATAAAATGAGGCCACATAGAACCTGGCAGACAGAAAGTACTGGTAACTGTCAGCTCTGTAAAATGTGGGGCTGCACAACCTTGCCGGGGTTGGATTCCCTGGGGTCCCACCGAACCAGGGTGGCGTGAAGCCCTGACCAGTTCTCAGGGATCCTTTCAGAAGCTGCAGCATTAGGGCTGGGGATTTAGCTCAGTGGTTCTGCCACCTGCCTCACAAACATGAGGTCCCGAGTTCGATCCCTAGTACCAAAAAAAGAAAAAAGAAACTGGCAGCATCAAACATTTCCATCCATCTTGTTGCCATTTTGAAATTTTCCCTTCCTCTAAAGGCTTTGCGGTATCTGTGAAGCTGAAATATAAATGAAAGATAAGATGTCCATGTTGAAATTTGGATGCAGTGGTGCACAGGGGTAGTCACAGGAACTCAGGAGGCTGAGGGAGTAGGATCACTTGAACCCAGAAGTTCAAGGCCAGCATGGACAACATAGAGAGACCTTGTCTCTTTTCTTAAAAAAAAAAATTATCTACGATGAAAAACAATTAAAATCAGAGATTATCTAGGATTCAGGTGAAGGAGATACTGCCAGGCACCAGCCATAACTCATTGCTACAGCAAGGCACTGAAATCCACCCAAAGCCATGCTCAAAAGAACAACATTAATCCACAAATCATGACCTGATCACCTCCGAAAGCCCCCACCTCTCCACCCTGTCCCCGGGGGATTAAATTTCCAACACACGAGCTGTGAGGGACACATTCAATCCACCGGCTCTGCCTGAGGAAGCTGTGGCCTTTCAGTTTGAATACACTCCCTGCCTTGTCTCCTCAGGCCAAGGTGCTGGACTCAAAGGGCAAGGTGACCTCAAGGTTCAACAGCTTGGAGACAGCCCTGATGGTGCCCACCCCTAGCAATGCCGCTTTCAGCCTCCTCCTACGGCAGGATGTGGTGAATGCCATGGTAGCCGCCTTGCTGCCTTCGGAAAAACTTGTGATCCTGCTGGATTATGTGGTGAGCCTCTCTGGGACAGAGGAGAGGCCTCTGCTGCCTCCTCTGCTAAGCGCAGGGGACAAAAACTCCCTGGGCTCCCGGCCTTGGGGTAAATTCCTCCAGTGATGGATCCTGGCTGTGACCTGGCCTCTGAGGATGAAAACCTCCCTATCCCTGTAGGAAGCCAAAAGGTAACTTAGACACTGAGCATCCCAGGGATGGCGCTTGATTACCTCACTGCCTACCACTGTGTGAGCCATGGCAGACACAGCTAAGTGATCAGGGCCCTCCCTCCCCCCGAGCTTGGGGGCCAGTACAACCACATCCACCACCACCAGCCACCTCCTCTGGGGTACCTGATGGGGAAACCAAGGTCCAGGGGAGAAAGTGTTGCTCAGTTATGGGAGGGTGGCAGGGTGGCAGGTCTTCAGGTTAGCACACAGACAGCAGATTCCAAGCCCTTAGGGATTAGACCTCAGAATCAGGGGCTGGGATGGTGAGAAAATGGGGAGTGGTTGGCATCAACCACATTCATGGTTACAGCAAGAACTGAAGTCACTTCTGTCCATCCCTGAGAGCAGGGAGTAGCCTCAGGCTCCTGGCCACTCCCTACCCACAGCAGACATTCACAGCGCCTGGCCTAGGGGCTGTTGTTCCACCAGTGACAGATATATGACCTAGACCCTGGGCACCCAGCTTTTCTGCTGTTTTAGGAACACTTTTTTCCAGCAGTGGGGTACAGACATATACCTCACCTGTCCCATAGAGTTGACCTGCTCTGGCTTCCTCCCCCTCAGCTTCCAGAAGTGGCCCGTGAGCTGAAGTCGAGCCTTGAGAAGATCAGTAAACAGGTGGGTGGGTCCATTCACCACCTGCAGCTGGATGGGCGATTGCTACACCCTGGAGAGAGGTCTCCAGGACAGAGAGCACGTGTGGCACTGTCCACTCCTCTTGCTCCGCTGAGGAACATGGCAGACCAGACCCAGGCTCCCAGAGATTTCAGTCTATCAGGAAAGTTTGAATCAGATGATAACACAGATGACATTTCACTGCAAGTGCAGTGACAAAGGGCAGGTGCTGGAGCGTCACTGGGCACCTGATTTGGCTGGAGACCAAGAGGCTTCCTCAGAGGGGTGGCGTTCCAGACAGGGAGGGGATGCCACAGTACATCAGGGACAGTACACTTGAGGGTCTCTGCAAGGACAGTGTGGCTGGGGCACAGAGAGAAAGCAAGAAACTGGGGAGAAAGGCAGAGGCCAGGGCCCATGGGGCAGCAGGGAGGCCTGTGGCCCTGGTGAAGCACTTGGGAGGCCACACATGGGTCTGATGTCCTTCCAGATTGCGGATAAACTGGACAACACCCAGATGGTCAAGATGGTGGTTCAGGAAGTTCCCTACCTCCACCTGACCCCAGGCAGCACCAAGGCAGCCCAACAAATCATCATGGATATTTTCGCCACAAATAGAGACCTCCACCCACTCTTCACCCTGGGCATCGTGAGTTCAGTTGTCTGTGACTTGGGCAGCAGCATGCCTGCCCTTCACTGTTGCTCTTCCCCCCATTTTGGCATCCAGCTGGCCGTGGGAAGGATTTGTGAATCAAGTTGGGAGTTTTGGGGTCCTAACTTTGTCCCTGTGACTTTATTGGTCAGGAATCTTTGGGCAGAAACTCGACTCACCTGCACAAAAGGGGAACTGATTAGATCATATAACTGAAAAATCTACATGACATTAGCTTCAGGAATAGCTGGATCCAAGTGCTTTAGCAACATCATCTTCATTCTACTCTCTCCATGTAGCAGCCTTTTTTTCCTCTATACTACCTCCACCCTCATACAGACTATCTCCTCACAGGAGTGCCCCAAGCTGCACTGAGCTTATATCCTATCAGATTCGCTATCCCAACAAGAAGGCTGTCTCTTTCCCAAAAGCTCCAGCAAAAGTCTCAGGGATGACTCTCATTGGATGAGTTTGGGTCATGTGCCCACTCCTGACCCAATCTTGTGGTCATAAAATTTGAATATATAAATCTCAACTGGGACACACGCAGGAGTAGGGCCTGGGAGTTGGCTCCATGCAAACCACACCGACAGAGAGCAGGAGTGCCAAGTCCTCTTCTAAAGTCTGAACAGAATTAAATCATCTCCAAGGAGGTTTCCCTGGGTCTTCTCAGGAGCTCTGACAGCTCAGATTGCAAAGCCGCCCTTTGGGTAATGGGATGGGGTGGGGCATCATAGAGCAAGATTTGTGGCAGGGGTCCTGGGCAGGGCCCCTAGAGGCTAACCCTAGGACAAGGCTCTCATAAAGGTGACATATTGGGGGACAGCTCTCAGGGAGCAGGGAAAGCTGAGCAGAGAGCACCTGGGGACTGGCCAGGGCCTGACCCATGGATTGCACCATATGAGTCTGGTAGAGAACAGAAGGCCAGCCTTTTACCCCTCATCATTCAGTTGTTGGCCACCAACAGCCCCAAGGGTCAGGGAGAACAAAACCTCCCAGGGAGACAGCTTCAATGAAACAAAGGGAAATCTAAAAAGAAGGGGTAGCTGGGCACTATGGGCAGCAATGCTCAGCTGCTGTGAGGTGCTGCCACCCTATCTGGGCAATAATGGGGCACCAGCGGCATCCAGTGCGGCAGGCAGAAAAGACAAAACGAGGGCACTGAGGACAGCTGTGCAGGCCATGCTCCTCACAGTTTAGGGGACCTTTCACAGAGGCACAGGAAGCGTGGCCCAACGGGAGGCAGTCTGCTTGGTGCCCTAGCTTCCTCTGGTCCTGGGCCCCCGGGCCAGCCTCACTCCCTAGTGACCCCTCCATGGCCAATGAGAGGCACTTTGACCATCAAGTCCAAGCCTACAGGACAAGGGCATCCTCTGAATGCTGCTGACCTGGAGCTGAACCTGGCACTCTGCCCTCAGGGTCACCCCAGCCAGGGGTCAGGTTGACAACTGTCTCAAGCCCATATCTGGGACCTGATACAACTTCCAGACTTTCCAATAACACTCAATGGCTCACATTTCCCAGGGCCTCCTGGTCCTCTTCCTCATCTTCCTCACCTCCACGACAAGTAATGACAGGGCCCACCACACAGGGGTCAGCTCACTGAACACTGTCACATACTGTTCTTAGAGCACCACCTGACACAGTGAGGACTCTACACATTGGCTGCATTGCTGTCCTTGTCTTTCCCTGCAAGCCTATATGTCAAGTGTCTTATGGGGCAGGGTACAGATACTGTCTCATTTATGAGATGCAGAAATTAAGGCCTAGAGAGAACAAACCCTTCCCCAGGTCACAGCTAGCATCTGAGATTCAGACCAGGAGAGCTGACCCCAGAGCCTCCTTGCATGGCCCTCACACCATGCTGGATGCCTCCACTTCAAAGAAATGAAAGCTGGGCTTTTCTTGTTGCAGGAAGCCAATTCGGAAGTTCAGTTTTACAGTGAAGGTGACCGTCTTATGCTCAACTTTAATGACATCAGGTAAACACAGAATCACTGTAAAGATTCCGCTGATGAAAATGAGGTCTGGCTGTGACCATGGGTCTCTTTAAACACCCACTGAGTGGGCACCAAGTAAGGGCTGCTCTAGGGTGCGCAGCAAGGTGGCCCTGCCTGGGCTCTCCTGTCATCAAGGACTGAATGCCAGAGACAGGGAAGGAAACTGAACAGCCGGACAGCAGCCTCAGGGCAGGCTCATCCTGGCCACAGGAACGGCCCACACAGCACCAGCCTTGGCCTTGGGCAGCCAGTCCTGAACACCTCTAAGACAGGGACAGTGACAGTCAACCCCAGACACTGAGCCCCTTGCCCCTTGGAGCCAGCACAGAAATGGCCTCTGTCCCCGGCTGATTCTCCTGTCCCACACCCTCCCCCAGCCCAGAATGAGTTCAGGGGTTGCCTACTGGACCCTCCCAGGACAGACCAACTTCCAGGGTGTGTTGGGATTCGCCTAATCAGGGTTGGGGATTTTTGTACAAATCAGTGCAAGGATATAAAGCTGAGCCTATGGGGCCTGCCTAGGCAGGCATTCCTGCCTAGCAATGAACAGCTGAGCTAGAAATCAGGTGCATCCCCCCTGCCCAGAGGATCCTGGCCTTCTTATTCCACCTTGCTGGGGGGAGGTCTGTTCTTTGGACCACTATTTGTGCCCTCCCCCCAACTAGAATGTACGCTCCATGAGTCGAGGATTTTATTCAATTCTCCACTATATCATAAGAGCCTGTGCTGTACCTGGTACACAGTAGATGCTAGGTAGATAGCTGTTGAATGGATGACTGGGCCACCACAGGGCTCTTCTCACATACATCTTCTGTTGCAGTTTTGATCGGATCCAACTTATGAACTCGGATATTGGCATATTCAGCGTAAGTATTAACAGATTGTTTCTTGAGGGCCCAGGAATGGGCTGGGAAGGTCCATTCTAAAAAGAGACATTGCCCAGGGTTGGCTTCGGAGGGGATCCCCACAGGGACCCTGGGGTGGGCTGGCTAGCCTCCCGAAATCAGCCAAAGCCAGACCTCCTGGCCACGTGTTCAGGCACCTACTGTGTGCCAGACACAGCCAAGACTCGCACAGCCATGTGCACAGTCCCATGCCTGCTGTCTTTCTGCACAGTTTTGATCCTGTGTTAGAAAACAAAGCCCCTCCATTCACAGTCCCATTGTGATCACAGAGGCCCACCTCAGTGATCCTGTGGGCCTCTTTCTTCTGGGCCCCAGTTCACCCATCTGAGTCAGACTGAACCTGAGATCTCAAACTGGCTGATCTATCTTTTTAGCCGTGTGTTCTTTGGTCTTTATGTTTTATTTATTAACTTTTTCACCACTATTTTAAAGCAAGGAGGTTTCCATGTGAACTTCAGGTCTCTGGCTTCCCTTAGGAAGTCAGAAGCCCAGGAAACTCCCTCAGAGCCAATTCAGCAGCAAAAGAGCAACAGGGCTCTGAGGAGGGGGTGCCCTCCAATGCACCCAATGCCCCACCTACCGGTTCCCCAGGCAGCTGACTTTGTGCCTCATCCAGACCTGTCTGGTCCCCCCAGATCCCTTGCAGCTCTAACGTGCAAAGGGATCTGGGATCCCATCATCTCAGCTGCTGCCCTCTCCAAGAGGATGAGCCCTGCCCACCCACGGTGGCGGGAGGACCTGGGGCTCAGCCAAGGTGACAGCTCCTCTTCTTCCCACAGCCTGAACTTCTGAAAGATGTCATCAGAAAGATCCTCCACGCTGAGCTGCTGCCAAACCAGAACAGTGAGTCCCTCTGCCACTCAGTCCCTTCTCCCTGCAGGGCTTTGCTTTACCTTCTCTGCCCACATTGTCATCCCTTTCACTTGGTTTCTACCTCCCTGTCAGACTCTCATTCATATTCCACCGTCTGCAGGGAATCTTCCTGGTCACTCACCTGGAGTGGGCACTGCACCTCCAACCTCTGGGCCCAGTTCCTTTGCTAGCAGTGCCAGGCCCTACAGAGGGCCCAGAGAGAGCCCAGGCTCCCAGGGCAGCCAGCGGGAAGGCGACAGTGGAGACATACACCCAGAGCATGCTTGAGGTGCCACAGGCAGATCTGGGTTCACGTCCCGGCCCTCTCTTGCGGGCTGCCTAGCCTGAGACAAGCTGCCCAATCCTCCTGAGCCTTAGTTTCTGCATCTGTGAAGCGGAAAAATAAGAGTACCTTCCCCAGAGGCCAGAATGAGACCTCATGTGTAAGAGGCAGAGGACATAGACAGACCTTCTAAGGGGCAGGGTTGCTGGGCACAGTCTGCACCCGACCTTTCCTAGCCATTGCTATAGCATGAAGGCATATGTTAGGATTATGAGGAAGGAGCCAGGAGAGTAGGTAGCGCTGCTCTAAGCCCTAGGTTGAGGGTGTGATGAGAGCTGGTAACCTATGCCAGCAACATCTTTTAATTTCTTTTTATTAGAGTGGGAAATCTCAAAGTATAGAAACCTCTGCTCTGGACAGTGGTAGCCAGTGCTGGTTCTTGAGGAGAAATGTGACAGAATGTGAGGGGTGTACTTTAGGACAGCCAGGAGCTGGTGCCAGAGGCAACAGGTGGGGAGATGAAGCTGGGCAGATGCTGGGGCAGAGAACAGGTGAGCTGAAGCAGAGTCCAAATCTGGCATCCCACCAGGACCTAGGAGTCTGCCTCCCCAGCCTACCACCTCTGACCACATTTGTTATTTCAGGCAAATTGAGAACTGGGATCCCTCTGTCAATCGTGTCAGCCTTGAGATATGAGGCAGCTCACTGGTCTTCGGCCCAGGTAAGTGGTGTGTGGCCATCAACCACCTGCCCTGGCTGGGAAGAGCATCTTCCCACCAGCCCCCACCTGACCCTGGTGGTGAACTGTGGGGAAAGTGGGCAAGTCCTTCCCCCTCTCAGGCCTCAGCTCCTTATCTGCACCTGGGGCCATCACACATTTCCACTTCACTGGTTACCATTCATTCATTCATTCATTCACCAAGTCTCTGTTGAAGGTTCACCATGTGCCAGGCCTGCCCCCAAGTGCTTGAGGCTACAGATAGGAAGGAAAAGAAAACACCCCAGCCCAGCACTTCCAGTACCCACATTCTAGCAGGAGAGGCAGACACATAAACTAATAAAAGCAGAGTATTAGTCCAATTCCATAAGGACTGAGAAGGAAAATAAAGCAGGCTTAGAAGAAAGAGTGATGGCTGAGGAGGAATGCTGTATTAGATGGGGTGATCACAGGCATCTCTCTGAGGGGTGACATTTGAGCCAACGCCTGAGGAGGTGAGATTGAGCCCGGTGGGTAGCTGGGGGAAGTGTCCTGTCGGAATGGACACAAGTGCAAAGCCCTGAGGCAGGGATGTTTAACACTCCAAAAGAGATGAGGAAAGAGGCCCAGGATCTAAGGTGGCATCTGGGTGTGTAGATCAGGAGTTACACACCGCTCTGTGGCTAGATGGTCTCTGATCCATGAGAATCGAAACCATGTCCATCTTGTTCACGCCTCTATCCCAGTACTGTCAGCAGGGCCTGGCACACACTAGACATCCCATGAACATTTGGCATCTGCTGGGGAAGAAGGGCTGGAGCAGATTTTATCTCCAACAATAGCAATAACAATGGGTACACTGTGCACCTGCATCTCACTCCGTCTTTACACTCATCCCAGGTGGTGGATCCCAATGTAATCTCTGTTTTACACAGAATGAAACTGAAACCAGCAAGCCCCTTTCCAAAGTCACACACCCAGCTGGTGGCAGAACTGGGATTTATACTCAGCACCTGCCCTGATAATCCCCTGCTTAGGGCTCCAACCTCTGCACTGGCCAATGTCAGTGAGTTGCCTATCGAAGTCAGAAGAGCCACAGCCAATTACTGATCCCCTACTGTGTGTAGGTACAGATCACAGCAGTGGGCAGACAGAAATCTCTGCCTTCTTGCTGTTTGACTCTACTCTAGACAGAGAGAGATGTTAAAAACAGAATTATTAGCACTAAACAAAACCCACAGATGACTTGCCCAGCACCCTTGCATGACATGGTGTCCAACCTAAGGCTCCAGAGGCATTTTGGACCAAACCCTGGACTCTTTCTTACCACTCCTCACAACCCCAGGGCTGTCAATTAAAAGCACTGAATTCCTGAGCTGTTTGATCCTGGAAAAAACCACAACTTTGAAGCCACTAATTGCATCTATTTTTAAGTGTCCTGTTTTGCTCTGTTCCTTTGTTCTTGGCTATCAGCACATGGGTTTCCTTTCTGTAGTTTATAATATCATACACTTTAAAACCCAGCAGGAGGATATGAGCTGAAGCCAGTCTGAGGGAAAGAGGGTGACAACAGAGGCCAGGGGTTGAGTGGCCAGATGTTCACTGTATGATTCTTTCAACTTCGCTGGATGCTTGAAAATGGTCACCATCGGGCTGGGGATTTAGCTCAGTGGTTTCACTGCCTGATGCGCAAGCGCAAGGACCTGAGTTCAATCCCCGGTACCAAAAAAAAAAAAAGAAAAGAAAATGGTCACCATAAAATCATGGGAGATCTAACAGGGCAAGTTCCTCGTGTTACCCAGTTTCAAAGAAAAGAAAAGAGGCTTGTTAAAAATTCACCTGCCTGGGTCCCCACAGATACAGCCAGGAATTTGCATTTTATAAAACTTCCTGGAGAGCTGTGCTCACTTCAGCAGCACATATACTATAAAACTTCCTGGAGAGCTTTGGTGGAGGGCTGGACCTGGGGACAGCAATCCTGTGCAATCCACCCACTGCACACAGGGAGTACACCTGTGCCCAGGCCACTGCAGGGCAGTACACAGACCTCTGCCCCTTCCAAGAATTCTGCATGAGTGAGTCCAAGGTTATGACCCCCCAAGGCCAGTGGTCACCCTGTGGAGGACAAAGCCAGCATAAACCATAGCAAGGCAGGAAGTTTAAAAAATGATTTTTCTCCTTCAATCCCAGGATACCCTCATGCTGACCCCAGACTCAAACTCCTTCTAGACCCGGACTCTCTGCTCTCCAGTGACAACTTGGATGGTGGCCACCCAGGCCAGCCCCAATCGCACCTGGGAGTGTGGGACAAGCTCTGTGTACCGTTCTTTTCTGCAATCAATAAACGCTTGCCTGTGGCTCCTGCAGTCTGGAGTGTGGCTTTGTCCCTGCACAGGAGTCAGTGGCCACTGGCAGGCTTGGGGGCTGGGCATCTGAGCCACATCTGGGTCATCTGCAGGCTCATCTCAGCAGTCCGGCCCTCTCTGAGCTGTGTCTGGGCCACGTCAGGCCACATCAGGATAACTCCATGGTCCTGACCACCTCCCTCGCGTTTCAGGAGTAAATAAGCCAGTTCTTCCCCTCACCTTCAAGGTTGGCCTCCACACCATCCATGCAGGGCTGGCCCTTTGGGCAGAAAACATGCATTTGTTGAGCTTGGTGTGATAGTTCAAGGCTCTCTAACCCATGTGGCTCTGGGGCAGATGAATTAGGCTCCAAGTTCCAGCCTGGCCCCTCAGTGCCTCCTTGATGTGGCTTACCCGCTACGGGCCTCAGTATCCTCTGTAAAATGGGGATATAGTTTCCACATAGGTATACAGTGTCACCTGTGGGTGATGTCATCATCATTTGTTACCTAGCTTCTGGGGTATTGGGCCTTTATCACCAAAGACCCTTGGTATTCAGACAGTGCATGGCTGCCATTGTCTCCCCAGCCACCCTGATGCCAAGAGGTTTGGAACAGACAATAGGCCCCTGTTCTCCAGCCCTGTTCCACCTCAAAACCAAGTGACACAGGGGGCCTTACAGGAAGAGAGTGGGTAGGCATTTGGGGAAAAGGTGTTACTCAGCATCACAATGCAAACAGGCAGAAGAACACTTACAGCCCCAGGAAAGACCAAGAAGGAGCTTCTCCAATCTACAAGGAGGCAGGCCAGGACACGTGGGACACGTAGGGGCCAGGACCAAACCCTGCACCTGGCACTCACACCGGCATCAGACAAAGGCCCCAACACAGCCCTGACTCCCAAGAATGCTTCATGCCTGAACAGTGGGCAGGAATTTGCTCCCCACACGATACAGTCTATTACTTTTCTAAATGTTATTAAATCTGGCTTTGAGCCCCTACTCACAAGGGAGGTGAGAGAATCAATCCTCTCCCCTCTTGTCTGGGGAGATCTCTCCAGGCTCCCAGGGGTCTTACAAGATGGGGTGGGAGGTAGGCTTCCAAGAGCCCTGGAGGACAGAGCACAACCTCTGGATGTTGGTCTCCTTGATCTCCATGAAGGGGACTCTGTCCCAGCCCACATGACTGTGAAAGCCCCATCCTGGGGTCCACGTTGGGGAACAGGATCCCTTCTCCAGAACAGTGATGGCCCTAGGTACCAGGGTTCCAGACCCAGGGCTCCCTGGGGGCTGGTGGATAAACAACCCCAGCCTCCTCACTCCTGGGGACAGGGACAGCTCCAAGGCCTGAGCTCCATACTGGCTTCCAGAGCTCTGGGCAGGATGGACCAGGCTCCTACAGTGGCAGCTGGCTGGACACCACACCTGCCTGGCTGTCTGCCTTCCCTGCTCACCCCCCAATCCCAGGTTGTTGGATCATCTCCCCCATTACAATGTACTCAGATCCCAGCCTCAGGGTCTGTTTCTGGGAATCTAGCCAAGGCATGCATTTGCTCCATGGAAGTGCTGCTGGATGCCTCTTAGGGAGCATCCCTCGGCCACTCCTGTGACCTGCAGCAAGGCTCCATCGTCACCCCACTTGGCAAACCAAGGAACTGAGGCTTTAATAACTCCCCTCCATCCCAAGCAGGCCCTCCCCACTGCCCATTGCCACCTCTGTCCCCTCCCTCATCAGCCCTCCTTGGGTCCCACCACACAAAGAGGAGAGGAGCTGGTCCTCCCCAGATTTCAGGAGGGAAGACGCCTTTGAACTTCCCCCAATAACCCGCATCCATCCCAGTGACTCAGATGAGGCAGTTCACCCAGGAGCCCTCTCTACCCCAGGCAGAATAGCAGCACCTGGTGGTAAAACTGAGGCCTAATCCACAGAAATCAGAACTCATTAACTCTTCCATAAGTTTCTTAGAAGGAACAATTTTCCAACCCAAAAAGCCCATGAATTTATGACTCTGAGATTTTTTTTTTTTCTTTTCTAAGACAAGGTCTCATTATGTAGCCCAGGCTAGCCTCAAACTCACAGCGAACCTCTGCCTCAACTCTGAGAATTTTGAATAAAAATATTCTCTTCCCAGCTCATGCCTAGAATCCCAGCCACTCAAGAGGCTGAGGCAGGAGGATGTTAAATTCTAGATCATCAGGGAGAATTTAGCAAGACGCTGTCTCAAAATTTAAAAAAAAAAAAAAGTTTAAAAGGGAGAGGGATGTAGTATAGTGCTCCCTGGGTTCAATCCCCACTACCAAAAAGTATAATAATAATATCTTGGCTAATACATGCTACCAAATCCTATTAACATGGTCATTTGCTTTTGACCTTAAAGTGAGAACTTTGGAACCAGCAAACACTAACCTTACATTTCCTGTGCAGCTGCTGTCTTCCAGAACCTGACCTCCCACCATCACCCACTCTGTCCCAGGTGTCTCCAAGCAAAGAAAGAGCTTTACACATGCCTTGACTATGTCCTTGAGTTATGAAAGAGGAGGGAATGAATCACAAGGAAACCCTATGAGAAGTCAACAAGCCATCTAGCAAAGTCACACCCAGGGATGGGTGACCCTGATGGACAGCATAAGGGGTGGATGCTGACACAGCCACTTGTGTGTCCTGCTCTGGCAGCCAGTGCCCCTGGCCTGCGCACTCAGGGTGACTCTGCTAACCTCTCCTGACCCTGGCATGGCTCGGCAGGCCCAAAGAAAAGCTCCATGTGGTACAAGCATTCTTAGAACCCTCCAGAAGTTTCCACACCAGAGACCAGGTTCTCCCCAGCATTAGAATTTGCTGCTGTTTGTTCGGTCGGCACCAGATGAGGCACCAGCCTGCATCCAGGGCTCACAAAGCACATCAGCCTGAGGGCTTCTCACAGCTCAGGGAAGTACTGGGTCAGGCCTCAGAAGGGAGCAGAGGCTCTTGGCGGGCAGCAGAGGGGTCTTCACTGCCTCACGTTCCCAGACTCTCACCTCTGAATTTTACTTTTCCATTGAATTCAGGTGGGTTCGGTGTGCGTGGACAGCTCCTCCAGGATATTAGAAAGTGTAGGGAACAGGGAAAGGGGACGTTACTAGAACCTCTGCATGGGGGCCGGGGATTTAGCTCAGTGGTTCCACTGCCTGCCTCGCAGGCGCAAGGACCAGAGCTCGATCCTCAGTATCAAAAAAAAAAGGAAGAACCTCTGCAGTAAGTCCTAGTCTCCTGTGAGCCAAGGCAGCACAAGGAGAATTAACTTATTATACAGGAAAGGTAGAAAAAATGAGACTTGGAGAAGAAGCTGAGCTTCGGGCCTGATCAGTGCTGCTCTGGGCAGCAAAGATGAAAGCCCCTGAGCTTGCAGCTCCTTTTATTCAGTACCAGGAGAAACAAAAGTAACAGATGACTGGGGAGTGGCGGAATCCCTAGATCAATGAGGAAATATGCAGATGAAGACTTGGTTCCTCACAGGATTTCTCCCGCTGGTGTGGTCTTGCCCTGGAGCATCACAGTATCACAGGATCCTTGAGGTCTCAGCTGTGAGGGGAGGCCAAAATCGAATTATGTCTTGGAATGCCATGGCTGGCCTGTAGGCAGGAGAACTAGGCCTAATCAAATGATTTTTCCCTAAAATTATGTAGCATTGCTCCTGACATATCTCCCTTTCTTTTTGTTTTATTTGAGGGTGTTTTTAGGAAAAGTAAGCACACCCAACAATGGCTTGTCCCTATATATTGTGAGGATCTATAGTGTGTTTGACTGGCTTAGCTGTCTATAAGCATAATTTCTCTTAATTGGGGCTGTAAATGGATTAAAAATCTAGTAATTTTTTTAAACAATGTTGGCTAAAAAACAAAACTTTTGTTGAACTCAAATAAATATTATCTTCAGTCATACTTTTCTACTGGGTATTTAAGACCAAGTTACAGTGAGATCTATATTAAATAAAATCAACCTCTTGCTATCTAGCAAGGTCAATTGAGTCTCCTCAGGCACTATCTTGGAACCACGCATAGAGCCTCTTAGCTCCTGTCAGTGTCAGCCATCAGGATATGTCACGGTCTTGCTTGACCATGTTGCTTTCTGCGAAAACATGGGAGATATTTTTTCCTCCAGGTGACATTCCTTTGGCACACTTTTTGTTGGATCTTTACTGTTTTGGTGTTCAGCAACCTCCCTGCTCAGGAGGTTGGGTGACTCATCAAGGATACAGGATCTTGGAGAAGCTTCCCTCATGTCCTGGATCTTTTCGTTGTTGTTGTTGTTGTTGACCTTGGAGGGCCAGGGCCAAAATATTGGCTGTCATTTTAGCCCAGATACCTTTTTAGTTCTGGTCTCTAAACTTTGGTTGTTGAACACCCAGAAGAGAAGATCAATAACATTAGCGTTGTTAGAGGAGTAGTGAACTCAACTATCATAATTTTACCTGGATATTAAGCATTTTGGAATAAAAATATAGTTAAAAGACTGTTGTTATTGCCAGTCATGGTTGTTCTTGTGGTTGAATCCCTAAGTAGCTATCTTTTTCAGAATGCTTTTTTTTTTTTTTTGGTACTGGGGATTGAACTCAGGACCTTGCACTTGCGAGGCAGGCAGCAGAACCACTGAGCTAAATCCCTGGCCCAGCTATCTTTTTGTAGGATGTCATCTACGGAACATATATCAGCCTACAAGTGTACCTATTATCATAGGTGGCTGGAGCGTAAGAGAAGGGCAAATATCTGAATCAAAAGGTTATTACCATAAACAATATGTTGGAAGACCCATACAATTAGAGGGCATGAATACATTTTGTACACCAGAAGAGGAGCAATAATAAATATCACAATTATATAAAACTTTATGCTCTTCAATGTAGTTTGGTACCAAAAGCATCTTTCTAATAACACTGTTTTGTTTATGCCACAGAAATTAATCCTTTGAAGATGACCAATGTAGATATATCACAATAACATATTTAGAACTTATGTAAAACCAAATGCAACCATTTTATAATAACATATTTAGAACTTAAACTTCAAAGATAACCAATGTAATCAATTTATAATAACATATTGAGGCAGTATTTGTTGTGGTGTGTCTCCCATAAGATTATGAAATTTACTTGGGGGTCCCTTTAGTGAATTAAGACGAGAATAATTATTTTCTGGGCAGCCACTTCTTCATTCACCAAAGGGAGTACCCATGGTCTCTATTTACTTTGACAAACAAACAAACAAACAAAATATATCTTTTTATTTTTATAACTGCTTATTGCAATTTGTTTATTGCAAGTAAGCGGTAATACACATTACTTTTGTAAAATAAATCTTGATGTCACTTTGATCAGTTAGCAACGTGGGGGAAGAAGGGCATGACTTTAACTTAATAACATTTGTGTGTAAGCCAATTCAATAATAGGTGAATATCTTCTGAGAAAGAGAAGAAAAATAATTCTCAAAAGGTGAAAAAGAAAACAGAAAAAAAATTGAGCTCAACTGTACAAATGGACAGACAACAGACAAACATATAAGACAATTTATAAAATTAGAGTGCACTCAAATATATTTGGCCAAACTGAATTATAATATCCCTTTTATGATTTTTAGGTTTATAATTGTACATAAGACTGATTTTTGTAGGTCAATTCACAGAGATCTCTTTAGAGTCAGAAGGAATAAAAGCACTTTTATACCTGTAAATGTAAGGAACATCTTTAAGTTGCCCCCCCCTTTCTTTACTATAAATCTATATTTATTCTTCCTCTGGGGGCATCATCTCAGTCCTGGACCCCGCTATGGATTTGTTGGTTGTCGCTGGTGAGGTGGGTCACTCAGGTGCAGCTGGCTCATTGCTCTCAGCCAGGGTGCTATCACCCATTCTCCTGAGATGTTGGTGGTTCCACCAGCGTAACTCAGGGTCTCACGTTCCAGGAGGGCAGCCACAAGGTTTCATCATTATCTGTCAGGACACAGGCAAAACCTCTCCCACAAGTTATTAAGGCAGGAGCAATTTTTTGTTGTATGGCCTTTTGTAATCTTAAAAACAAGTTTCATAATTTAAGTTCTAAGGTAGAGCAGACCATAGCTCCTTCCAGTCTTTGAGTCAAACAAACTGCGTAAGAGGAATCACTTAAAATATTAAGAGGGTGGGAAGAGACGTTTTCAATCGCAAATAAAATGGCTAGCAACTCTGACCTCTGAGCAGAGAGACCAGGTGTAGGCAACACATAGCTAAAGAAAGAGCTCCAAATTGCTGCTTGGGCCTGAGAGGAGCCCTTGGTGAAACAGGTTGAGGCACCTTGCAATGGCTGAAATTGAGTAACCTTGGGGAGAATAAATTCATGTTGTGCAAAAAATGGAAATGGAGGATCACTAGGATGATAATTATCTGTCCAATAAAATCTGCAAAGACTACTTGGCAATACAAAGCAGTTTGTAGCAGCGTCTGCATTTGAGTCTTATCAATTGGGATAATGATGAAATGAGGATCAGCACCAAATAATTGTTGGGTTTAATTATGTCCCAAGAAAACTATTTTTGAAATTTGCTCTAGATATAATTGTAGAGATTTCACTAACTGGTTAGATAAAAACAACCATTCCATGGGAAAGACCTGTTTCTCATACCACTGCCCTATTAAACCTGTAGGTGAATGGGGGTGTTATAGATTTTGCTGGGAGTAACCAGAAAAATTCACAGGAGACAGAGGAGTCAGGGTAAAACAACAAAATTTATTTGCTAGCGGGCCAGCCCCACAGGAATATGCCTTCAAGGGCTAACCCTGGGACACATTGGAGGCTTACATTTATACTTTAAACTAGGTCTAGTCATGTGATTTACAGAAAGCTTAGGGTCTACATGTACTTTCGCTTGTGAGGCATGGTTACTGTTATGCGGTTAGGCAATGTTGCAGGCAGTGGTTTATCTCATGCCCACAAACTTGTAGTTAATGGTGAAGCATCTGGTATTGCTATTCTGAGAAGCAAAACAAGCAAGCAAAGCAAGTTACAGAAGCAGAATGAGGCAGGCAGTTATTTTATGTTATTTTATACTTTCCTTAACATTCCCCCATTTGTTTTGATTCATGATGATTCTTCATCATCGACATTACTAATGTCCCTCTACTCTACATATCTTATGGAGATTAACATCTGGTAGTTTTGGATAGTTTATTCTCTGTGTGATGAACTTGGTTATCCAATTAATAATGCAGGGGCCTATTGTAGCTAAGGCTAGCAAGTGAGTAGTGGTCCAGCAAGTACCGCTAACCATGGTTTTTATTTAGATAGAGTCCAGTCACCCCATGAATTTGGATTTTCAGTGTCAAATTGTTCTTCCATTTTGTCTAACCTCCTTTTAAGTTTATCCATGGATTCCATTACTACTCCAGACTTATTAGTATAATAACAGCATTTCTCTCCTAGATATAAGCAAGTTCCCCATACTTAGAAGTTAATAAATTGAGGGCTCTTTTATTTTGCAGTACTATATCTGCCAGCAAATTAACCTGTCCTTTCAGTTATTTAGGTATAACTATTTTAAATGGGGGTTACATTCTGTTTCTTTACAAGTATAGCAATTTGGGGATTGTGTGTTTTTTCCATTTAAGCCTTTTGCTGTCTTTGGAACTTTATAGCCATTCTTGTTCGCCCTTCTGACCTCATTGCCCAGTATGTCATTCCCTATTATGCCCTCCACAATCTATCACTTCTGGCCAGCCGTAGTGCTGGCCTGAGTATCCATCAAATGTAATGGGCAGGAGATGCCCTTTGGGTTTCCATTTATTACCTTAGTTTGGTTTGGGCATCAAGCTTTGAATCTTTAGGCTTGTACATACTCAGTTCAAAGTTCCAATGTCCTGTATTTACCTTAAACACATAAGCACACAGAAAAGTGGGATGCTACATCAATATGTGATAATAAGCCAGTATTTTTGGCAAGTGCTCCAGTCTTTTGGGGCACTAGCACTCAGAGCAATGCCAAAGAGGAACCCAATTAGAACTAAACACACAGCAATAACAACAAAACAATAATAAAACTAAACAACAACAATAGTGAGTAGGAAAGTCCCAGTCAACTAAGTGGTACTACTATTTATGAGCTTTTATCTATACTTCAGCTTATCAACAGGGCTTTTGAGAACATTGTCTCCTTTAATTTCTTCAGCCATGCGTTGACCTGTCAGCTTCTGGAGTGACAGGAGTAGGGCTTTGAGAGCACCATCTCAGCAGCGTTGATTTCAGCGGGCTTGCTGGATCCGGCTGCCATGTTCAGGAGTCTCCTGGATGAAATTCCTTGATTCTTGAATGATGGATCCAAGGCTGTATTTCTGCAACTTCTACCACTGTGGAAGTTGTTGTAACAATATCATAAGGCCCTTTTTACATTGGGGTGAGGGAGCCCTTTTTCTAATCTTTTATATAAATTTGGTCCCCTGGCTCAAATAAATGAGCAGGAGTGTCCATGGGAATATTATCCTTTTCCCCATATTTGTGTAGCTGATAAAAAGCCTGTCCTAGAGCCTCAAGCTGTTGGTTAAGCATTAGACTTCCTATTTTGTGTATATTGTCCCTAAGGCTTTTAATCAAAGGTGGTGGCCTTTTAAACAGGATATCAAGCGGGGAGAACTTTCCCTTGTTGGGCACATTTCTAATTTTTATCAAGGCAAAGGGTAGGAGATCTACCCAAGGGGCCTGGGTCTCTAGGCAATATTTAGGGTTAACTTAATAGTTCTGTTCATCCTTCCTACTTTTACCGTTGTCACTGTTGATGGTCAGAGGGAGTCCATATCTTGGAATTATCTCTCTCAATAATGTTTTGCACACTTCAGAGGCTTTTTCAGACCTTACTGGAAATGCTTCCAAGAGTTAAAATTTCATTCTTATTCTTGATGTCTTTTCCTTCTGTTGTAAGAAGTCCCCATTGCCAGTAGATGGTGCCATGCACATGAATGGTAGCAAAGGCATATCTTGAGTCAGTATAAATATTGATTCTTTTTCCTTCCACCCAACAAAGTGCCTGGGTTAGTGCCCAGAGTTCTGCTCTTTGTGTTGACCATCCCTGAGGAAGGGGGTCTCTGTGGTGACTATAAACCCAGCTCAGCAGCTTCCATTTTCCATGAAGCTACTTCCATCCGTATACAGGACATACTCAGCATCTGGAGGTGGGTTCATCTGGAGATCTGGTCAAGTGGAGCATAATTCTTCTGTCAGGCTGATGCAGTCATGTTCAGGGGCTCCCAATTCCATGGGCAGGAAGGTAGCTGGATTTAATCTCTTTACCGTTACAACATTGAGGTGGGGATTTTCACACAGCAGGGCTTGGTATTGAGTGATGCGGCTATTGGAGAGCCAATTCTGGCCTTTGCTATTTAATAACTCCATTATTGAATGAGAAGTATACACAGTTAGTTTTTCCCCTAAAGTCAGCTTGTCAGCTTCTTTTATTAATATGACTGCAGCAGCCACAGCTCATAAACAGGGAGGCCATCCTCTTGTCATGGGGTCTCTAAAGCTTTTGAGAAGTAAGCAACGGGTCTTTCCCAAGGGCCCATTTTCTGAGTTAAAACCCCCAAGGCAACATGATTTTTTCATCTAAAAACAAATTGAAGGGTCTGGTGACAACCAGGATGCCCAGTGCAGGAGTTCTGCCTAAAGCCTTTTTCAGTTCTCTGAAGGATGAATCTTGTTTAGTCCTTTCCCTTGTCTTTTAGCATCTCATATAGCAGCTTTGTTTTCTCCATGAACCCGGGGACTCAGATTGGGCAGAATCCTGCTGTTTGGTTGTGGGTCTTGGCAGAGAATAAATGACTTTCTTTTTCTCTGGACCAAGCCTCCTTTGTCTTTTTTCTAAGTCAAATCCCAAATACCGCACTTTGGTCTACAAACTTGTGCTTTTTTTCCATGAAACTTTATACCCCGCAGGAACTCAAGGAGGGCATTGGCCCCTTCCCAACAGTCTTTCTTTTTTTTTTTACTCACCACAAAGGAGGAGGTTATCTTGTAACCTGTTGGCTCTTTAAACCCTTTGAAGATGATCAATGTACACATACTATAGTAACACATTTAGAATCCAACTCCTTGATGACAACCAATGTAAACATATTTAAACTTTTTATAACAAACTTGAAACCAACAAACAAACACATTTTTTTGATAAATCATTTCCGCACATCTATTTGACATACTTAGGCCTTCTGGTCTTGTATTTTTTTTTTATCTTTCTAATAAGACAAACATACAAAACTTTTTATATTAAAATTGTATCTCTTTTACTTATAGCTTTTTAATATTTTTTTATCTCACTTACTATAGACCTTTTATCACAAACTTGTCTTTAGCTGTTAAAATTTTAAAGTGTCCCTTTTTTGTTCTTAGATTGTTACACTTTAAATTTGGTTGGCTGCCAATAGAACAGTAGTGACCTTGAGGTTTTTTTAATCAACAAGGTACAGAAAAGAGCAAGTTAACCCTATATAATTACAATTGAAGAATTTGCAATGTACAAGAAATATTTTAAACACATCAATTAAACATCAACTCAAACTGAAAACAAAGATACATTTATCCATTAGCTAAAATTTGTAACTTGATTTCTCTTGTAAAATCTCTTTTCTGCCTGGTAGAGCACAGTTGTAGTTTTTCTGGCTTTGTTTTGGATTCCAGACCTTCACAGCAGCATTAGGCTGATACCATAGCATTGGCCTTGGCTTATAAAGCCAAGAGTGTTTTTTTTTTTCTTCTTATGCTCTTCAGAGCTTTTTTAGCTGTTTTTAATCTATTACTTATTTTCTCTTTTTAGTTTTTTGCAATTTGAGTGTGAGCCCTATTCTGTCCTCTGAGTCTGACCACAGCACACACCCTCTGGTGCTCTAAAGCCAAGCAGTTCTCACGCTTTTGTCCCCACCTCCTCTGCACCAGTGAATTTAGCAACTCAAAAGGAGGGAGGCAGCTTGACCTCCTCCAGAGGGGAGCCCTAGGATTTGTCTGTAATGATGTTATATGTTTGAGAGAGGCTAGTCTATGGTGTGAAAGACAGCAGATTTGGCAAGCAGTAGTTTTAAGAAGGAAACTATACAGTTCCCATCAGCCACTGATGGCCATGGAGCAGAAGCTTGAGAGGCTCCCAGGCTCGGTGCACAAGGCTCCAAGCTGTCAAGGTCTCAGTTAAAGTCTCAAGGGAGATAACTTTTTTCGTTGAGCTGTCTGGATGTTATTTTTGACATGCTCCCTAAATTCCATTGTTTTTATTTGCCTCATCTTGGGGTACCTGGGTCTTGGAGAGGCTGGATTGAATCAGGTGGGGTGGAGGTCGGGCTGCAGGGGCTGGTGCTGATGTCGTCAGGGCCCAGGGAAGGGCCAGTGCAGTTGGGTAAGGAGGGGGAAAGTCTAAATTCTCTCGGTCCGGGTCCGAAAGGGCCAGTCTCTTTCCACCATCATCCCCTTTCTGATGGAGGACCAAGATATTGCTTTTTGCTTCCAGGATGCACATTTTGAAGGAAGCCTAGGAGCCAAGGAGGCATTCTGTGGCCCATTTTGAGCCATAAATCAATATAGAGAAATTGATCTGGATGTTCCCATCCAGGGGCAGCGACTGTTAGCCAGATGGACCAGAGGAGACCCTCATCTAGGGATCCCTCAGTTGTCCAAGCTGGGCAAAGCTTGGGCCATTCTAACTCACAAAAGGCTGTAAGTCTTGGGGTTTCATCTGAATACCATAATTTCCAGTAAAACTGTTCTTAAAATTCCTAACCATGCATTCCAAAACAGTAGGAGGAGATGTTTCTGTCCCCATGATCTGCCGATCAGAGTGTTGGTGTGTGTATGGGTGCCCTTGTACGAAGACGCAAGACAAACAAAGGGGGCTGACCGTCAGAGACAATCCACACAGGAACCTGTCTGGCTGTGTGACCAGCGCTTTCAGAACCGTCCAGCCATAAGGGTGTATTTATCTCATTGGGAGAGCACCCACTTAGCCCTTGGGAGATGCATCCACAGAATTGCAGATCAGGCCCACTCACATCTGTAACCTCAGTGGGATATTTAAGCACAGAGGCGCCCCCCCCTTTAGTCATGGACACAGATGGATCAGCCCATTTGTTACGCTGTCCATTCACATTCAATCACACAATCACACACAATCATTCAGAGGTTAAACATTCCCACCCCCAGGACCTCCTAAGACACAGAATATCAGAACAAAATCAAATTGTGGACAATGTCCACCAAATGGAATACAATACCCAGTGGGGTGATCAGGCCCCTTTAACAAATGATCGAAGTCAGCACAACAATTACAAAGTAGAGAATCTAGGGTCTGGTCCCAGGGGGTCTACCATGTCCATCCTCACCAACGCCCATGCCTCTCTATCTCCTTACTGCTGGTGATGAGGTGGTGTCCTGGGCCTCCAGAGGGTCAAGGATTAATCAGGTATGAGAGGCACCACCCTGTCCAGAGGGTTGGGAGGGTCAGGAGGCCTGGGAGGGTCAGGAGGCCTTATATCTCGATCTGTCAGTGTCCCAAGACCAAACAAGAGTCATTGTAGTTTTGGTTTCCTAGCCAATGCACCAAATGTTGTAGATTTTGCTGAGAGTAACCAGAAAAACTCACAGGAGACAGAGGAGCAAGGGTAAAACAACAAAATTTATTTGCTAGCAGGCCAGCCCCACAGGAACATGCCTTCAAGGGCTAACCCCGGGACACATTGGAAGCTTACATTTATACTTTAAACTAGGTCTAGTCATGTGATTTACAGAAATCTTAGGGTCTGTGTGTACTTTTGCTCATGAGGCATGGTTACTGTTATCTTGGTATGGGCATCTGGCCTCACTTGGATGGGGGTTGTGGTTAGGCAATGTTGCAGGCAGTGGCTTATCTCATGCCCACAAACTTGTGGTTAATGGCAAAGCATCTGATATTGCTATTCTGAGAAGCAAAACAATATTCTGAGAAGCAAAACAAGCAAACGAAGCAAGTTACAGAAGCAGAACAAGGCAGGCAGTTATTTTATATTATTTTATACTTTCCTTAACAGGAGGTGTTAAGCACAAACAAATGAACTGGATAGTTAAGAGTTTATACCAAAAAACCGGACGGTTTTATATGCTTTGTTCTATTAATTGTAAATCCTTTTGTGCCTCTGGAGTTAATTTTCTAGGAGAATTAAGATCAGAATCTTCCTGTAATATTTTGTACAAATTCTGCAATTGGAAAGTTGCTATCTGGCCAGGGATTTAGCTCAGTGGTTCCACTGCCTGCCTGAAAAAGCACAAGGACCGGAGTTTGATCCCCAGTACCAAAAAAAGAGAGGAAAAGTCTATCCCTATTTTAGGCCTAATGCAATTAATATTATCTAATAATTTTTGAAAATCATTTAGCATTTTTAATTTGTCTGTCCTAAATTGTATCTTTTGTGGCTTAACCAATCGCTCTGCTAACAAGGTACCCAGGTAAGTATAAGGCTCAGTTAGTTCAACCTTTTCAGGTGCTATGCACAATCCAAAATGCACTAAATCCTTCTTTGCAAGAACAAAGGCCTGTAAAAGTAGCTGTTGTGTATTTGCAGAGATTAGTATGTCATCCATATAATGTGTTAAATATACAGTAGGAAATAATTTACGAGTAGCTTGAAGAGCCTGTGCTACAAAAAGCTGACACAATGTGGGGCTGTTAGCCATTCCTTGAGGCAACACAGTCCACTGAAAGTGCTTCATCATTCTTTAAAATTCATACTAGGTACTGAAAAGGCAAATCAAGGTCAGTCACTTGGCCACAAAGGAATGTTAAAGAAGCAGTCTTTTAAATCTATAAGTGCCCACTTCTGGGGGATTGCCACTGGGTTTGGTAAGCCAGGCTGCAGTGCCCCATTGGAACAAGGCTCACATTAACTGCACAAAAGTCCTGAAGCAAAGTCCATTTGCCTGACGTTTTAGGAATAACAAAGATAGGTGTGTTCCAAGGGCTCACAGATGGTTCTAAATGCCCCTTGTTAAATTGTTCTAATATGAATGCTCTAGAATGGTTAGTTTTTCCTGTGGTGGGGGCCATTGATTAACCCAAATGGGATCATTTGATTTCCATTGTAAAGGCAAGGCTGCCTTGGGCAGAGAAACTTCAATAGCCCCAACTAAAAATTTTTTATCATATCTAATTCCAAGGTGATTATTTTCCTGTTGCTATTCTATAGGCTGGATTCCACCTTGAAGTTGCTTGCCTAATCCTATTTCCAGTTCATATCTCATTTTAGACATCATTTGTTGACCCAGTGAGGTTTCAGGGGCAAAGTAGTCACTACAACACTACATTCTTCTAATAAATCTCTGCCCCATAAATTTACAGGTATGGGAGCTATGTAAGGACAAATATGTCCCAATTGACATCAGGCCCTTCCTAAGGCAGGAGAATGAAGCTTTGCAAAAACTTGTTGGGGGGGGGGCAAGGCCTACCAGAGAGGTTTTAGTTGGATTTTTGCCCCAAGATGACAGCCAAAATGATGTGCCAATCACAGACATGTCCGCTTCCGTGTCTATCAGCCCTGTAAAGAATTTGCCATTAAATTCAATTTTGCACATGGGGCAGTTTTTGGAAATCTCTTGGGTGAAATAAACCTCTTCTTGAGGAACTTCTGGCTGATGATCCTCTTGGGAATTTTTAAAGCTAATATTATTTAATTTTGGTTTAGGCAAGAGCAACAATTGTCCAATATAATCTCCTTGTTCTATTACCCAAAGTCCTGTGGAGCTAACAGGAACACACAATTCAGAGGTACAATCAGAATCAACAATAGCCAGAATAGCAGTAATGCCTTTCAAAGTTAGAGAGAATTTTCCAAGTATCAAACCAATTGTTCCTGGGGATGGGGGGGGGGGGGGTCCATGAATTACTGTGGGGACACATACCGGAGTCTCACCTTCCAGCAGGTGAACTGAGCAGCAGGAAGATCTATTCCTGAGCTCCCAAGTGTTCCCCTGACCAGGGAAAAAATGTCCCCCTGGACACCCATGCCATCTGATTTTGTATTTGTGCACAGATCTGAACCGGGTACCACTGACTCAGGGGGACTAGAGCCCCCTGGCCCTGATTCCCTATTGTTTCCCAAGGCCTGGAAAGGGCTTATTTCTGCTTCTGGCAGCAGTGCACCATCCCTATCATATTTGGAGCTGCAATCTTTAGCCCAGTGAAGGCCTTTTCAGCATTGCGGGCAAAGGCCAGGCAGTAACTAATTTTCACTGGATGCCTGACTCAGTGGCTCTGGGTCAGTTTGTAAAGCCACTTTCATTTTGCAGTTTTTTCTGAGATGCCCCAATTTTCCACAATTAAAACATTTTAAATCACTGTGTGTAACATGAAAATGTTGGGAGATGCCTTGAGCCATCAGAGCTGAATTGTATAAAGGAGACCCAATATTTGGCATGCCTTAATATATGCTCCAAGATCTTTAGAGGAGCAAACAGGATTTATTGCCTGTTTGCAATCCATATTAGCATTTTCATAGGCTAGCTGTAAAATCAGGATGTCTGCTGCCTGGGAATTAGAAATCTGTCTCCTAATAGTCTACTGTAATCTCACTACAAATTCTGTGTAAGTTTCCAACAGCCCTTGCATGATTTGAGTAAAAGATTGCATCGCCACACCATCAACTGGCACAGAAGCCCAAGCCCTCTGCAGGAGGTCCTCTTGCTGGTGAAAGAGTAACACTGGACAACAGGCCTGCCTGCTTAAATCTGAAAAGTCACCCATGCCCAATAACATATTAATAGTAACTCCTCTCGACTGAGCATCTCCCTGAGCATTCTTGAGCTTGTTCCCTGATTAATGAATGAAGTTCCACCCACCTCAAAGTGGAGATACTGAGCAGGGGAAAGGCATGTTTTCGCAAAGTAAAAAACATCATGCGGAACCAGAGATCAAGCCTGAAGTACATTGTCCAACAAACCCACTGTATAGGGGCTTTGGACACCATTAGTTAGCACGCTCTGCCTGAACTCCTTTAGGATGCTAAAATCCAATGAGGCGTGAACATACATGTCCGCCTCTGAGCTGTCAGGATCAGGCAAAATTGAAACAGGAAAGCACAAAGGTTCTCCAACCACCTTACTCAATGTCACGGCCTTTTGCAGGGTACGGTGATAGGGAATGGCCCCAGAAGTGGGCTTCACAAGAGGGTCAGCTAGACCTTTGTGAGGTACCTGAGGAGGCTGAGGGGCTAGAGAATTGGGGTCCTCCTTGTTGGGCCTAAGTCCCTGACAGTGATAATCACCTGAGTCACGACACGATGTAAAGTCCGCAGAGAACTTTATTTCCAGCCAGGACCAAATCCCCTGCAAGGAGACTGGGCCCAGACTGAACTTTTGGTCAGTTTTTATAAAGAAAACCCTTTCCTCCTCCCCCCCTCCCCAGCCCTGCAGTAAGCGTATCTACAGAAGTGAGAAAGGATGCGTGGTTAGCACCTCTGAGTTACCAGATACATAATGGAAAACCAGCCCTTATAAAATGTAAACACACATCCCATTACTTATGATGGGTGGATTCCATATGCACCCTTGTGGTTGTTTGTCTAAACCCTTAAGCACCAATTAAAAACAGGAGTATAGGCATGAGATAAGAACATCTGGTGTGTTGAGACATCACACAGGAGTACAAATGTGAGATAAGATCCCCCCCTTTTCAGAATTCACACAGAGGACAGTTTTCCCATCAGGACTAGGGCAGTTCAGACAAAATGGAGTCTCTTAAGCTAACTTAGGTCTCTCACTCCTCACCCTGCTGTGGCAGTGGAGCCGCAGTGAGATGAAAGCAAGTAGAGGAAGAAGCAGAACAAGGGGAAGCGCGGACAGAAAGGCGGGTGGGGGGAGGGGTAGCCAAGGTCTCCCCAGTTGACTGAGAGAATTTGAGAGCAGAGTGGACTAAGGCCAAGTGGGTAGCGTTGCGGGGGGGGGGGGAGATGATCACCCCTTCACAGGGCCTCACGGAGAACGGTACCTACACATTCCCATGCTATTAAGTTAGTTGTCCCTTCCTGGGGAAAGGATGGCATGTACATTTGTATGTCTTTTAACAAATCTATCACAGCATTCTTTGGTACTGGATACATAGCTTGCTTTAACAGCAACTTAATTTGGCAGTTATACTGCTCTGATGACAGAGACTGACCCATATTTGTAACTCAGCAAAGATAGAAAATTACCACCAGTGTCCCTCATCCAAGTCCAAAAATTGTCCTGGGAGATCCATGTGTTGTTTCTTTTACTCCGAGTTTGTCTCACAGGCTAGTTCACCCGTGGATCAGATTCACATCCATGTTGGGCGCCAAATGTAGGGAACGGGGAAAGGGAACGTTACTAGAACCTCTGCAGTAAGTCCTAGTCTCCTGCGAGCCACGGCAGCACAAGGAGAATTAACTTATTATACAGGAAAGGTAGAAAAACTGAGACTTGGAGAAGCTGAGCTTCGGGCCTGATCAGTGCTGCTCTGGGCAGCAAAGAGGAAAGCCTCTGAGCTTGCAGCTCCTTTTATTCAGTACCAGGAGAAACAAGTGTAACAGATGGCTAAGGAGTGGCAGAATTCCTAGATCAAGAGGAACTATGCAGATGATGATTTGGTTCCTCCCAGGATGTCTCCCGCTGGTGTGGTCTTACCCTGGAGCATCACAGCATCACGGGATCCTCGAGGTCTCAGTTGTGAGGGGAGGCCAAAATCGAATTATGTCTCAAAATGCCATGGCTGGCCTGTAGGCAGGAGAACTAGGCCTAATCAAATGATTTTTTTCCCTAAAATTATGTAGCATTGCTCCTGACAAAGGTCCATACTGAGCGCAGAAAAGGAAAAGGCCTGGCCAGGTCTGCAGGGCTTGGAGACTGGAACTAGGGTTCCACTCCTACTCAGCCAATCCAGATATGAACAGAGCCACAGAAGCCTTGCCAGGCCACACCAACAACCGCTATGCCCCTCCCAGGTTGGTCATAGACGACACCAAGGGACCCAAGGTCAGCCTGAACGTCCTGAGTAGCAGCCTATGGCAAGTCACATTGTGCTGCAAACTCTACCTCTCACTCCAGGAGTAAGTGCATGTCCTCACCATGCACTCAGGGGCTGGCAGCCCCATTTCTCATTGCCATGACACAAGAGGTCACCAAGCTCTCTAACAAAAGCCATGTGCCACACGTCACCACAAGGATCAAAGTAATCCTTTCCACTTGGGCAAGTTTCAAAGCCACTTTACTGATGAGAAAAGTGAGGCACAGCATGGGAAAGGAACCTGCCCAGGAGCACACAATGAGGGAGCAGTAAAGGCTTGCTGACAGACGTGCCCAAGCACTAACCAGGTGGCCTGAGAAGGGGCAAGTACGAGCTCACCCCGAATGCAGCAAGCCCAGGCCAGGCAGCTTAACAAAGGCATGCATTGCCCAGGCCTCCGTTTCTTTATCTATAAAATGGGTATGATGCCAGTTCCCTGCTTCACTCGGCTCTCAGAGTGTTCACCTGCACAATTCCAAGCTGTGATTGTATACGCCGAGTTGCACATGTCCCATCACCAGAGGCAGTGATAGCGACCGATGTTTGTATGTGAAAGAGAAAGATTCATAACACTCTTCTGGAATAAGTCCACTCCTGGTTTTCCTGCAAAATACAGGAGTTTTGCCCCAGCTTCCCCACTCTAGAGAGATGTGAGCCCAGAGACTTGGCCCAGAGAATTCTGTCTCCTCGCTGGGAAACTCATCACCGTCCCTGTGTAGATAGTGCAGAAAAAAGACCACGGCCCATGGGGCTTGTAGGAAACTGAAGAGCATGGGGTCCCTCTCAGGGTCACCTGTTGCTCATGAGGACACTGGCCTGTCAGATCCTCCCAGTTTTCCATATTTTTATACGAATCCCCTAATTTGGGCCAGGGATTTAGCTCAGTGGCGCCATGCCTGCCTTGCAAGCACAAGGTCCTGAGTTCGATCCCCGGTACCAAGGGAAAAAAAAAAAGAATCCCCTAATTCTTAATCCAAGCCCTCCAGGCAAAGGCCACCAGCTTGTGGCTTCTGGCCTCAGCCTTGGGCTCTGGCTCAGAGCTGGCATCTCTGCAGGACCCTGTGGTTCAAAGTCATCAAGAACATTGGCATTAGGATACAGCTGGAACAGACAAGGATAGCCACACTCCACCTGGACACCTGAGCATCAAGATCCTGCAGCTGTGAGTCCCTGCCCCTCCTGTGCTAACCCTCCTTGGAAACTTAGCCTGGGGCTGCCTCTCTTCAGCCTAGTTGTCTGCAGAGACCAGAGTCAGGGTTACCTGCAAGATCACAGTCAGCACAGGCCCTCTGTCAATCTCTCCTGCCTCCGCACTGAAGCTCATCGCTAAGGGTGCTTATCTACCCAGGCACAAACCTCTGCTTGGCTCTGGCCAAGCTCTAGAACATCTAAGAGCCTCTGTTGCCTCACCAGTAAGATGAGATCGCTTACAGCACCCAGCCAGCACAGGGTGGTTGTGGGGAAGACGGGAGCTAAGCCATGTGACTCATGGAGCACAGAACCTGCCACACAAAGTGGCCACTGTCTATCGCTCTGACATTTACCCAGCACAAAGCTTCCTCCAGACAGTCTGCCATGACCTCCTCTGCCATGTGCAACCTCTCCCCGCTCAAAAGTCCCGAAGGCCTTTATCAGAGAGAGAAGTAAGGAGATAGGCAAGAGGAGAGACTTGGGGAGGAATAGAAAACATCAGGGAGAGAGCAAAGCAAGAAGTGGGAGAACAAGAGAATGGAAAGAGAAAGGAGAAGGGGGGGGGAGGGAGATGGCAAGCAGGGAAGGGAACAGCCACTCTGAGCCTTCATGCAACCCAGGCCCAAAGGAGCTTCCTCAGCCCCGCCTGGGAACCCCCTTTCTGGCCCTAGTCTCCCTTGCATAGTGTGTCAGACCTATCGGTTGTTCCCATCCCTAGGACAAGCTCCCATTTGGTAAACGAGCTTCTGAAGTTGGGGGCCAGCATCCTGGACAAAGCATTGCCCTTCTCCTGGAGAAGATGGTGAGGTGTCAGACCCTCCCTTCCTCCCTGGGGTAGAAGTGTGACCCCAAGGAAAGCTGCTCCAGCTAGGCATGATGCCAGCAAGGAGCCTGCTGTCCTCCCTCCAGGTGTGTCCCCGGCCACAACCCTGCTCAACCTGCTGCTAGAAGACCTACTCACATCATGCTGTGTATGTCATCACTACTGGTCAGGCTGGGGACTTGTCTGCCAGCCCGTGCCAAGGACCAGGTTCTGTTCTAGGCTCTAGGAACATGTCGGGAACAAGGCAGACCTGCCCACTTATTCTGTAGCTGTAACCTTGCTATGTTGTTTTCCCTTCTCAGTCCCTTCCAGCCTCAGTTTCCCAGTCTGTAAAATGGGTTTAATCACAGGCCCACAGAGTAGGACAACACAGTTATAGCTCATTGGTGTTCCTTTTACAAGGAGCACAAGCCCATTTCTCCTGGAACTTAACCCCAAGAGGAGAAAGGATGGATCCCCTCCCCTAGGCCCACTACCCTTCTCCTGGTGCAGGCCGAGCCCCGGGCTCATTTCCTCACTGCAGCCCTGACCATCTCAGGCCCAGATGACTTCCAGTACTATGTCACCACCACAGAGTTCTTGGAGGGGCCATCCTGATGAGGGTCCAGGTGAGGGTCCTTGTCGGGAGCAATGCTGTACAATTTAGGGAAAAACCATTCGATTAGGCCTAGTTCTCCCACCTACAGCCCAGCTATGGAATTCTGAGACATAATTCCATTTTGGCCCCCCGTCACAACTGAGACCTCAATGGTCCAGTGATGCTGTGATTCTCCAGGACAAGATTACACCAGCTGAAGACAACCTGGGAGGAACCAAATCTTCATCTGCATAGTTCCTCACTGTTCTTGGATTTCCGCCACCCCTCAATGTACTGAATAAAGGTGCAGTAAATCGGGGGCTTTCATCTTTGCTGCCCAAAGCAGTCCTGATCAGACCCAAAGCTCAGCTTTTTCTCCAAATCTCATTTTTTCTACCTTTCCTGTATAATAAGTTAATTCGCCTTGTGCTGCCATGGCTTGCAGGAGACTAGGACTCACTGCAGAGGTTCTAGTAATGTCCCCTATCCCTGTTCCCTACAGGTCCTGGCTGGGCAGACCCTTGGAGACATCCTCAGGTCTTGGGACAGTGGACAAAAAAGAGCAGGAAATAAGACTCCTCTGGAGAGGAGGGGAGAGGAACAAGGAAGAGGAAGGAGAAAGAGCAAGTGAGGCCCAAAGAAGCAAGAGAGGGTGAGGCTGGCAGTGTCTGCCCGCTACCGCCCAGGGTTCCTCCCATCCTTAGGAAATGACAGCGGTGGGGAGGAGAGGCGCATTTGCATGGATCAGGAGGTGCAGCTCATAGGCATAGAAAATGAAACAGGGTCACATGAAGGGAAGCAGGAAATCCGAGCCCTGGGTTCAAAGCCCAGCTCTGCCTCTTACCAGTGTGAGACCTTGGGTGAGTGACATCATCAGTCTGGGCCTCAGTTTCCCCATCAATCACATGACGGCTCCCCTCTCATAATGCTATTCTGAGGCCCAGATGAAACTGTGCATGTGATGTTGGCACCACACCTGGCACATGCTGGACATTAGCCAGGTGTCAGCCAGGGGAGATGTGCCCTCTGAATTTCTGCTTTCATTTCTCTGAAGCTCATGACCCACTGTGGCCCAGGCCACAGTGGCCCAAGTCCTGATCACTTGGCCCCCCAGCTCCTCCCAGGCCTGGTCCAGGGCAGCAGGGCAGACCTGGTCTTCAGGCTGGAAACCTACAATGACAGACACCTGGTCCATGTGGACCCCCAGGATACCAGTGAGTGCCCGAGAGAGGACAGTGGGCATGGACAGATTATTGCTCTGTTATTCACATAAAGAGATCAAGGCCCAGGGTCAAAAGCACTCTTCTGGGTAGGCCCAGATGAGTCACTTCCCCTTTCTGACCTCCCTTGGAAAATACCTATTTAGCCTTCAAAACCCTCCCTAAAACCCTCTCACCTGAAAAGACTTCCTAACACTTATCCATTCATTATGCTGCCAGCATTCATGGCAGGACTTCTGTGTGCCGGGTTCTACCACACAGGGCCCCTGCTCTATACTGCTCAGAGTCCAGTGGGGGAATAGGAACCAAACAAGACAAATAATTGATAAGCAATTTATCTTCAGGGCACTGGCAGAGGTGAGAGGGTGACCCTGGATGCTGTGGTCAGTGAAAATGTCCCTGAGAAGTGACCTGAACAGTGGAAGGAGGCATAGTCACAGAGATCTTCAGGAAAGCCGGTTCCCAGGGCCACTGAGGGGTTAAATAAGCAAGAAAGTCAGATATATCACTGCTCAAAACCCCAGAAACTCCTCATTCCACTCTGAATGAAACCCAGGCTCCTTTCTGCAGCTCCCAGGGAATAGCATCATGAGGTGGCCCTTGTCCCTCTCTCTAGCCTGATCCCTTCACTCACTGCATTCCAGATACACATTGAACTGGTTCCCACCTCAGGACCTTTGCACATGCTGGTCTCTCTGCCTGGAGAACTCTTCCCCCACTGTCAGTCTCACCACAAGTATCATCTCCTCAGAGAGCCTTTCTTGCCCACTGCACCTAAAATTAAAGCAATCTCTCTCCCTCTCTCTCTCTCTCTCTCTCTCTCTGTCTCTCTCCAAACACTGGTGTCATTCTAAACTTATATGTATGTCTGTCTGTATGCATGTATAAACTTATTCATGTATAAACTTATATATGCACACACACCTACATGTGCAGGTTGGGCATCAATAATCCAAAAATCTGAAACTTTCATGATGCCACAAATGGAAAATACCACACTATGAAACTTGCTTCATGCAAAAAAATTGTTTAAAATATTGCATATGACAAGCAGCCCAGAGAGGAAAAGTGGCTTGTCTGAAGTCACTCCTGCTTCCCCCACCATTCCCTCCAACCCACCCAGGTATCACAGCTCTGAGATTATTAGAAACATCCTGTAATTCCATGTCTGCAGAAATTCTCACACCAGCAGGCCAGGATACCTGTGCAAAGGTGTTCTTTACAGCTTCAGTTATTACAGGGTGAAAAACAGAGTTAACTTAGGTGCCCATCACTCAAAAACTGGCCAAGATAAACCAGGTTATGTTCATGCAGTGTGGAATAATATGCAGCTCCATAAGTTTAAAAATGGAGTTGTTCTCTATGTACTGACATTGAGTGGAATGAACTAGATACAGGACCATGTGGTTAGAATGTACATGTGTAGAAAAAAGCCTGTCAGGATATACTCCAAAATGTCAGCAGTGGTTACTCCCAAGAACAGGATTCAGGGACAAGAGATATCAGGGTGGACTTTTACTTTTTACTCACACATGTCTCCAGAGTTTTCTATCATGATTGGTGATTTTCAAAAATCAGTGGAACAGGGCTGAGGATTTAGCTCAGTGGTGCCACACCTGCCTCTTGAGCTCAAGGTCCTGAGTTTGATCCCTGGTACTGGGAAAAAAAAAAATCAATGGAACAGAGCTTCAGGGTGAAAAGGCTCAGTGGTAAAGCATGTACTTAGCATGCATAAGGCATTGGATTCAATCCCTAGCACAGAGAGAGAGAGAGAAAGAGAGTCAACAGAGCATAGACAGATGGATAGAAATGTAATAAAGCAAGAAGGGAACTGTTAATAGAAGAATCTAGGTGTATACAAATGTTCTCTATAAATTTTGTTCTGGGCCGGGGATTTGGCTCAGTGGCACCTGTGCTTGCCTCACAAGCTCAAGGTCCTGAGTTCGATCCCCGATACCAAAAAAAATTTTTTTTGTTTTATTTGCTGTACATATAGAAATTTTCACAATAGAATATTGGGAGAAAAACCACTGAAACTATACAAAGTCAACCTTCCAGATAATCACACTGAGGCTGACCAGTGGTGCATTCAGTGGGGACAATGATACCTGAACCCCACTGTGCCCCCAGCCTGCTCAGAACAGACTCAAAGGGTTTCCAAGTCAACAGACATTTTGCCCTTTTTCAGGCCACTGATCTTACCCAGCTGTTGTGTCCAAGGGAACTGAGCCCAGGCCTAAGGTGTGTGCAGCTCCTCCTCCAGTACTCTGGCTGGGGGCTCAGGACAGATTCTGGGATGGGGGCTGGACTGGACCAGGCCACAGGATGCATTCCACTTGGCCAGGGTTCCCCACTATGGATCCAGACATTCCTGCACCTGCTGAGTGTCATGAGGATGAAATGAGATGAAGCAAGGTTCAAAGTGCATTGCCCAAGCCCGTGGCCATGACTTCAGGTCTGAACAAGACCCCTACCCTGCTAAGGTGCACTTAGATGACACAGGGAGCACAGTCCACACCACCAAATCAATGTCACCTGCGCTGTCACCCATTTCACAGCCAAACCAGCTGAGGCGCAACAAGGCAACATCAAATTGTCCATCCCCCATTGCTAAGAGGACGGCAGGGTCAGGATCTGAACCCAGAACCCGACTCCAAAAGCCAAGCTGTGTAAAATCCAGTCTGTGGTGCCAGGTGGGCAAATAATAATAGTAATAAGAATAAGAGCTCAAAAACAAAAAAAAAGAATAAGAGCTGACAAGTGCATAGCATTACTAGGTGCTAGTTTCTTTCCTAAGCAATATATATATTCATTTAATCCTCACAACTTGATGAGATACAGTTATCTCTACATGCATGGAAATTGAGGCACAGAAAGACTGAGAAAATTGCCTCGGACCACACTGTTCCACAGTGATGGAGCTTCCAAAATTCTATGCTTTTACTTTCTGTTCCTAGAAGGACGTAATCCCACAGCAAACATGTTCAGGGAGGCTAAGTGACCTCCCCAAGGTCACACAGCAAGCTGCTGCAGGGCTAGAAGGAAGCCAGACAGCCTGTCTCCTGAGACAGTCTCGTTCCCCTCCTCCAGCTGGGGACAGAGGAAGGCCATCTTCGGTCCCTGCCTCCACCTGCTCTGCTTCAGTCTCATTCGAGCACTAATCAGTCCAGAGGGCATGTAGTGCTGACCATCAGCACCTGAGCTCCTCCCACTGTCTGCCTCACCAGTCACACTGCCTCGGTCGTAGTTGGTCCAGCTGTGCTGGCTGGTACTGCTGAGGCGCAACAGCGCCTCCTCGGACTGTTTCCTGGATGGGTGAGACTTGAGGGTCTGTCTTCCCCAGTGTCCTGGACCCACTTGGGGGCCCCTCTCAGGGCTGCTGACAGGGTCACAGGAGGCAGTGGCAAGTGTCACCCTGTGCCATCTGCTAACGTCAGTCAATTTGCTTTTGGACATCTGTGCCCACTGCTCACACATTAAAATACTCCAACACCTGCTCCCCAAGTTCACCCCCAGAGACCCCAAGGACCGTCTCAGTAGCTAGAATGTTTGGCCTCCAGATCCTCAGCTGGATGACTGTCTGCCCTGGCACAGCTGCAGGGAAGACCCAGCAAGAAGCCCGGAGACAAGGGCTCCCACCAGGCCTCCCAGGCCCACCGTGAAGTCCCTGTACCTGGGAAAGGCTGAGCAGCCTGAGAGCACTGGGCCCAGGGAGCAATTCTGGAGAAATATAGCCCCACAAAAGTTTTCAGTTTCCCCACTGTGAGTCCCCTTGGGATTCCCATTTCCCACTTCACAGACCTTGACACTGGGAAGGTGCCTCAGGTAAGGGTGGCATCCAGTGGGTACAACAGGGTCACTGGATCTTGGATGGCACAATACTGTGCCATCTCTGGATGTGTGAATTATAGATGCCTGTTGATACCCCCTCAAAACCAAGGGACATTGGCACATCCCTGCAGCCCCCACTACTAGGGAAGCTGAGGCAGGAGGATCAGTTGAGCCCTGTTCGGTGCTGCACAGCAAGACCCCATGTCAAAACAACAACAACAAAAAAAAGCAAAAAAAGCAGCCAGACAGGATAGCTCTCAGTGGTCGACCATTTGCCTAACACATGGGAAACCCTGAGTCTCATCCCTAGTACTGCAAAAACAAAATGCAAGGAGTTCTCTGGCTTCCAGAAACAATGATTCTAGGGTCAAGTGGCTCTCATGGCAAAAGGCTGCCCCTCTTTGGGCTGAGCCCAGCCGTCGCATCCAGCCCCAGCCCCCCTTGCACTCCAGGAGCAGCTGGCGCCACCAGGGATCTCTCCCATGACAAGGCCCACCCCGCATGGACACATGAACCAGCACCTGGAGAAGGGGCATCATGGGTTAGCAGTGGGGGTCCACAGGAAGGGAAAAACCCTCACACACGTTCATGGGACTTGAGGTCAGGGAATCCCCCTGGCTGAATGTAATTTCTGCTTCCATCTGACCTCATTTGAATCCCTCACAGCAACTCCCTTCAAGGGCTGTGTTCTGTGTTTTCCTAAACAAATCAGTTTTCTCCAAACAGGTAATGTTGTGTGGTTTTCATTATGAGAGAGAGAGAGAGAGAGAGAGAAGAAAAAGGAGAGAGAGCTGTGTGGGCTAGGGTGCCAGTGTCAGCAGACATGCACACATGCATCCTACAGGGCAGAAGGCTGACTGGGGCTCCCTGGGCCCTGAACCCTGAATAGCCATGTGACCTATGGGAGTGATCTCTTTTCTCTGGCAGTACTGTGGTCACCCTGGGCTCTTACTTCAGTGGCCTCAGGAACCAGCTGAGTCCCTTTCCTCAGCCTTGACCTCCCTGTAATTCTGAAGGACCCACGATCAGGCTGAAGAAAGGGCTCAAGTTGCCAGTGGAACCCACTGAAGCTTCATTCACTTCTCCTTGGTGCCACTGGTGAGGGGAGGCTTGTTCTGTCAGTGCGCCCATTCTCAGTAGCTTGCAACCCTGTAGCTTTCCCTCAGACTGACCCAAAGTTAGCCCCCGTGAAGCTCTGGGTCTGGGCTCCTGCACACCAGTCAGCTTCTTCTTCCCCTGTGCTGCCCTTCAGAGAAGCCCCCTGGTCACAGTCTCTTTGTCAGGCCCTTCACTGTCCATAGTCCCTTCGCTAATCTGGCCATCTGCCCCCTAGTGTCGTTCAGATGCAACATCTGCAGAACTTCTCCAGAGGCCCTGTGGGCATTGGTACACTGGGACCACATCACCCCAACAGAAGTGACCTCCTTTCCTCTGTTGAAGAAGGAATACCTGAAGGTTTTGCTCTCAAACTTCCTGGAGAGGAGGTTCCTGCCCAGCACAACAGTGAGCTCTGCTTCGACTCTGCCAACCCACATACCATGAAGCTCAGAGCAGCACCAAACATGTCAAAGTGTCTACATGGAGAGTGGCCTTCTGACTTGTTCCCAGGATGGCCTGAAGCCTGGAGTGTGGCACACGCAGAGCTGGGCAGGGGCTGGGTGTGCCCTCTTCTGGTCTGTGCCCAGGTAGCCAGTGTGATGGAGTTTTGAAGTGGGGCAGCAGGCAAAAGAGCTGCTCGGGGAGGCAGAAGAAGGTAGCTGTACGCACACTCACAATGGAAAGGGCCTAGGAGAGGAGGGCGCCCCACACACAACTCCAACACATAGGGGACCAGGTAGCCGGCACACCCAAGTGATGCACCAGGTGGGCCTATGGCAAGTATGCCCCACCCCAAGGGGGCACTCACATTTGGCTCAGTCCAAGTCACTAGCAGGGCAGACATTTTTATCTTTGAGAGATGCCAGTGCCCACCACACAGGATGCACTCAGCAAGTGTGTCTCCCATTCCTGCAATGTAGGCTGGGCCTGGCCAGGGATGCTTGCCTAATTCTGTACAACAGGGGTTGCTCAACACCAGGGGGAGCCATTCACATGGCACTGCCATCCAGAGCCTCCCACAAGAAGAAAAGGGCAAAGCCAAAGCCACCATGAACACCCAGGAGGGCTGCCTGCAAGAAGCAACCCCAAGGGAGGATCGCAGGGAAGAGATGCAGGTGAGCCTGGGCTGCAGGCAGGGCCACCCAGCTGCACACGGACAGAGGACTGGAATGAGAGGTCTGGAGGCTGCGGCCCGGTGCAGAGACCTCAGCAAGGTGTGAGGACAGACAGGAGCCCAGATGCATCTGCTCCTCCTCCCACCCCCAACCAGCCTGTGCCCAATGACACACCAGGCCAGCAAGGACCTCTCAGAGCCTCCCCTGAGCCCAGAGTCCTGTCGGCAGATGGGAGGGGAGGGCTGGTCAGTGCAAGGGGCCCATGCCAGGTGCAGAGGACTGTAATATTGATTATGCCCAAAGCAGGCTGTAAGGAGTTAACCCCACACCGGGCCAGGGATTTAGCTCAGTGGTTCCACCACCTGCCTCACAAGTGCAAGGCCCTGAGTTTGATCCCTGGTACCAAAAAAAAAAAAGTCAATCCCACAATTGACTTGTTTTGAGAAGTGAGTCTGGCTGAAGCCTATGTGCCGAGGTCAGAGTAACTCGCACCCAAATTCCATTCCCACAACTAAACCTTCAGACTAGAAGGACAGTGTTCTAATTACAATCATATATTTTGTCTATTCTGTTCCTAATTTGAGAATGCTTTGTCTTATCCTTTATGAGCCTTGTTTACATTAATTTCCATAGCAACCACACATCGCCTTTACCCCAATTGATTTCCAATAAAAGTCAGTGCCTGGGACTGTCCAAGGCCTTTGTCGATTGCACCAGCATTGGTCGTCCTGGCACCCCACTTTCTTAGATCTGTCTCTTAGTGTATTCTTTTTCTCAGGCCTGCATCACTCACTGGGCAGGTGGGTACTGGAACCTGACCACAGGGGTCTCCGGCACCAGACCCTCAAGGTCAAATCTCAGAACTCATTTTGCCGAAAATCAACCAGCCAAATGGTGAATTCACTGAACCTCAAATTGCAAAATGACCAGTTCTCCAAACTTAATAATTTACAAAAAAATTTGCATTTAAGACTATTTTTAATATACTTGGTAAATAAGAACATTCATGAATATTTTCCTTCTTTGATATATTCAGTGGATATTCTTTTATTAATAGAGCCAAACTCCTAGTGTTTTAGGTTAATCTTTTAGTTTATTCTGACTTCTAATGCTTTTCTGAGATCTTTTCTGTTTCTGCCAATATTTTAGCATTTGTTTTAGGAGCATAGGGTTTTTAGCCATTTCCCACAAATAAAAAATGCATTTCATTAATAGATTCATAAAAGACCTTCAATAGATTGAACATTTCTTAAAACACTGATAAAAGGCAAATTTTCATAAGGTTGCATTATTGAGTACATTTGAGAACAAAGTCTCTTAAATGCTGGGTATGGTAGTACATGCCTACAGTCTCAGGTACTTGGAAGGCTAAAACAGGAGGATCAAAAGTTCAAGTCCAGCTTAGGCAATTTAGACCCTGTCTCTGGATTTTAAAAAGGGACTAGAATATGGCTCAGTGGTAAAGCACTTGCCTAGCACATGCCCATGGTGGGGGCAGAGGGTCCTCAAGACTGGGCCTAAGGCCAGGTGTGGTAGTGCACATCTGTCATCCCAGCACTCCAGAGGCTGTGAAAGGAGGATCGTGGCATTCTGAGGCCAGCCTAGGCTATGCAGTGAGTTCAAGTGTGGCCTGAACTACAGAGTGAGACTCTGTCTCAAAGAGGGGGTTGCTTAGAGACTACCTGCCCTCCTTGGGCTGCCTGCCTATTCAGGAGCTCCAAACAGGGATGGAGATGGTCCTCTAAGGAAGGAGAGAGCAAAAGGACACATCACTTCCTTCCTGTTCCCTGCTGGCCAGGGCACTGAGCTCCTGTCCCCTCTTGCAGAGGAGCTCAGAGACTGTGGCCTCCCAATGCCCAGGATCAAGGGCATCTCCTTCACCCAGTCCCAAATGGACTCCTCCAAGGTAGGAGCCTGAAGACCCAGCTGAAATGCTTGGGAGGCAGTGCCTGCTGAGCTCCTAGGCCATGCTCTTTCCCTCCTTTATTCTTCTTCTTCTTCTTCCTGCCATTCCAGGTGTGATGCTCACTTCCAGATGAGGAGACTGAAGCTCCAGAGCCAACCCCCATCCCTCAGGGAGCCAGACCACAGGGCTCAAAATCTCCAAGCTTCACACACATGATCTTCATGACTGTATTTCCCCCATTTGAACTACTGAAAGAACTGAAGCTCAGAGGCAGAGGAAGTCAGGATTGAGCCCTACAGGGGTTCATCTGACTCTGGAAACTTAACCCTACCACTCACTTCCCTAGAACAGAGGAATACCAATGCCCAGAACAGGGCTGCTTCGACTGGCACCTGCTATCCACAAATGGCCACAGGGTAGGAACCAAGGCCAGCCCAGGCCAGATGGACAGCAGGGAGGCAGCAGGGGCAGACCCGAGATGGATGGACAGTAAAGAAACCATGGGTGTTGCCCTGCTCTCTTCCCTTCCCCCAGTGGGGAAGCGGGAGACACAAGAAGAGGGCTTGGTAGGAAAGGGCAGAGCTTAGAAATGCCCTTCTGTAGTCTCTCACTTTTATAAAATGCCCAGCCTGGGGGTGTGACTTAGTGGTAAAGCACTGGCCTAGCAAGTCCCAGCATCTCAAGGAGATTCCTATCTTTCACAGCAGAGCAGAAGGGCCCAGGGCAAAGAGAATCACAAAAATCTGGCTGTGTGACCCCAGGCAAACCATTCTGGGCCTGCCTTCGCTGCCTGTGAACTGGAAGTGAGGGCTGTCCTGTACAAATCAGATCTACAGGAAGCAAAGCTCACTCACTGATTCACTTCCGGGCTGCCTGGTGCTGTTGTGCAGGTTACATATTACACAATGCCAGGTGCACCACTAAGGCTGTAGTTTACCTTTGCCACACCACAGGAGCACACAGGAGGAGCATGTGGAGGAGCACACAGTTTGCATATCCTCACTGGCTTCCCTGAGTGATGTTCACTCATTCATTCATGTCAGTCATGCATTCCATCAAAATAGCTCAGGGAAGGGCTGGGGATTTAGCTCAGTGGTTTCACCACCTGCTTCGAAAGTGCAAGGACCTGAATTCAATCCCCGGTACCAAAAAAAATCAAATAGCTCAGGGAGAGCCCAAAGTCTGGTCTATTCCTGCCCTTTCAAAGATTCCCAAGTTTCCCCTCTGCTCTATCCCTTGTTCTATCCCTGATCTCTGCCTGACTCTTTCTTCTGGGAGGATCCTTGGAACACATGCATCAGAGTATTGAGAGCAACCTCAGGGAGAGCTGGTTTTCTGGGAAATGCAGATGAAAAGGGAGCCTCTCTCTGCTCTTATTCACAGGATTACTTGCTGCTCTCCGGTTCTGACCAAGGGCCTGTCACATTCCTCAGCCCCACTCAGGACCCTGAGACTTCAAGATGAGCTGCAGCCACAGTGGAATTCTCAGCTCAATAAAGATGTTTCTCATTTACGAAGGAGTGTGGCTCTGTTTTCGGGTAGTTTCTTTAGAAATGGCTCGCCAATCAAAAGTTGCATTCTTCTTGCCTTGAACAAATAACTGAATGAGACAAGCCAATAACAGTGCCAAAGAGTTTATTTGAAAAGTGCAGTGTGAATGGATGTGGAAAAAAAACAGCTCTGTGAGAAAATGTGGGCCAAATAAAGAGGAAAAGAAGATAAAAGAAAAAGTAAAAGTACACACCAAATCTGAGAAACTTGGCATGGGCTACTGTGCAAACTCACTCACGATAGCCGCTTTCAGTGATGGATTCTTTTCTGCCTCCCCTCTTATGGGAGCTCGTGAGAAGGCCTACACAGCGGGTTCTTGCATTGCCCTGGGACCTTGTTACTGACAGGTCCCGCTCATTTCCCCAGCCAGCTTTGCCACGTCCTATCTCCTATTGTGGGACCAAAATGACTCCATTTTGGAGCCGTCTCCTTTGTTCTCTCAAATTTGTGCTTAAACTAAAAATTCACCACTTGAAATTCCTGAGTTTATTACCCAACCACCTGTGTACCCGGGGAGAGAGCGTTCCAGGCACACTATCTGTAGGATAAGCAGTTAATGAGCTGACTGTCCACACAAGATAGATGCGGCCATTAGTGGGTCTGCTAACGATCAGTATGTAACAACCGGCCGTTAATCTTTGCCCCTTTTCTCCCTCACAAAAATCTATACGTAACCCCCTTAACCCCCCCTAAGCCTAACCAATCAAAACCCTACACTTCATATGTATTTAGTATTAACCAATCACCTGGCTACTAACAACCAAAGCTTGTTGTATACTCAATAAAAACCCTGCTAGTTTTGAGGCTCGGGGCTCTCAATCTCGATCCGCTGCGTCGGTGACAATTGAGAGTCCCTGCTTAAGCTTGAATAAACGACCCTTGTGTGCTTACATCGGAAACGGTCTCCTGGTGGTCTTTGGGACATCGCGATCTGGGCACAACACTATAACAGTTCTGAGTTTGCAAGGGGGCCTAGGAGCTGGAGAAGCTTCAAGGAAGTATTTATATAAAAGATTCCCCCAGTGCATTTCCTGGGAGCCTTAGGCAGGTGTTCTGAGCTCTGCATTCAGAGCCTCAGGAAAGGGAAGTCCCTAGGAACCTGGCGAAAAGCTTTTAAGACTCAAAACTCCAGGCCCCAAGAGGATGATGAAAGGACACAGAGAGTTCCCACCTACAGGAAATCTTCCCTGGTCATGGGGAAGAAAGAAGGAAGCAGGAAAAAGGGGAGTTTTGGGGTGCCTAAGAAGAAACCACAGGAGCCCAGAAGTATTTGGGAGACCCTGGACACAGTAAGGGGTAAGGGAGGCAGCAAGACCCCCAGTCTGGGAGCTGGGCCCAGTGAGTGGTTGTGGGATAGCTGCACCTCAGAGTTCCCAGGCCGCTGGGCGTGGAGGGCAGCAGGGTGATGAGGACGTGCCTGAGAGCTGTGCCATCTTGGGGGGTGGGGGTCCCAGAAATACCCTCACCCTAGCAGGACAGGACAGCAAGCAGGGAAAGGCAGAGCACCGGAGGGCCCCACAGTCAAAATGTGCCATGGTTGCTGAAGGACCCTAGTTAGCAAGACAGACTCCATATTGCTGCTTGACCCACCTGCCTCCCCTTTAGATGAACTCAGAAGGAGGAAGCTTAAAAACCTTCTCCCCTTAGAAAGTCTCTTTAGAAATAACAATTAATCAACTATTGTTTTACAAATGTTCTAACAGCAGGACGTTCCACTTCTGTACCTTTTGCTTGCTTTACTAGTTCTATCCCATAGGGGGGCCTAGAAACTGCTGGCCTCAAAGGTGTATAAAACATGTTTGTCTTCCCCCAGTTGAGGCTCGAGTCCGAAGCTCGGCTCAGGTCCCAGCCAGTAATAAACTCCTGTGTGGATTTAATATCGGTCTCTGGTTGGTGCTCTCTTGCTGGGTGTAACAGTTGCCAAGGCAGAGAGATGGCACAGCATAGAGGCCCCCTCATACCCAGCACCTGTTGCAGCCCACAGTAATTAGGCTTGGTCCCAGGAGAAACTTTGTACTAACTTTAATAATACCCCCACCCCAGACAGGACGGAGGCTCATGATAGTGTCAGTCTGGGGAGTGAGTAAAGGCTCAGCACTCCAGTAGCCCAGCTGGCCTCTGAAAACTGGAGGAGGTTGAGGGGATCTTCTACCATTCAGCCCAAACCACACAACTACCCTGGTGGGTTTCTGGGGCTGGTACAGGGTCCCTGTCCTGGTAGAAGGCTGGGGTCCAGAACAAACCCTGAGGTGGGTTCATTACTTGACTCCCTGATTCCCTGTTTACAAATATGGACCTCAATCCAATCCTTTGAAAGGAAAAAGTCCCCAACAGGGAGCCCTTGGAGAGATCTTTGGCTTGATCTGGATCCTGTACTTGATCTTGCAGGAAATGCAAACTTGACTGTTCAGGGGAAAGTTCAATCCTTTCCTGGACCCCAGAACTTCCCACCTGTGGGTGAGCACAGGCTCACCAGACACCTGGTAGATACTGAGCATGAAAAGGGAAAACCTGAATGAATCCTCCAGCTGCACTTGATTTTAGTTACTGGCTTTTATTACTAATTTGATTGTTTTTTGTTTTCTGAGACAGGGTCTCACTATGTAGTTCAGGCTGTCCTTAAACTCACTATGAAGCCCAGGCTGGGGTGGAACTCTCAGTGATCCTCCTGCCTCAGCCACCCCCCAACACACACACCAAGTGCTAGGACTACAGGTGTGAGCCACCACACAGGCCTTCTAACTAATCTGAAAGGTCACCTAGCTGAGCAGTACACTCCTACCAGCTTTGCTGTAGATAACACCATTGCCTAAGTGGTTTTTCAGGAACTTGGAGGGAACTCAAACCTGCTGAAACCTCCAACCCTTCACTTGTGCATGCGCAAGTGACTGATGAGTGACCTTTTGTGGTCAGTGGACACAAAACTCCAATTTCAGAGCACTTAATGCTGCCATTTTCTGAACATTTGTCTTTGATGAGCCATGAATTTGACTGCACATGCGCAGACCACCTATCACCTCATTTTTCCTTACCTCCAATCACCTTTGACCTGTTTCTTTATCCCATAAATACCCCTAAAACCTATGGTGGGAAGGTGGGTTTGAGACCTAACTCTCCTGTCTCCTCACATTTGGCTACCTCATGAATAATGCTTTTCCTCTTTTGTAAAACTCATCACTTCAATGATTGGAGACAGCCCCAGTAAGCAAATTCAGTCTGGTTCAGTAAGTACAAAAGGGCTGGATAAGGGCCGGGGATTTAGCTCAGTGGTTCCAGCGACTGCCTTGCAAGCACAAGGTCCTGAGTTCGATCCCTGGTACCAAAAAAAAAAACCTTAGCAAAAGGGTTGGATGGAGATGTCTTCAGAGCCTTGAAGGAGCTGGGCAGGCACTGGCCTCTCCTCAGCTCAGGTGGCCCATGCAGGCATGAGCAGACCTCTCCCACGAGCCAGAGACCCCCTTCCTCTCCTGTGACTTCAGCAGGCACATCTGCCACGACAGTTTGTGGACAGACACCTCTGTTCCTCTCTAGACCTTCCAATGATACTAAGTGGTAACAGACAGGAGTGGTACTATCCCAACTCACAAGGCAGGGAGGCTGTCACAGGTCCCAGACTCCAAAAAAAAAAGATCCTCCTCTCCCTCCTCTCCCCACCCCATGGCTTCTGTGCCCCACCCTCGCTCCCAGGCTTCTACTAGCTGAGAAGTAAACTGCCACTTGGTGCCCCCACACCCAAATCACCTCTCCAGAGACCCACCTGCTTGGGTACTCCCCCTGGCATCAACCCTGAAGGTCTGCCTAAGAAACTATACCTTTTAAAGAGCGCTCTACAAATTTTTCAAGGCTAATGATCCATTTCTTCAAATAAAACCTTACAAAGAAAGCTAATAAAACAGACAATAAGCTTCTTTGCTTAGAATAAGGCCAGGTCTGGAGCCTTGCCCCAAATCCCCCCTTCTGGCCCCAAAGTAGCACCCTCTGAGGACCCTCTCTGCTCCAGGGGTTAAGGCCCTGAGTTCCCCAGGCAGGGCCATGGCTGAGTAGTCAGGACCACGGAGCAGAGCGCTGATCAAGGGGGTCACAGGACAAGTGTGCTTCGACAGCTGGAGTAACAGCCTAAAGAATAGAGTGGGACACCTTAAGGAGAACACAAAACACATACACTTATCCCCGCCCAGCACAAGGCACCCATCTCCCCCAGCCAGGGGCACAGGACAAGACCAGGCAGCCTTTGTTCCTCCACATCTCACTTTCTTGATCACTCTCTGACCTGCTAGCAATGCCATCAGGCATGAGGCTCCACCACCTCTCATAGGGTGGCTCCTCAAGCTCTCCTGGGTCTCTGCACTCCAGGCTGCCCTCAGTCCAGGTTCACAGAGAAGCCAGGCGAACTTTTCAAATACAAACACAGCCCTCCCATGGCTTCCCATCCCACTCAGAAGAAAATCCATGGGCTTCACCGTGGCCACCCTAGCCCAACCCTTCAGGTCCTCTCCTATTATCTGTCCTCACTCTGCTCAGCCACACTGGTCACTGAGCTGCTCAAACTTCCAAGTTCTTTCCTGTGCAGGCCATTGCCTCTCCCTCCTGACCCTGTGTGTGAAGTTCCTTCTCATCATTTATGTCAACTTCAAAATCACCTCTGTGGATGCTTGAATGTCCCCAATATCTGACATTCAAAGTTAAAGGAGGAAAGGTTAAAAAAAAAAAGTGCTGGGGATTTAGCTCTAGTTCTGTTGCCTGCCTCACAAGCTCAAGGTCCTGAGTTCAATCCCCGGTACCAAAAAAAAAGGAGGAAAAGTTTATTCAGCTCACAGTTTGTAGCACTTTCAGTCCATAATCAGCTGGCTCCAAGGCAGGGTGGTATGGCAGAGGGGCATCACAGAAGAGAAACAGTTCACCCCAGGCAGAAGGCAGCAAACCCTTAGGGCGGGTAGCACTCACACTTGGGTAAGGCACCCTTAATCCTACCCAGAATTATGCCAAACCAATCAGAGGACTAATTTAGTAATCACACACCCTTGATCCCAGCATCACACACTTTAGATCCAGCCACATCTGAAAAGCCCCACCTATCACTGTATGAGGTTTTGGGGGGACATCTAGACACAAGCCATAACAATCCCCATCTCAACCTTCCTTTCTTTCAGAACACTTAACATAATTTATCATTATTTCTGAATGATGTGTTTACTTGTTCTGTGTCCATCTCTCTAATTAGAGATCATGAATAGGGATCATGACTCACAGAGGCATTCCTACTATAGTCCTCATTAGATGCTTAATAAGTATCTAAGGTATATATGGATGGATGGATGGATGGATGGATGGGTGGGCAGATATATCTAACACCACTAATCCAGGCATTGCTTACATCTGGACACACCATTGCTTGCCCCAAAGGGGACAAAGACTTCAGAGTCTCTATTTGCATAAAATATATACCAACAAGAAACAATTCTCTCTTTTAGAGTAAAGAGCCCTTCCAGGTGATATTTTAAAGCAAATCTTATCTATTTTGAAATGTTACATCAAACTGCTTTTCTTTCCAAATAATTTTATAATTCAGATATTTCACTAATTGATATCTTTTCCAAAAGAAATTCAAATGAAGGGAATTTTTTTGGTACCAGGGATCGAACTCAGGACCTTGTGCTTTTCAGGCAGGCACAGTACCACTGAGCTAAATCCCTAGCCTAAGAAATTCAAGTATCTGAGGTCAGTCAACAAGGCCAAACCAAACCTCACACAGATTAAGAATCTTGAAACAGGGCCGGGGATTTATCTTAGTGGTTTCACCACCTGCTGTACAAGTTCAAGGACCCAAGTTTGAGCCCCAGTACCAAAAAAAAAAAAAAAAAAAACAAGAATCTTGAAACTATTCATATGATTTGAAATGCATATGATTAATTCCCATTTCTAAGAATTTCTTAGAGAAATAATCGAAGCTACAGACAAAGATTTAAGGGCAAGACCGGTTGACATTATGGTGAAAATTTGGGAATAACATAAATGTCCAACTATATAACACTTTTTTATGATAAATTCTTATTAAGAAGGCTGGGCATGGTGGCACATGCCCGTAATCCCAGCACTCTGGAGGCTAGGGCAGAAGGATTACTGTGAGTTCAAGGCCAGCCTGGGCTACATAATGAGTTCAAGGACAGGCAGAACTACATAGCAAGCCCTTGTCTCAAAAAAACAAAACAGAACAAATTTCTTAATAAGAAATATTATACAGCCATTAAAGCACACTTTTCAAAAGCATTGGTGGGTTGATGTGGCCTGCATCTGTAATGCACTTATTTGGGAGTCTGAGGCAGGAGGATTGCAAGTACATAATATATATATTAAGTCATGTGGATGTAGCTCAGTACAAGGCCCTGGGTTCAATCCCAAGTACCACAAAAAAAAAAAAAATCATGTAGTATCATAAAAATATTCTCACAAGATCAGGATACAAATTGGTTCGGTTTGGTTTGGTTTGGGTTTTTTTGAGACAGGATCTCACTGTATAGCCCAGGCTGGCCTCAAACTCGAAGCCAGCTTTAGCCTTCCAAGTGCTGGAATTACAGGCGTGCACCACCATACCCAGCTAGTATACAAATGTATTTAGAACATGGTCCCAGATTTGAATATATGTCAAAAAACACTAACTCAAAATGTTGGCTGCAATTGTCAGCTTGAGTGGTGGGATTGCAGATGATTTTTATTTTCTTCTTAAAATATTTTCCAAACTCTTTATGGTAAACATGGCAGACCTTTAACAGTAAAGAAAAAATAGTCCTTATTCATTCAATAAATACACACCAAACACATACTCTGTGCCACATCAGGAAACAAAGCAAGAATGGCATCCGCCCTCATGAAGCTTGGGAGGGAGATGACAGTAAACAATTCAACCAAAAAAAGACACTTGACAACAAATTCCAATAAGAGCCAAGAAACAAGACTCCAGGGTACTGGGAGGAGAATACAGTAGGAAGAAGCAGCTTGACTTGGAAGAGGTGGCCAGAGAAGACTTCTCAGATGAAAAGACACATGAGCTGAGACCTCCAGGATAAGTTGAGAAAAATATGCATGAAAGGGTTTCAGACAGTGCCAACAGAATGTGCAAAGGTCCTGAGATATGAACAAGCTGGGGACAGCTGAGAAACAAAAATGAAAGCCAGTGAAGTTGGAGATTAGCAAGAAGGGGAAGGGAATGGGGCTAGAGAAGCAGCCCAGGCTCAAATCACACCAGGCTCACAGGCCAGTGCCAAAAAATATGTATGTTATTCTGTGTGCAGTGGTGAGCCACTGTCTTAAGGACAATGACATAATGTGAATTATGTCATACATTTTACAAGAAAAGAGATGGAGCCCCAGCTGCAAAGCCAGACAGCCAAAGCTTGGGGAGGGGAGAATGAGAATCAACATCTGTTTTCTTGTGAGATGTCAGGGGATTCACCTCCGAGCTGTCCCCGCTGACCACCAAGGGAGGCTGAATCTCTCTCTGCCCAGTGCTGCTAAAGAGGAAAGGAAAGGAGGTCTGAAGGCAGAAGTAATCCTGGTCCCCCACAGGCTGTCACCTTACACACTTGGAGCTGCTGTCTTGTGTGATGCCCTCGGAGAAGCAGACAGGAAGCCATGAGCCTATTTGACAGACAGAAACTGAGACTCAGGGAGGTTGGCACCATTTATTCACTTGAAACTGGCACTACAAAGTGGAACTTTTAAAAATTAGGTTAGGGCCGGGGATTTAGCTCAGTGGTTCCGCTGCCTGCTTTGCAAGCAGGACCCGAGTGAGTTCAATCCCCGGTACCAAAAAAAAAAAAAAGAAAGGTTTTTTCTTTTAGAGATAAGCAACTTCTCCAAACTTCCTCCTGCTAAGCACATAGCCAACGCCCTCTCCTCTCCTCTCCTCTCCGCAGCCAAAAAAAATGACAAAACCTGCAGTTGCTGGCCCAGGAGGCAAGGAGCCTGGTTTCTTTTCCACAAGAAAGAGGATGCGCTGAGGATGGCTGGAAATGATACAGCAAGTGTAAAGATCTGCACTGTCTCTGTGCTCCCCTCCCCTCTGTTTCTTACCCTTGCCCACTTGCAATTGGGGAGATGGTGATTTGAGGCAAACAGGCCCCTCTATCTCCTCAGAGCTAGCTTTCAATAAATTCTTTTTCCTTTTTACCCAAATATACAGCCTTCTTTGATTTGGTCAGCATCAAGCAGAAAAACCTGAGCAAATGAGCCCAAATGTCTGCTCACACATTCATTTGTTCTTTTTGCTGAACACTAAGTGAAGACAGGGATGTACAAGAAGAGTGGGACATGCCCCAGCTCTCGGGAATCTCAGAGACCAGCAAAACAAGAAGAGAAGTGGTGTACCCCAGGTTCAGGCATGCCTGGGTTGGAATCCCAGCCTTGCCATTCTTTGCTGTTGCTGTTGTTGCAGTGCTGGGGATGGAAACCAGGTCCTCACACTTGCTAAGCCAGTGTTCTACCACTGAGCCACATCCCACCCCTCCAGCCCTGGCACTTTCATAGAAAGCACTTTCTGAGCTACTTTCTTCAGCTCTAAATGGGATGATGCAGATGATAGTGATGCTGCTCATGATGGTGATGATGAGAATGACCATGATGAAGGCGGTGGTGGTGGTAGCCGGTTGTTATAAGGGTGGAAACCATTTTCTGAGAGCTCGTTAGTGGAATTGTTAGTTCTAGCCTCAGCCCTCTGGGCTCAGTTCCAATGTGATTTCCATGACACATAATCTTCCTTCTTGGGCATCTTTAGTTATCCTCCATGTGAAACCCAAGCTGGCTTAGTCCACAGGCAAATGCCTCCACAGAGACACATGCAGCTAGAAGGAATCAACCAGTTGCATGTTTAGAAAAAGATGCCCACTGGCAGCAATGTGTACCCAGTGGGTGGGAAAGAGCCACCCAGAGGGAAAGGAGCAAAAGCAAAGTGCGCATCAGCCATATGCCTCTCTGGAAAAGAATGCAAAGCTCCGTTTAGCAAAGACATATTCAACTTTGACTTAAGAAGTAGAAACTATGGGCCAGGGATTTAGCTCTGTGGTGCTGCTGCCTGCCTCAAAAGCCCAAGGTCTTGAGTTCAATCCCCGGTATCAAAAAAAAAAAAGTAGAAACCACAGGCCTAACCCTGGATATCAACATCTGAGAGTACCTGAATGGAAAAGGAGCAGAACCAAATAAGAGACATCTGCAAGCATGTCTTAGAGTAGACACTTGGGCTTTGGAAATCTCTTACGCTTTTCCAACAATTGGTCAAATGTGTCAAGAAAATGATGTCCTCTCACTGAAGTGAAACTTGAGAATGAGGTTAAAACTATTCTCCATAGTACTGTAAAGGATCCATTTTGTTTTATGTAAAGAAACATGGTTCCCAGGTCAAACTTAATTGCTGCAAACAAGATGTAAACAGTTGCCAAAATCTACGTACGCTGAATTGATAAGTAAATCTGAGGAAAAAAATTGGGGAAAAAAACCCTGAAAATATCTAATGTTATGGTAAATGATGATGAAATGAAAAGCTTTTTTTTTTTGGTAGCGGGGATCAAACTCAGGTCCTTGTGCTGGCACAGCAGGCAGCAAAACCACTGAGCTAAATCCCCAGCCCGATGATGAAATGATATTAAACTATGAAATACTCAACTATGCTGGGCATGGCACTTAATTGACATATTGCATCTTGTTTAATTCCCATGGAAACCTCATGATAGGTACGTTATCACCCCCACTTTACAGATAAGGAAACTAAGGCAGAAAATGTGATAATGTCACAAGGCCATATAACAGTATGTAGTTAAATCAAAAGTCATATCCTCTGCCTGCCTCACAAGTTCAAGGTCCTGAGTTCGATCCCCGGTACCAAAAAAACCAAAACAAAACAAAAAACAAATTCACTCTCAGGTCTGTCTGGCCCCAAAGTCTGTGAACAGAAACTGCTTCCTCCTAAACCACTGGTCTCCACCTTTTATAAATCATAAGGTCCATCAAGAATCTCATTAATCTAACTAAAGGGACCAGGTGGTAGAAAAATGCTTGTAAACCCATCACTGTGAGCAGGTGAGGCAGGAAAATCACAAGTTAGAGCCCAGCCTGGGCAACTTAACAAGAGCCTGTCTCAAAATTAAAACTTTAGGGCCTGGGATTTAGCTCAGTGGTTCCACTGACTGCCTTGCAAGTACAAGGTCCCAAGTTCAATCCCCGCTACAATAAAAATTTTTTAATTAAAAATTTAAAAAGAACTGGGATATAGCTCAGTGCAAAGGCTCTGAGTTTCATCCCTAGTAGTGCAAGAAAAAGAGAAAGAAACAAGAATTTAATTAAAGGTGTATCTATAGAGGTGAATGTTAACACCAATTTTACATGCAACTTCAGAGGGTCTAGGGACACAAAGTCCATATGAGAGGTGCCTGTGAACTGTGACAGCTGAAGACCTGAGATTAATTACACCAGAGAGCACTGAGACAAGAATGCTGAACACAACCTTTATGTTCCAGGTGACCAGACAGAGACAAGTATATAAAAAGACAAAAGGATAGACATGCCCACAAGTGTGTGCATTGTGCATGTGAGTGATTAAAGAAACACCTATGAAAGGTCAAAAATCCCGATATGTCCATCAACAGGACAACTTGGGCTCAACCCAGTCTATTGTGATCTCTTCATAAAGAGGCCATTAAGAATTGGCACCCACTTTATCACTGACAGTTGTGGTCCCAGTCCAGCCATGGCCCGCCTTGCGTGAGCAGGTCAAATCACTTAGTGTTTGGGACAAGCAGGTCTTTGCCAAGCCTTTGCTTCCAGCCTGATAAGCCACCCTGCATGACACACTACATGCACATCCTGGATTAGTGGGATGCAATGGCTGCCCCACTTCCTAAAGTTGAAGGAGAAAAACACAAAGAACCAGGAGGCCCCAAGGGCCCTTGGAGGCTGTCTCCCGGATGTGCCCCTTCTCCACTTCTGGAGCTGGATTCTTTCTTTGAACATATCAAAGGGCACATCCACCTCTGACGGCATAGATTTCATCTAAAAGATGACTCAAGTTCCCTCAAATGTCCAAGAAAAATAAGACCCTGGACAGCTGGGTTTTATTTTCTACTGAGTATTATGTGTAAAAGCTCTAAGTTCTGCCTTCTGAGAAAAGATCAACTGTCATTTGTTCCTTGTACCTGACATTTCAGCAATGCCTAAAATGGGCTCTTTGGCAAAGAGAACTTTAGTTGACATCAGAGGTTGAGACCCCCAGTGGGGCTGGAGAGCACCCTGCACCCAACATGGGGAGCCTGCCCAAGGGATGGACCCAGCAGGGCTGAAGCAGCACTGGTCACCCCTTAGAATCAGCTCCCTTGCCCAGGCTCTTGCTTTGAATGCTGTGATGGCACCAAACAGCAGACAGCATGTACAGAAAAATCTCACAAAGCCCACATCTGTAGGAACCTAGTGGCCTTCTCTGGAAATAGAAGGAAAGCGTGAGGCCCAGAAATGAGGCTGTAGAACTTGGTGAGCTGTTAAATGAGACAGCAGGGGGGCTGGGGATTTAGCTCAGTAGTTTCGCCACCTGCTGCGCAAGCACAAGGATATGAGTTTGATCCCCCGTACCAAAAAAAAAAAAAAATGAGACAGCAGGTTAGAGTAAGTCTGAACATGAGACTGGAATTTTTTCCTTTTCTTTTTTTCTTCCTTCTTTCCTTTCTTCTTTCTTTCTTTCCCCTCTCTGATAATGGGGTTCAAATCTAGGGCCTCACACATGCTAGGCAAGTGCTCTACACTGCAGAGAACCACAGCAGTCTATTGACATCATTCATGTCTCTTCCAAGGGAACTAGAAAAAGGAATTGGGGGTGAGGCAGTGATCTAATTCCCGACTGGACACCCTCAAGGCCTCCATCCTTGGTCTGTCTCCTTGCTCAGGCTGTCTGTACATTCCAGGGCCCCTAGATCTGCTAGCACTGCTAGGTTCTTCACATCACTCAACAGTATCTGACACTAAAATTATTCCACATCACCAGTACCTAACAGGAAGCCATCCCTGAACACTCTGTCCACAGGGACCCCACACTTCTATCATGAATCCCCACCTGGGGTTGCTCACTCAGTATTGAGTGCCACTATGCCCTGGGTACCAGGAAAGCACCAAAAGGACTTCCAACCTTGCACACTCACTCAGCACCTTCATAGCTCTAAGATAGCAGGCCTATGAAGGTGTAAGATAAGTGTGGTAATGCACACCTGTAATTCCAGCTACTTGGGAGGCTGAGGCAGGTGAATCACAATTTTAAGGATACCCTGGGCAACTTAGTGAGAAGCTATCTCAAAATTTTAAAAAATAAATGAAATAAATTAAAAAATTTTTTAAAAAATAAAGACTGGGAGTATATCTCAGAATTCCCTAGATTCAATCCTCAATAACACACCAAAAAAAAAGCATGTCAACTGAGAAGGGGACAGATGCGTGGCCTGCCCTCCCCTTCCAAGAAGCTCCAAGCACTCTGAACACCTCTGGAGAAGACACCGACATGTTGCAATAATGAACAGGTGCCGACTTTGGAAGGCAGCCTGCACCACGCCACCCTTATCAGCACACCTGGATCATGTCCCGTTTTCTCTGACGACTTTTCCAAGAGACTTCGGTCTATAAAACGGGATGCAACTCTGCCATCAGTAGTTCAGAGACAAGATCAGAAAGAGAAGCAGCTTCTGATAACTTTAACGATCAACACTGAGCAAGGTAAGAACTTACATAGGATGCACGAGGAGAAAGGGAGGTAGGCACAAGCATAGGGCAGGTCATGTAGGGACCTACAACCAGGGTTCCTGAGTTTAGAGTCTAGTGATGTTCCTCGGCCAGTGAGATGTATAGCATTCTGCCCAGCTCGGGACAAGTGGTTACCAATAGCCTGTTATGTGATTTTTTTATTTGTTTTTTTGTTGCTGTTTTTTGAGACAGGGTCTCACAATGGAGTTCAGGCTGGCCTTGAACTCTCTGTAGGTCAGGCCTCAAACTCCTGGCAATCCTCTTGCTTCAGCCTCCCAAGTCCTGGGATTACAGGCATGCATCACCATGCCCAGCCCTTATTATGTGATTTTAAGAGAGTGGGAAATGTATCACTGGGATCCTCCAAGAGTTCTGGTCTGCTCAAAGTTTAACAATACTGCCATCAACTCCATCACAGGCATAAGATTTTTTTTCCGTTAAAGTATGTTTAGATGTTATGTGACATAAAGTTCAAATTTCTCACAGATGAGAGTAAAATGAAAAAACTGATTTTAAAAGGGGATGAGTTTTATTCAAAGAGATTAATTTATTCAAGGTGATGAATTGTCATTGGTTCTGTTTATGCCATAACCACCTTCTTTTTGATGTTGACAACAAATGATTTGCTTTTGTTAATGTTTATGTTCAGTGTTAACCTAAATAATAGAAAGATTCTCTAAAGGTTATTTATTTGAAAACAGGATTGCATATTAACTGAGGATACGCCAGCCATAGTAAACCATGAGTGTATTTAAAGAAGTTAGAGTAAGGAGACTCATTTATTTATTTATTGGGGGGGAGTGTTTTGTTTTAGAGACATGGTCTCATTATGTAGTCCAGGCTGGCCTTGAACTCACTATGTAGCCAGGCTGGCCTCAAACTTGTGGTGATCCTCCTGCTTCAGCCTCCCACAGGCATGTGCCACCATACCTGGCTAAGATGTTTGTAAAGGCAAACAGAGGAGGGCCAGGGATGTAGCTCAGCAGCATAGCACCTGCCTGGCAAACACAAAGTCCTGAGTTTGATCCCCAGGTCAAAAACAAACAAACAAACAAAAAGAACAAAGGGAGAAGGATCATAGAAGATGCTTTGAAACAGTAATCAATTAACAATGAAGGGCCTGGGATTTAGCTCAGTGGTTCTGCCACCTGCTTTGCAAGCACAAGGTCCTGAGTTCAATCCCCGGTACCAAAAAAAAAAATTAATAATGAAACTGGCCACAGTCCAATGTTGGACAGCTACTAGACAGATGTCCTTGCAAAAGTGTAGATTTTTGGAGGGAGGGAGTAGTGGGGATTGAACCTAGGACCTTCACACTGAGCTATATCCCCAGCCTTTTTTTATTTTTGATATTGAGCCAGGGTCTCAATAAGTCCCTAAGCTGCCCAAGCTGGGCTTGAACTTGCAATCCTCCTGGCTCAGCCTCCCAGAGTACTGGGTTTACAGGTGTGTGCCACCGTGCTCCACTCCGAAGTGTCTTTAGTGTAAGGTTGCAGTGGCCTTTGGTGAGGTTGTGACGAGTTCTTGTTATTCAGGCACACATGCATGAGATCCTCTTCTTCATAACCTCTCATAGCTTCATGTACTCACCCTTGGGGTTAGGGCTTGACCAAAATGACTCCATGTTGATTCTGACAACTTTCACAAAGGCAAGAGCAAAGATCCACAATCCCAATCTTATAAAACTTGACTGGTTAAGAAAGGCAAGCAGTGAGGAATTCTAGAGTCTACTCCCTTCTTTCAGGAAAATGTCACATACTTAAGCCTCCTCGTTATTCTAAATGTTAGTGGGTAAAACTCTCAGAGAATCATCGTGAGAGAAGAACGTGAACATGAGAAGTATGGCATGATCTCCAGAAGTCACCAGCACACCTCACAAACAAAGGGGTTCATTGGGTTTTTACCCAAGCCTCTTCCTCCCCACTAAGACCCTGAGGTAGAAATAGAAGGAATAATATACGCTAGATTTTCTTGCAGAATCACGTGAAATGTCACAGATAAAGGGGTTAGCATACTGACCAGTACTTACTCAGCTGGCTCACTGGACAGAT
>NW_004624842.1:5864665-5904969 GCF_000247695.1 Heterocephalus glaber | reverse complement strand
TTTGGTACTGGGGATCAAACTCAGGACCTTGTGCTTTCGAGGCAGGCAGCAGAACCACTGAGCTAAATCCCCAGCCCAAGGACAGATATTATTTGACATATTACTGGCATGCCAGTGAAGAGGTAAACCTGAGATTGCTGCTGTAAAATTTAGAACTTTCCATATCTCCAGTTGGTGATCAAGACAGTGCAGAGGTGCTTGATGTGGAGGGTCGCCAGAGGGTGTGTGACCAGAGTGCAGGCCACTGGGCAGGTTATACCCTGTGATTAAGTGCCGCCAACAGCACTTAAAGGACATTCCTGCAAAGTCAAAACACGTAGGAAAGGGCTCCTTCCTTACGACAATGGTTTCCAGCTCATGGGACACATTCCCATGGACACAGTGTTCAGACTCTAGCATTTACTGTGGTGAATGGCGCCCTCCTCTGACAGCCAGAAAGCTGTTCTACACAAGCGCATATGGTGGCCCTTTGGCCAATCATGAATGTGGTGTCTGACGAAGCTCTCCTTTTCAGGTATCAGCCACTAGGATGTGGATACTCTGGGCCCTGGCCATCACGCTGGCCACTCAAGCTGGAGCACTTGACGTGCTAGAACCACCCACAGTAGGAAGCCTTCCTTCCACGCTATCCTCTGTGCAACATGTGGAACCTCTCCCTCTTCCCCTGACATCCAGCCAGGCTTTCAAAAGTCCCCCAACCCAAAAAAGCTCCCCATTCAGCAGAAAGTCACCTAAGACCCCAGAAGGCCAGTGTGCACCTGCCTCCGAGTACTTCCTGTCTGCTGAGAAGTTCGACGAGTGTAAGTAAGAACGGCTAACACCCCTAACATCCTAACACCCCTGCACAGGCTTCTCATTTCTAACCCAAAGGGGCTAGTCTCATCTTCAGAACAAGTGGTTACCAGACATGAGGAGGCCCCAGGATGCCTTGGGAGCTGGTAGAGAGCAGGGATGTCTGGGTCCCAATCCTGGACTGAGAGTACAGGAACTTGGGAACTGAAGTCTTGACAAAGAAGTGACTCCATGTGGGAAACTAGAACAGGGAAGGATTCATTGACAATCAAAGACCAGCAGAAAAGCCCTCATAGCTCACTCATCAGTAGTCTATAGCCATGGCCTAGAACAGGATGGCAGAAGGGAACGCAGGACATGCTGAGTGACCAGGGGCCAGCCCAGCATATCCATTACACACCACTGTGCCTCTTGAGGAACATGTGATCAACTGTTACCACCATCCTTCCTTGTTATGAAACTCTTCCAATGTAGGAAAGGTTCAGACTAGGATAAAAAGAACACCTGTGTACATATCATGCAGTAATTTGGTGATGGTGGCTGTTCATTTCTCTTCCAGACATTTAGAAAAATGTTAAAGGATAAAGAGAGCAAATCCTCATGACCCAGCACAGATTAAGGAATAAACCTGGCTGTGGGGCTGAGGCCCTCCACTCCCAGACTGCATCATCTTTCTTCTCTGCCCCTTTGACCCACCCAGAGGAGATAGGTACAGCTAGAGCTAGAGCTAGAGACAGAGCTAGAGACAGAGACATACAAATATACCAACAGGCACGGATTTTGGGGTGTGGTTGTTGTTGTTTGGTGATACTAGGGATCAAACCCAGGGCTTTGTGCATGTAAGATACATGCTATGCCACTGAGCTACACTCCCAGCCCCATCATGTGAATATCCTCATCAATATAAGAGATTGGGGCTGGGGATTTAGTTCAGTGGCACTGCGCCTGCCTCGAAAGCGCAAGGTCCTGAGTTCGATCCCCAGTACCACACACAAAAATACATACATATATATATATATACACACACACATATGTATATGTATATACATGTATGTATATGTGTGTATGTATATGTATATGTATGTATATGTATATGTATGTATATGAGATTGTACTACATATTCTAAAGTTTCCAGGATAGGTAGGCTGCTTGTCCCTCACATGTATGTTTGGGAGGTAATTCATCCATGTTTTAATGAGAAAGTCCTCCCATTCATTTTCAAAACTCTGTTCTACAAGATGAATCCTCCATGGTTTAGGTATCTATCCAATCATGGGTTCGCTCCAATTTTCTGCTATTCCAAGCAATGCTGCTCTGAATCCAACACATATTCTAGTGAAGACTTTCTGATGTGTGTGTCTCTGGCATATGTTTGAGATTGAGATGTGACCACACCACCACCCCACATAGGCAGACTCTCGGCAGGGTGGAGTTCTCAGCAAGGGAAGCAGCACTAAGGCTGCTGAGGCCATAGCCCACATGGCTCCACGAGAGCTGCTGTTAGGGGACCTCCTGCAACTGCTACTCAGCTGGGCAATAAATGCAATCCCTCTCTCCAATGCACTTTAGCCCCAAGGCCAGCAAGGCTGACCATCATCAGACTTCATAGCTCTTTTCCTCCATAGAACCCTGGTGACATGGCAGCTCTCTTAAACTGAGGGCTGCCCTCTGTCCCTTCCCACAAGCACCTGGGATTCCACCTCTCCCTGCCAGACATAGCCAGAGGGAGGGGAACATGATTAGCACCCATTCTAGCCAGAAGGATCAATGAGCAGGAGAATGTAAGCTCATGATGGGGAGATTGTCTTGTAGCAGCTTGTCCAGGTGACAGCACTTCCTAGTGACCCACAAGGAGAAAATGAGGCCCAGAGAGGGAAGGGACTTAGGCGGTGTCCCAAAGATGGAAAAGGAAAGGGTCCAGATCTGTCAGTTCCATGACCATCTCCCCAACCGCCTTCTACTTTACACAGCACTTACAATCCACCATCATCTCATTCACTCTCCACCTGCAGCCCATGCAGCAGTTCCCACTATTAGCTCCTGGACAGGTCCAAAGACTGGGCTGCAAGACTGTAAAGACCCTGGCCTAGGCTACTCAGCCTCTGAGGGGTAGGGCCAACACTGTGCCCTAGTCTGCAAGGCTCAAAACTCAATCTAGGTTCCTTCACAGCATGCTCAAATCACTTTAGATGCGACATGATCAACATCAGGCTGGCCTCAGTGTAGGTACAAATGTGAGCTCTTAACAAAGGGACGTAGGGCTGGGGATTTGGCTCAGTGGTTCCGGCGCCTGCCTTGCAAGCAAAAGGTAGCGAGTTCAATCCCCAGTACCAAACAAACAAACAAAGGGACACAAGGCCACACTTGGGGTGTGCAATAGCAGGGTGGATCTTTCTAGAAGGCACAATACACAGGTCCTATGTGCCTCACAATTTAAAAGTGCCAGCTCCCCCTGCTGGCTGAACTGAGTAGGCAGCAGACAGCAGGAACTTGTCTCTTGGCTTTTTCAGATCTGAATGCCACTGTACCCCCGGAGATTGAGAAGCTGGTGAAGTGCAAGGAAGTTAACATAGTCGGAGTGCTTGGGCAAGTGTTAGACACAGTGGGAAACGCCGGCGTGCTCGATATGCTAGACATCACTTCGCTCCTAGAAATGGGAGATGGCGGCATTGGTGGTATCCTAGGCATGAACAGCAAGGGTGACAAGTCTCCAAAGCTCCCATCCCTCTCCAAAGTTGGTGAAACTGCTGATAAGCTGGGTGTGGGCAGCCTGCTGTCCTCTGGAGCGGGCCAAAGCCCTGTAAAAGGGCTCCTTGAAGGTGCTGAACTCCCTGAACTCCAGACCCTGAATGACGTGGCTGGAAGCGCTAAGAGCCTCAAAGATTCCGCCGTGAGCAAGGTGAAGGATGTCCTGCCAGCAGAAACCACCAAAGCACTCAAAGGTGCACTGGAAAACCTTGACATAAAAGATTTATTGCTGCAGTAAGTGCTTCCTTGACATTGAGGTTTTCCATACCAAAAAATCTGCTTATTTAGGACACTCAAATTCAAACTCCCACAATCCCAAAGAAAGCATCAATCACCCTTTCACAAAACAATATACTGTGCCCTCTCGGGGGGAAATACTGTAAAGTTGTTTTTTTTTTCTTCAGTGCTGGAGATTAAACCCAGGGCCTTCACATGAGCTACATTCCCAGTCCATTTTTATTTTATTTATTTTTGAGACAGGGTCCCACTAAATCACAAAGTGGGTAACTTTGTTGGGCTCAAATTTTAGATCTTCCTGTTTCCTATAGTGCTGGAATTATAGCATGTGCCACCACACCCAGCAATCCATTAAAACAAGTTTAAAATTATCATGATGGGACATGCCTGTAATCCCAGCATTTAGGAGGCTGAGGCAGAAGGATCGCCATGGGTTTGAGGCCAGCCTGGGCTATATAGTGAATTCAAGCCCAATCTGAACTACAAAGTAATACCTTGTCTTAAAAAAATAATAATAATAATAATATATATATATATACACACACACACACACATACATATATATGTATATATACATACATATGTATATAAAGATTTCTTGAGCTTAAAGAACTGGATGGGTAAGTGAAGTAAGGGATCAAAGGAATGGATGGTGTGGTGGCTTGGTAGGTTTAACTAGCTGTTTCAAAGGTATTTCTCCCACCGTCCAGGCTGATTTCTTGAGCCAGAACTGACTCTTGATGCTGCTACTTTGCAGATTAGAAGTTCAATCCGTGGATATAGAGGAGATAAATTCAACTGTAACAGACGATGGGATCGATGTCGAGGCCATAGCTACTGCTACCGTGGGTGGAAAAGGGTAAGTCTATTTTCAAAACAGTCCACTGGATCACCCAGGACTGGGGCTATAAGATCCAATGACCTGGGCCGGGGTTTTAGCTCAGTGGTTTCGCTTCCTGCTGCGCAAGCGCAAGGACCCAAGTTCGATCCCTGGTGCCAAAAAAAAAAAAAAGATCCAATGCCCAAGAGCTAGGTTAAGAGGACAAAGAGCATAGCTGCATGGGGGAGGGGCAGGCTACCATACATAGCTTTCCCCACCAGCCCCCAGCCCCACCCTTCCCCAGCCTAAGGCTAGAGAAAGGCCCTGGAGAGCTTTGTCCTCCAATAGTGCTTTTTTGGGGGGGTGGTACCAGGGATCTCACTCAGGACCTTGTGCTTGCCAGGCAGGTGTGGTGCCACTGAGTTAAATCCCTGGCCCTGTCCTCCAATAGTGTAAGCAAATCTGCACAAGCTCATACGTGGGTAATGAGGGCAGAAACCACAGAGAACACATCCCATTGTGGCATCTACGTAGGCCTTATGTGAAATGTACTTTCCACATGCTCTGGGATCCATGGAGAAATCAGCCCATTCAGCACAAGCACTGTTCTAGTGGGTTGAGGAAACAGAGATGACTTAAACGGCCTCAGAGAGTTACAAATTTAAACATTCCTGTATGCATTCATCCATCTGATGTGTAGTTAAGAAACATCACCCTGGGACAGATGCCATACTGGGCCCAAAGGAAAGACTAAAGGTGGTCTCTGTCCTCAGGAGACATAAACGTGAGGGAGGAATGTGTTAACAGTGTAAGCTGTAAGCACATGGGAAGACAACAAAGGGATAGAGCTTCCCCACTGGGGAGAGATCATTCTATGGACTAAGACATGCAGCACTGATACCTCTCATTGTCCTGGCACATACCAGGCACCTAACAAGCTAGGACTTCATAAAAGCCTCTCCACAACCTTATCAGAAAAGCAGTCCTGTTTCCAGACCGGAAACCACTGCAGACTGGGAAAGGCAATTACCTTTACTCATAGTCACACAGCTGAAACACAGAAGTGACAGGGTTTGTTTGAATCCAGGCAGGCTGCCTTCAGACTCAACGTCTCAACACTACCGTTCACGGTGTCAGGAGGAGTCACTGGTCTTCTCCAAAACCTCCCACTTTAAGATAAGCTCTGCTCCCTGGTGGGCTTCTCATTCTGTTGCTCACACAACAGCCTGAGTGCTTGGCATGAAAGTGAACCTGTAACAGACGGCTTTGTACCATCAACAGATGACCTCCCAGAGGTTGGTTAGCTTAGTGATTTCCATCAAATGTTTATTGGCTGTCAACTATGAGCCCACCTCCAGGCTCTTAGGGCCACAATAGCCAGCCTTAGGCCCTGAGGACTAGAAGGACCAGCTGTTCCTTCTCTCCAATTAACAAATATGTTAATTATCAAATGTGTGAGGCTGATCTCCAAAATACTTAACACTTGGCCTGTGCCTCACCTTGAAGCCAGGCCCAGTTTCACCTGTATCTTGCTCTCCACAGTGTGGCTGGACCCGTGATCACTGTGGTGGGATTTCAAGTGCTCTTGGGTGTAACTCTGAAAGTTGCTGTTTCTACAAACAACACCCAATGCGTCAACCTTGATATCGAGGAAACAAATATCAGTGCCAACCAAGTGACCCTTCGGATATTAGAGACGTAAGACCATTTTTCTCATTTTCTGGATTCAGTGGTCTTTGTGGCAGTATGTCCTGCTGTTACCACCCTCAGAGATGAGCTGGTCTAATGCAATGGTTTCAACATGGGCCCAGTGAAGGGTCTGCTTAGAAAAGCCCCCACTGTATTTGAGAATAACATTTTCTCACACACCCTGCATTCTGCCTGCTAACTGTACTGCAGTTTTTTGGTTTTTTTATTTTTTGCATAAGCAATACATTCACCCTGGTTTAAGAAAAAAAAAAAGCCCATATAGTAAAAAGTCTCTCCCAGCCACACCTGCCAACTGGCTAGTTATTCTCCCTGAAAGCAACTAATGGATCCAGGCTTTTCTGAACTTTGTTTCACATTAAAAAAATATATACAATCCCCGGTACTAAAAATATATATATGGCTAGGGGCCGGGGATTTAGTTCAGTGGTTCTGCCACCTATCTCACAAGTGTTAGGTCCCGAGTTCCATCCCCAGTACAAAAATACACACACACACACATATATCAGAAAAAAATCTGGGAGTATATTTCATCAAGTATATGAACAACTTCATTCTTTATTACTCCCCAGTATTCCCTCGTGAATATGCACTATATCTTATTCAACCAATCCTTTGTCAGTTATTAATTTTGTACCTAACCACAATGAACAAGGTTGCAGACAAGTCTGCCTAGCAGCAAGCACAAGTATCTGAAGGACGAACTTCTCCAGGTGGGGTTGCTGGACAGACACCTGTGCTTTGGTCATTTTGTCAGGTATCTTTGCATCTTCCTTAAGGGGTAATAATGAAGATGAAAAGCCTCAGGTGTGCACCCAGGTTAAGCAGAAAAACATCTTAGGGCTCTTTCAGAATGGGTCAGTTTGCCCAGTGTTTAGGCAAACCTAGAAACTCTAGGGCCAGGGATATAGCTCAGTGGCACAGCACCTGCCTGGCAAGTGCAAGGTCCTGAGTTTGATCCCCAGTACAAAAAAAATAAATAAATAAAATAAATAGAAACACTAGAATCATGCTGTTTTGCACATGCATCTTTCCTAGAGTCACAAACACTGCGGTTCTTCCTGTGTCTCTGCCCTTGAAGGACATCGTCCCTAAAGTGTTGTCAGTAGAGTTACAGAAGAACGTAAGTCCTGGGAAAGAGAAGGCTACCATCACTAGAGAAATAGGAGGGCCCTTGGAGGCCCCCGTCACTGGAGAAAGACAAGGAGGAGCCCTTGCTTCAGAAAGGGCCTGATGCTAGGAGAGACTCAGAAACACAGCATCGGGCCCTCTGGAGTCCCCACACTAGGGGACCTGCAGCCCCTCTGGCCCAACTTTCCCAGTAGCAGGACTGACAATGTCTCAGGCTGGGGGGAGGGACAGATGACTTTTGCCAAAAAGGAGCCCAAGAAAATAAGACAGACGAGAGGGAAAAGACAAGGAGAAAAGGATGATGGGCTAAAGAGAACAGGCTAACTGGACTTCCTTGGCAAAGCTAACAGATGATAACTTCATAGGTTGACAACTCAGAGTCCTGTGGCATTGTCTTCAGTGATTTCAACAAGTGCAAAAACTGTGAGTACAAACAACCACCTTGGGGAAGCTCACATCAGTGGAAAGACAGCCATCACTCCTTAAGGCAGACCACTGAGTGGTGGACCTGAGAGCAGAGAGCAGGGCTGAGACACCATGTCCCACACCTGCAAACATCCAGCTGGCCTCTCCTCCAGGCCCTCAGGAGAGGGAAGGTCCTAGTTCACCATTTTCTCTAGGCCATTTTAACTTACTCCCCAGGAAGGGAAGAGGACAAAGAGCTCCTCAGGAGTCCTTGTAGCTCCTCAGCCCCAGCCCTAAATCCCAGCCCATTAAATGCATACCTGCTCAGAATCTGAGCAAAGAGCAGTCCTAATCTTCCCCACCGGGAGCCTGAGAGTCAAGAAATCCCTCAAAATTCCTAAACACATGCTGAGAGATGGGGATGACAGGACATGCTGGGTCAGCACCTGCAAAATGGTTGAAGCAGGAAATCATTTGCTAAGTCCTAGAGTAGCAAATCTTTTCCTCTCCATAGAGCTTCTCAAACATGAGAGAAGGACCAAATCCTTGCAGGCTTCCTTCCCACAGCACCCTTCCAGATGCGGGAGGAGAAGCCAGAGAGGGTACTGGCTTTCTGCTTGGAACCCAGAGAATGGGAGCTGTCCACATTAGTACTGGCGGGAGGTCAGTGCCAGGCACAGAGCTCGGGCACAGTGGCTATTAGCAATGGCTGTGCTTTCTCCATTTCTCTCTCTCCTCTCCTCTGCAGCCACTGGCTTATTCCAGTTCCATATAAAATCAGCGAGGACCCGTCCACAAGGCCTTTCAATCCTCTACTGCGTAAGTGTCCTTTATCCTTATGATGGCTTCTGGGCAACGGCTGGAGGCATAGCTGACCTCATAAAATAGATCAGGACAGGACAAACCAGCTATCAGCCCCCTCTCAGATGCCCACACCTGTAACCAGGGCTCAATCTCCAAGGCCAGCAACATCTGAGCGCCACCCCCAGGCACAGTTGTGTGCTCTGTTCCATTTAACACGGCCAAGTCCACTTCCAGGGAGACAGAATGAGAAAAAAGTGCAGACAAGAGGCAACATTTTAGACTTAGCTAGCTTCACTTCTGTAAGCCAATCTGAAACAACCTAAGCACAGACATTGAAGCACAAAAAAAATACATGATTCGTGCTGAGGTTAGAAAAAACTAAAAGGAAGTAGCGAAGCAAAGGATAAGATCAATCCCAATGTTCAAAGTTTATAGGTATAGTATATAGAAATGCTATGCAGGTATTGTTAATTTTTTAAAGTATAATAAAAATGAAGTACACAAGCAAGACACATGGGAATATGTGATGTTAGGTAGGATTTTCTTTTTTCTTCCCACTTAACTAAATTTTCCAACTTTCCCACCATGTGATGTTTGCATTTTATAAGCAGAGGGGAGAATGTGCATACAAAAAAAGAGGCTGATTAATGGAGGCTAGACTATCTGAGAAATGATTTCTTAGCAAGATGGGCTTTTAAGGGTGGGAAGGGAGAAAGGAGGCAGGGCCTGGTAGGCTGGCAAAACATGTCAGGAAAAGGAAGGACTGTGAATACAGACACACCTTCCTGGAATCCACAAGTGAATAGGGGAATTTGCCTGAAAAATAAGGATTTGTGACTTCTCTTGGAAAATCAGAGGTCTGGCTGCTCCAAACTGCCCTCTATTGGAGCCGTAATCAAGTCACCATTGACCTGCCACTCCCCAAAGGGTGACCCAACACAGCCAGGAGGTCAACTGCCATTCCCTGCCATGCTCACCTCAATGCAACACTCACCAGGCCACCTCACCCTTCACCCTTTGCAGCCGGGGCCCCAAAGGCCTTGGCTTTGGCCTTGTTTCCCAGACTGACAAACTTCTGTTTTTCTCTCTCTAGGTTGAAGCCCTCTTTGACAAAACAGCAGTCCCTGTGCCTGGAGGTCATCTCCCTCCACATCCTAAAGATGCCAACATTTCCATAATTATGTCCAGCACAATGGTCAAGACAGTTGTCAAGTACAATGCCAAGCGGAGCTCCGCCAAGGTAAGCATCATCTACGCGGCCCCTGGCACAGCTCTGGTCTGTGCATCAGCCAAATCTGCCAGCCTCTGAGAGTGAGAAGGTGGGCAACCAAATGGGTTCTAAACATTCTTCCAGAGATCTGGCTGATCAATGCCATAGATACACATTTTCCCTAAAAGATCAGATGTTTCCATCAATGGAAAACAGAAAAAAATTTTTTCTTTAGTACATGGCAATTGAACCAAGGGCCTCATACTCACACTGAGCTACATCTCCAGCCCTTTTAAAAATCTTTTTCCAGTACTAGGAATCAAACTCAGGGCCTCATGCTTGCCAGGCAGGTGCTGCACTGCTAAGCTACATTTCTGGCTCTCCTTTTTAAATTTTTGAGATAGGGTCTTGCTAAATTGCCCAGGCTGGCCTCAAATGTGCAATCCTCCTGCCTCAACCTCCCAAGTAGCTGGGATTACAGGTATGTGCCTCCACACCTGGCAACATTTTTTTGAGTGCCATCTGTGTATCAGGTATATAGATGGGTATCCTTATATCTAAATGTAAAGATTTAAATGATTAATGTTATTTTATCCTCACAACAGCACTTGGATAGAGGTATTCTTATTCCATTTTACAGAGGGCCTAAAGGAGAGAATTAATTTATCAATAGTGTTAGAAGGATGGGCTGGGGATTTAGCTCAGTGGCACCGCACCTGCCTCACAAGTGCAAGGTCCTGAGTTCAATCCCTGGTACCAAAAAACAATTGTCTTAGAAGGATCAATAGTATGGGGCTTATCTACACATGAAGTATTCACTTGCTCTTGGCCCTATAAGGGGTAAAAGGAAGTAACAACATCAAGAATAACTGACTAGGCTAAGGATGCAGTTCAGTGGAAGAGCACTTGCCCCGCATGCATGAGGCTCTGAGTTTAATCCCGAGCACCACAAAAATAATAATAACAATAACAACAAGTGCTTCCACGTGCCAGGCCCAGTTTGAAGCAATATATAATGTGTTCTTATCAGTGTCCCTAAATGATCAACTCAGAGTTCTCTTGCTGCAAGGGTTTAGAGATAAACATAAAGACAAAGCATACAGTAATAGAAAAGCAAAATCTCACGTTGCATACCCCACTATCCCTCCAAGGAAGCAAATGAGATAGAAAATACCGGGAAGTAGGCCTCGTCTGTGTGGCTATCTCAGCTTTGCCGACACCCAGCTAGATGATCAATACATAGTAGAGAATCGTGAGTCCTCTGCTGTGAATGATATGCGAGTGGCTCATGACACAGTATCTGTGGTCCTTCTTCCTCTCCACACTCTAACCGACAACTTCTTTACCACAGTCAGATAACCTGGAGGCAAGCATCACCAAGACAACCTTCAGGTTCCAGCAAGACAGTAACAGTGTTCGGGTTGCTTACTCGACTACCATAAAAAAGGATGGTGAGAGTTTTGCTAAGGGAGAATCGGTAAGTGCTGAGAAATGAACAGGAACTGAGCTGTGAGAAGGAACTTTAAGGAACAATGTTTAATGGGATGAGCTGCTACCAAACCTCAAGTGCCTGGGTGTCACCAGAAGAAAGGAACAGATACTCTGGCAGCTCAGCCCCAAGAGGGAAATGGAGTGAGCACTCTGGCCTAGAAGGATGAGGCCAAGTAGACCTCACTCTGGTCCTGAACTGGGACCCCAATGGTCGTCTCACGATGTGACATGTTTACTGAGTAGCCAGGTCAAGGTATTACATTTAATGCATATTCACCTTATTTCAGGTCATAATCATCAAAACTGCTGGCAAGATTTCAAGTGACAAAATGATAGTAAACGTTGAAGTTTCAAGGTACTATCTATGACTACATAATTCTATTATCAATGTAAGAGACAATAAGAAACCCTGGGCTGGGGATTTAGCTTAGTGGTTCCCCTGCCTGCCTCACAAGCACAGTCTCGAGTTTGATCCCCGGTACCAAAAAAAAAAAAAGAAACCCAACACATAAGGACAATAATGCATAAGGCTCAGGAAATACTTGGATAATTACAAGGAAATCAAAATCAAAATATACTCACAGGCTCCTTAAACTTCATCTAAAGTTTGCCCTTTCAGATCAGAAGTTCCTAATTTATAACTGACTTTTACTAAGAAGCACCTGAAATGATAAACTCTACAATTGAGTAGTATTTTTCATAAGGCCTAATATTTCTCTGTACTTTGTTTCCTGACAGATCTGAGCACCACGTGAGCCCTCCTGAGTTGGTAAGTTATGTGGTTGTCAATATATTTACCTATAGTATATCAAAAATAATGCCCGATGCTCAGTGACATGGAGACTGAGAATGAAGACTAGATCATAGAAAACCTAAAACACAGCTGCCCAAGCCCGCTATCGATTACCACACTTAGTCAGTGACCTGGAAATGGCCTGGAATCTGCACTCATATGGCATCCTAGATGTTCTGATATACCAGCAGGGCTGGGGACTCAGTGGAAACATGAAAAGATGACCTAGATCTAATCTGACTCTGCTCAGGAGAGCAACTCATAAATATAGCCAGCTTCCTATGGCCTCAGCTCCCTGTGAGGGGTTTCTATCCAGGCTCTATGGAATGAGCACAATGTGTGAGGCAAACACACAGATGACCAAGGAAGAGCCTGGGAGACAGAGCAGAGAGTGAGAGTAGAGAGTAAGGGTAGGGCCCAGAGCCCAGAGCCCAGGACCCAGGGCCCAGGCTCCTGGAACAGAGGTGAAACTGACAGAAGGGTCACCAACCAACCCCATCTTTCAGGCATCTGACCTGTTAATCCTTAATTCAACAAGTGTTTACTGGGCACCTACTATGTGCCTGGCCCTACAACTACCACCTGAAGTAGTGACAAGGTGTTTAATTTCAGGAACTGATATGCCAATGTGTGGGCTGAAAGGATACATATAAACACACAGAAAGTAGACCAAAGTTATTAAGAGAATGGAGGCCTCAATGGATGCCCAGAGGTAGACAACTATATGACTCTGGGTTTAGAGCCTGTGTCGTCTATGGCAGCCCTGAGATAATGAGTTAGCTAAGAGGTACACGATGGGGATCATCACATGCCTGGTGTTCTCTCTGTCTCATCTTCACCATGCAGCTATAGGATATACCTAGCTCTGTGCTCAGGGGAAGCAACTTATAAGGGCTGATCCCTGACTTTGTGTAACTACACACCTGGCAGGAGACACAGGCATTTATGTAAATAGTTTCAAACTCACTATGTAGACAGAATGGAAGGAGAATCAACTGGAAAGCACAGAGTAGGTTTAATCAAAAGTTGTCCCCTAACTCAGTTATGAACAAAGGAGGAGGACTTGACCACACACAGCAAGTATGGAACTAGATGTGCAAAGGATAGGCAGCATGGACTCACAACCCAGCAGGGGAGGGCGGTGCAGGGAGAGGGAAGGGAAAGAAAGCACCAGCACTGAGGACCAGATCCAGGAAGGTCTCAGATCTAGAGCAAAAGAGGCAGCAGCCCTACCACCACTGAACTTGGTGTTTGTCCTGAAGCACAGAGCTGCCTGCTGTACCTACACGAGTGTCTTGCATGTAACAGGAACCCAAGAAACCCCTGTTCAAGGAGCCACGTCAGGCAACAACAGCTACCGAAGGGCCTTGAAAACTCCTAAAGATTTAGTGGCCAGGGGGTGGGTCGAGATCCACCTCCTGGCCTTGTCCAGTAACTGAACTTTTTATTAGGAAAAACCTGCAGATACACAGGCTCTAAGACTGCTTTCCCTGACTACAATGCCTTGCTGGGAGCTCTGATGAAACTATTCCTCCCATCTCTTTGCAGGACACAGTAAAAGATGTGCTGTTCAAAGTTCAGAAGAAGTTCTCAACTTACCTGACTGGTATGTGGAGTTAATAACCCAAACACCTGAGAGAGTCAGTGTCACAGGAGAGGGCCCAGGGTGTAAACCATGCTGCACAGTGCTGTAGCAGAGTACAAGACCACCCATCACCAGCTGGATCACAGATAGGAGATAGCATCAGATAGGAGAAAGCATTTTGAGATGGTAAAAATAAAAACCAAATCAAAATGTCTTTTCTACAACTCTTAAAGAAATCTAGTCCACAAGATGTCTTTGAGACCAATACCATCATGCCATTTAAAAGAAACATGGACCAGGGTTACCTAGTCACACAGACATTAGGGGTCTGACAATTCAGGAGGCTGGAATCATAACCGTTGTGACCAACAATGGTAATGGTACAGCATGTTAGCTGGACATATTTGTGGTTAATTCTAAAAGAGTTCAAAATAATGTCATAAAGAACAAGAAACTAGAGTCATTTATAGCTAAATGGATGCACATTGAGGCCATACTCTTAAGTGAAATAAATAAGACACACGTGTAAATACCAAGTAGTTTCTCTGGTATGAAAAATTAAAAGTGTAAATAAGGATCAAAATGTATACTTGATATTGTGAAATAGAAAGAAAAGGTCTAAAGGAGTAACGGAAATGGGAGTGGTGGGGAAGGAAAAGAAGGGAAAAGAAAAAATATGAGAAAAGGAAAAAAATGGAAACAAAGTCTTTGCAAATAGGGAAGAGAGGGGTTGAAGGGAGGGCAGGGGAATGGGGAAGAAATAAGAACCAAGATACGTCATGTAAAGGTACAAGATCCCAATGATGAATGTAACTGTGTTGTATACCTAAAATGTACCGATAAACTTAATGAAAAAATAATAATAATGTACTTACTACCAAAACAGGAAGCCCTCACTCTTGTGGTGTTGTAATAAGATCAGACATGCCAGGATCAATATTGACAGCAACATTAGGATACCCACCAGGTCTCCACATGGTTCTGGAGTCTCTTATCTTTGCTTTTCCACGCTCAGCCCTCCCACCCCAACAGACTGGAAGACACTATGTAGGTCTTTACCCAAGTCACTCTGTTGAATGGGCAGGGGAGAGATTTCTCCCAGAGCCACACATACTGCCCAGAGTTCTCTCCATCTGACTAAAATAGGCCACCCAGGTTATTTATTGTTTTCTTCAACTCGTATCATAATATGGTCTTTCTTCATTTCAGAATCAGCTAAAAACTGGAATATACCATCAGGAGTACCTCTATTTCCTGTAGATGGTGATATTACACTAACACTATCGGTAAGAGAAACTTTCTTATAATGCAAGGGATAGAACTCAGGGCCAAAGGGCCAGGGATTTAGCTCAGTGGTGCCGTGCTTGCCTGGCAAGTGCAAGGTCCTGAGTTCAATTCCCAGTATTAAAAAAATACATTATAGGGCTGGGGATTTAGCTCAGTGGCACCACGCCTACCTTGCAAGTGTAAGGTCCTGAGTTTGACCCCTGGTACAAACAAACAAAAAAAACCTAAGGGCCTCACACATGCTAGACAAGCACTCAACAAATATTTTCCCTTTGCACTAAAACCTATTCTGTACTTAAGATCTTCAGAGAGGCTTAATTCAGGGTCCAAACAATGATACCAGAATCCATCTCTTGGCTGTACTATTTCTGTATCTGTTACATTTTGGATCTTCATGGATGCCTCCACCTACCAGGAACTTCACTATTTCCTTCCCTGACAATTCAAATAACCATCAGCCCACAGTTGTTCCATATCCCCATTCCTGAAGCAAGCACTGTGATCAGGGGACAGAGTGCACTGGTTGGCTTGGACTGTGCCTGCAGTCAGCTTACGTGTTTAAGTGCATAATTGATTCTTTTATTTCCCCACAGAAGGATCTTCTGGCAGCAAACTGAACCTAGCATAACTGAAAACAGGGAATATTCTGAATGAAAGTGAAAACATTCTGTAAAACTTTCCTATGAAATATTGAGCTGAGGACATCCTTATGATTAAGGAACTGAGTAGAATTAGTTTTCTTAAAATGTCAAGTATCCCTTTGGAATTTTCACCAACCACCTTGAATTAACAAGAGCCCTAGTAGACAAAAATTTAGGGATTTTTGGCATTGTTCTAATGAACTCTTTAATAAACAACCTGTTGCATGCAAAAAATGACTCTCATCTTCAATTCTTGCAGACAAGAATCTCTTTGTATGTTTGATTCATCAAAGAACTTACTGGGACAAAAAAACTAGTATAAATGATGAGGCAATAAAGCCCACTTATTCAGCACACTAAGGGGTAATCATAAGAATGATGAAGACTGTTCTTCTGCTGTTTCTGCCCCTCACCACCCTAAGAGTTTAGATCTGGAATATCCCCCAAAGGCCCATCTGTTAAAGGCTTTAAGTCCCTCGCATGGTGCTATTAGGAGGTGGTGATTTTGAGCGATGGGGCAGTGGGAGGGCTTTGGGTTCCTAGGGCACACCCAGGAATGGGAGGCTGAGGTAGGATGTCAGAGACGGGGCACAGAAGGGGACAGCACCCCCAGAAAACAAAGGCCAAATCCCACTATTACCTTCAGCTCTTTGCCCAGACATAGGGTCTTGGTTTCTCCAAGGCCAGGACTTCCTACAATCTATACCACTGTGGTTTACAGCAATATAATACACACCATTTCCCTAGCCAGATACCTGGAAATCATTCTCGATTCACCACTCTCTCACCAACACACCAAATCCTGTTGATTCTGTCTCAAGAGCATATCTCCCATCTGTGTTTCTCTCCTTCACCACCCTGGTCCAAGTCCCCATCATCAACCACCAGAGTAACCAAACTCCCCACTTCTGCTCTTGCCACTTATGATTCATTCCCGACCTGGCAGTCAGAGTGCTTTTTATAAAACAGGTACTTTTTCTCCTTAAAAACCTCCCAACCATTGGTGAGAACATGGACTATTCAGAACTGTTTTGCACTGCTGGTGAAAATGTAAAACTGGTTCAGTAATTATGGAAAACAGGTTAGCTATTCATCATAATGTAAACACAGAACATATGACCCAACAACTCCACTACTAGGTATACACCCAATGGTCACCTTCCTTGTCACTGGGACAAATATCTGACACCCACAATTTAAAGGAGAGGTATATTTTGGCTCAGGGTTATAGTCCATGCTCAGCTGGCTCCAAGGCAGAAACGGCATGTTAGAAGGGTCTTGGTGAAGGAATGCTGCTCAGCCCATGGCAGCCAGGAAGCAGAGAGTGAAGGGAGGAGCCACACTCCCAGTGACCTGCCTCTAACCAGGCAGCTACAGTGACCCCATGACTATTCACCTTTCAAGGGCCCTGCTTCAGCACCCAAGTGTTCTGGGGTCCTTCTTGGTCCAAACTATAACAGAACTCTAAACAGAACCAGTTGTGGGGGTACATACCTGTAATTCCAGCACTCAGAAGCCTGAGGCAAGGGCCAGGGATTTAGCTCAGTGGTTTTGCCGCCTGACCTTGAAGCCTAAGGACCTGAGTTCTGTCTCCGGCACCAAAAAAAAAAAAGAATAGAAGGCTGAGGCAAGAGGATCGCTACGAGGTCGAGGACAGTCTGAATACACAGTGAAACCTTGTCTCAAAAAAAACTGTAAGGGGCCAGGGATTTAGCTCAGCAGTTTCGCCGCCTGCTGCCCAAGCGCAAGGACCCAAGTTCGATCCCCGGTATCAAAATAAAAACAGGGCCGGGGATTTAGCTCAGTGGCATCATACCTGCCTTGCAAGCACAAGGTCCTGAGTTCAATCCCTGGTATATATATAAAAAAAAACCTGTAAACAGAAAAACTGTACATATTGCTCACAGCAGCACAATTTACAATTCAACAGTTCACTTATGGATGAATGGATGAACAAATGTATATAAATGCAAAGGAATATACAGCCATAAAAAGAATAAAGTACTGCCACAATGTGGATGAATCTTGAAAACAGGCTAAGTGAAAAAGATTAAACACAAAAGCCACATATTGTATGATTTATTTACATGAAATGGTCAGAATAAATAATCCATAGAAACACAAAGTATATACAGTATTAGTGTTTTGCAGGGGTTGGGGGGAGACTAGGGAATGACCAACAGGTACAGGGTTTCTTTTTAGAGTGATAAAACCGTTCTAGAGCGAGACATTGATGGTTGTTGCAACCCCTTGTGAATATACTAAAAAACACTGAATTGTATACTTCAAAAGGGTGAAATTAACAAGACTAGCTCTGCAAAGCTCTACTAGAGCTTCCCATTGTAAAAGGAAATGAAGGGATTCCTATAAAAGGGATTAGGAGAAAGAAGACTATACATAAGCACTGTATTATTTGGATTACTTACCACATATATGCTTTAAAATATTAAATGCCAAAAAATATATATTAAACAAATATCTAAATAACAGATGTTATTTAAAATTAAAACTTCAAGGGCTGGTGATGTCGCTCAGTGGTAGAAGCACGTACTTTGCATGTACAAGGCCATGGGTTCAATCCCCAATACCACCAGATAATAATGCTACTACTAAAACTTCAAAACTTATTATGCCTTTTGAATAAAATACTGAAGAGCAATAACAAGTGTTCTCAGTAGAAGATGAACCCTAAGAGTAAAAGCTAATCTTCCCACGCCAAACTAGCACCTGAGGAAGAGGTTCCCAACTGAGGGTTGTCATGCTCAACAACTGAGAGGACCTAAAGGATATCCTGGTCAGACACACAGTAAACACTTCAGCATATTTTAATACATACAGTCTGTTTTAGAAGAACGGTCCTTCAAGGATCACTTCCATTTGGTAGGAATTTACAATGTTCTGTGGGAAATACTGTGTTTGTTTGGTGCTTAGGATTGAACCCTTGCACATGCTAAGCAAGAACTCTACCAATGAGTTACAACCCCCAGGCCCAACACTGGGAAACCCTTTACAAGCAGAATCTCACTGAACTCCATATGAGATAAAAATTTTATTATTATCCCCAGATCATACATGAAAAGATCAAAGTTCAGAAAAATAAAGTTAACTACTCAGGTTTATACAACATTTAAGCAATGCAGTGGAAACCTGAACCAAAATCCTTCTGCGGCTATCATATCCTGGGTTTTTCTCATGATGCCCATGGAACAGAACAACTGCAATAGTGAATGCACAGAACACCACTGCCACAGCCTATTAAGAAGTAATGACAGTTTGCAAAATTCCAGGTGCTCTCAGACCTGAAGGCAAAAATAAACTGACAGACTAAAAGAAAAGTCCATGAGGAAATCCTCAGGCAAAATACATATAAAAAAGTAAGAAGATAGGCAGTTGAATCAATAGCATCAAACAAAATCATCAGAAGCTGGGTGCACTGTACAAGCCAGGTGCAGTGGCACACCCCTGTAATCCCAGCTACCAGGAGGCTGCGGCAAGAAGACCCTAAGTTCAAGGCTCAATCTGGGCAACTTAGGACTCTGTCTCAAAAAGAAAAAAATTTTTTTTTTGGTACCAGGGATTGAACTCAGGACCTTGCGCTTGCAAGGCAGGCAGCAGGACCACTGAGCTAAATCCCCAGCCCTAAAAAAGAAAATTTTTTAAAGGCTTGGGGATATAGTTCAGCATTAAAGCATTGCCTAGCATGCATAAGACCCTGGAATTGATCCCCAGTACCAGGAAAAAGAGAGAGAGACTATCCAGAAACACTAACCAAAGCAAAAAATGAAGTAAAAGTAGACAAAAAGGCCATTAATTTTCAGTAAATTTAATGATTGTAAAGAGATACATTTTTACATTTAACATAAAGTTGCTTCACCACTTGTAGCTTATCTCCAAAGCATCATTACCTCTTTCACTAGTGCCCAGTGACGTCTCCTTCCTGTAGAGAAAGACTGCCCACTTCCCGTACAGAAGTGACTACTTCTATAGAGTAGATTTTATAGAGTCCTATAGAGAAGGACTGCCCAAACCACTGTGGTCAACAATATGCTAAGGAGTCCTTCAGAGTGGTCCTGCACAGAACATGTCCTTTGAGCGTCTGAGAGCTGGCAGAGGTGATCTGAAAGAAAACCAAACAGAAGAAGGCAAAGTAACCAGGACTGCACCACGAGTACTTAAGCAGAGCAAGGAGAGGCCACCAAAAGGAATGTAATGGAGATAACAGACTGACAGACTGTATGGCTCCAAACAGAAGAAATGTCTGTTTATAATGTAAGAGGTCAAATAAAAGTCCATCTCAAACAGCCACTTCTCCCTTTACTCTCAAGAGATAATTTCCCGGGGCCGGGGATTTAGCTCAGTGATTCTGGCACCTGCCTCGAAAGCGCAAGGTCCCGAGTTCGATCCCCGGTACAAAAAAAAAAAAGAGAGAGATAATTTTCCCCCCAATTCCAACCATAAGATCAGGTATAGCCAGGCTCAGTGGCACACACCTGTAATCGCAGCACTCAGGAGGCTGAGGCAGAAGGATCAAGAGTTTGAGGCCAGCCTGAGTTCATCCGCTTGGACTACACAGCTAGACCCTTTATCAAAAACAAAGCAAACAGGGTTGGGGATTTAGCTCAGTGGTTCCGCCGCCTGCCTTGCAAGCACAAGGACCCGAGTTCAATCCCCGGTACCAAAAAAATAAAAAAATTTAAAAAAAAACAAAGCAAACATTAAAAAAAAAAAGACTTTGTGGCCCATATTGGAGGAGATTATGAATGTCAGATACATGGGAAACCCTTTGACCGCACCAATTTATTTTCAAAGCCATGAAAAGACTGAGTGGAAAGGAACTCTATAATTGTAAGAAATGTGGGGAAACATTTCTCTCTTAGGAATTAAAACAAATATGGTAGGGCTGGAGATTTAACTCAGTGGTGCTGCCGCCTAACTTGCTAGCGCAAGGTCCCAAGTTCGATCCCCAGTACCAAAAAAAAAAAAACAAAGATGTTAACACACACTGGCACTAAATCCTGTGAATGTAAGTTATGTAAGACAGACTTTCCTATTGCCAGTTCAATTCCCAGTCATAAAAAGAACTAACATAAGCGAAAGAAAGTAGTATGGTAAAAGTTTCTGTAGCTTTATTTTCAAAACTTCTGTAGTTTTACTATATAAAAAATAACTCACACTAGACGGAAGCCCTATGAAAAGAAGGAATTTGAAAAAGCCTTGAAACTTCTCAATTCCTTTTAGATTTACATCTAGATGTGAGCAGCTGGTAGAAATAAAGAAAAATAAGATTTCTTCTGATTGTACTGTGTATATGAAACATGAGGCAAAGATATCAGAAAAGCCAGGAGAGGGCATGCACACACATAATTCCTGCACTTGGGAGGCTGAGGTAGGATTGTCTCAAGTTTGAGGTCAACCTGGGCTACATAGTGAGTTCAAGCCAGCCTGAATTACAGAGCAAGATCTTATCTGAAAAAAAAAAAAAGGTATCAGAAAAGGGACTGCATAGGTGAGTAGGGACTTAAAGAGAGATGGGAAAAATCAGTCTACTAGGAAATTACATTAGGACCAGAATTTCACCATGCTGAGGGTTCATTTGAGCTTTACAGTCATGAATCTGAAGTTAAGTGCAGTCAATTCATGTAGCAAGGGACATTACTTATTCCTCAACATGTGTTTCTCCTCTTCTTCCTCAATAACAGAACTCCCAATTTTTAGCTGGACACATGGTCATTCAGAATGAAGACCAACTTCTCAGCTTCTTTGCAGCCTGTTGTGGCATGTGACTACAGCAGAATTAAGTGTATGGAACTTCTGCAGAGCATCCTGAAAATAGGCGTGTCCTCCTGTCTTTTCCTCTTCCTGCTAGATAAGACATGGATATGGGGGCTAAAACTTGAGCAGCCATTCAGGATATGTGGTGACACTGGGAAGGAAGGCCCAAGACAAAGCAAAAGACAGAAGGAGCCTGGACCTCTGATGACATGTGGCCATCACAACATCTAGTCCAGGACCATCCACATCCAGATTTTATGAGAAAGAGAATTCCTGCCTTATAAAACCACTATATTTGGGGTTTTATGTAACCACCATCTAACCTAACCTACTATCCAATTGTACTTTTTCCCTGGTGATGTTCAACCACTTGGATGCAGACACAGAGTAAGCAGACTACCAGATTCACCAGGGTTGATGAGAAGATTAAGAAGTGTGGAGTTTAGGCAAATGAGGAAAAGAAAATAAGAAAGTGAAATTTATGGGGGGTTTTTTGGTTTTTTTGGTATCAGGGATCAAATTCAGGACCTTGCACTTTCGAGGCAGTTGAAGTGCCACTGAGCTAAATGCCCAGCCCTTTCATTTGTGGGTTTGTTTTTATTTGTTTGTTTGTTTGTTTGGGGAAAATGAAATTTATTTGTTTTTTGCTTGTTTGGTACTGGAGATTGAACTTGGGACCCTGCGAGGCAGGCATGGTGCCACTGAGCTAAATCTCTGGGCGGAAAGTGAAATTTATGAGAGAGTGGTTCCAGTGTAGACCAGAGACTTAGTCAAAAAGAACATGGGAAGAGCAGAGATAGGTGAAAGAGAAAGAACCAACATATCCCTAGCTGGATCCACAGTTCCTTCTTTTTTTTTTTCCAGTACCGGGGATAGAACTCAGGACTTGGCACCAGAACCACTGAGCTAAATCCCCGGCCCTTACAGTTCCTTCTTTATTTCAATCCTTCCACTAAATCTTACTTGTAGGGTTTATGTCACTTGGGAACAAAAGAGAATCTTGAGCAACTCAAAATTATCCAAACTAACATGCATTTCACAGTATACATCAAAAGCTCAAAGGAGCCCAGTATGGTGGTAAATGCCTATAATCCCAGTACTTGGGAGGCTTGGACAAGAGGATTGAGCTAGTTTCGAGGCCAGACTGGGCTACATAGTGAGTTTAAGGCCAGCCTGAACTACATAGCGAGACCCTGTCTCAAAAAAACAAAGAAACAAAAAACAATTTTTTAAAAAACTCAAAGGATACATTACCTTTACCAGGACATAATCTCCAGGCTGGGCTCTGACCTTAAGCCCAGGGTTAATGCCATCCTCCACCTCTGCATCAGGGAAAATTACTTTAAGGTTTCCATCATTCCGGCCACACAAGTCTGTGACAGAGCGTTTACTGAGCTGCAGAAAGACAAGAGTAGACTGTCAGTCATAAGTTCTAGGACAGCGGAAACTGCCTTCTCTGTCTCAGAGTCTCAAGGGTCTGTACCCAAAGAACACTCCTTAACCAAACAATGATTGGAAGCTTAATGTTTACTGCTGCTTCACCAACAAGGGCAGAGCATGGCACACAACAGTCTGCTGGCTATATCTGAATCACTCAATCAATCAATGAGTCTTTGCAGAACTGCCTTCTGCAGCAATTAGCTTCTAACAAGGCCAAAGCCCAGGTATCTGTGGGTAATGTACTTGTACTTGGCAAGTCAACTTGCCCACTCTCGAAATAATCACTCACAAATGTTCTGAGGTTGACTGGCCTGGGTTGCTTGCCCTATTGAACAGACAGATTTGAAGCCAGAGTCCACCACAATATGGTGCCAGAAGAATATAATGACTAGGATGGGATTAACTTCTATAATACCCATAAGTCTTACTCTTACAGTCATGATGAAATGACAGATGAAACTAAATTTATCTTCCAGCCTTAAGTTAGGAAACTGGACAAAATATAAGAAACAGTTTTCACACAATGGACAACAAAGCACACAAGTTGTGATGTAAAAGAGAAGGAAAACAAATGAAATGACACCAGACACTCTTTAACAAAAAGGTATATGCCAGGCCAGGTCACAAAAAGTAGGGAGGAAGATCTCAAGCAGAGCATAAGGGTTTTCTCTCCACTGAGAGAGAAGAATCAGCCAGGCATAGTGACAGATACCTATAATCCCAGCACTGGGAGGCTGAAGCAGGAGGATCAAGAGTTTGAGGACAGCCTAGGCTACATAGGGAGTTCAAGGCCAGCCTGCTACATAATGACACCCTGCCTCAAAAAACAAAACAAAACAGGAAGCAAAATAAAACAGAAGGGGCCTGGGAGATAACAGATCAAAAGTTCAGGGAGTCTGAGATAGCTAGAAATTATAAAGCAAATTCTAAAAAGGAAGAAGTTAGGCAGAAAAAGAGCTCTAGAAACATGCATAGGGTACCTTGGACTCTTTGCCTAATACTAACACATACATATAGAGTAAAACTCCATGAAGTCAGGCAAAGAGAGCAACCTGGGAACTGTCATCCAGCATCAAAGCTGACATCTAAATTACAAAATATTTAACAGACACCTTTTGGGGGTCTTCACCAGCTTGGTGCCACCGCTCAGCAGCCACTGCTGCACCACTTCTCCCTGCCACCCAGCCAAGGCTTAGCAGACCACAGAGGGATTCCCCAAGCCATGCTGAGTTGAGCAGGTTCTCTGACTCGGAGCTGAGAAACACAACTACTGGAACTACTATGTATAAATGTGGAAACTACAGGACTGCTATACTCTGCTACACAAATGATTGGAAGTAGGGAAAGCTGGCCTGAGCAGGAGAAGCAAGTCTGTCTCAAGGGCTTCCTAGGCCAAGTACAGTCTCTTCCAGACACCAGACTGTACCTTGCACATCCCCACAAAAAGTTATGTAAAAATGTTTTGCTTTGTTGTGTAAATTTCTGTTGCTACCAGAGAGTTTCAACAAATACAAACATCAGACAAGTGGCTGCTTTTATGCTGCCATATCCTAGGGTAAGGAGCAGAACTGTCCTTCTCAACCAGGACCTAAGGCAGACGAAAAAAAAAAAAAAGATTTGTCCGGGGATTTAGCTCAGTGGCACCACACCTGCCTCACAAGTGCAAGGTCCTGAGTTCGATCCCTGGTACTGCCAAAAAAAAGACTTGTATGCCAAAAACTACGAAAACTTTGATAAAAAAAAGGTCTTATGGCTGGGGGTATCACAAGCCCCAAAATGAAACTATACTACAAAGCTACTGTGATAAAATCAGCATGGTACTGGCAAAAGAACAGACCTGAAGATCAGTGGAATAGATTAGAAGATGGAGAAACAACTCCAGACATACTTAGCCACCTCATCTTTGACAAAGGAGCCAACCACCCTCATTGGAGGAAAGATAGCCTATTTAATAAATGGTGTTGGAAAAACTGGATTTCAACCTGCCAAAGATTAAAACTAGACCCATACCTATCACCATGCACTAAACTAAAATCAAAGTGGATTAAAGATATAAATATTAAGACAGAAACACTAAACTTGCTGGAAGATAAGTTAGGTAGAACTCTTGAAGACATTGGCATAGAAAAAGACTTCATGAACAAAACCTCAGTAGCACAGGAACTAGCAGAAAGAATCAACAACTGGGATCTCATCTTATTAAAAAGCTTCTGCACTGCAAAAGAAACCACCAACAGAGCTAACAACCTACAATATGGGAAAAAATTTTTAGCAGCTGTACCTCAGACAAAGGGCTACTATCTAGAAAATATAAAGAATTGAAAAAAATCAGACCCCCCCCCAAATTCAAAGACCCAATTCAAAAATGGGCATCTGAAATGAACAGACATTTCTCAAAGAAGTAAAAGCAGCAAATATATGAAAACATGGTCAACATCACTGGCCTTTCGAGAGATGCAGATGAAAACAACACTGAGATTCCACGTCACCCCAGAAAGAATGGCTGCTATCAAGAAATCAACCAATAACAAATGCGGGGTGTGGGGAGAAAGGAACTCTTCTCCATTGTTGGTGGGAGTGCAGACTGGTGCAACCACTGTGGAAATCAGTATGGAGACACCTCAAAGAACTAGGGCTAGAGGTCCCATTTGACCCAGCTATTCCCCTGCTGGGTATCTTCCCAAAAGAATTAAAAGAATCATACCACAGCGATATATGTGCACCCATGTTTATAGCGGCACAGTTCATAATAGCTGAAGCTTGGAAGCAGCCCAAGTGCCCATCAACTGGAAACTGGATAAAGAAGATGTGTTTTTTTAATAAAATGGAGTACTACTCAGCCATAAAGAATGAAAAACTAGAGTCTTTTATAGCTAAATGGATGCATATCGAGGCCATACTCTTACGTGAAATAAATAGGACACACATGTATAAATACCGAATAGTTTCTCTAGTGTGAGAAACTGATAGTGTAAACAAGGGTTAAAATGATTAAAATGAATAATTGATAATTTGAAATAGGAAAAAAGGTCCAAAGACGAAGGGGTGAAGGGAGGGGAAGGGGAAAGGAAAAGAGGGAAAGGAAAAACTATGAGAAAAGAAAAAAAAATGGAAATGAAGTCTATGTAAATAGGGAAGGGTGGAGGGGGTGAAGGGTGCACAAGTAATGGGGAAAAAATAAGAACCAAGATACATCATGTACAGGTACAAACGCCCAATGATAAATGTAAATGAATTTTAAACCTGAAAGGTACCAATAAAAGAACTTAAAAAAAAAAAAAAAAGGTCTTACTAAAGGAGAGATATATTGTGTTCTAAAAAAACAACAAATAAAATGTACACATACTTAGACAGACTCACCCCCTCTACTAGTACCAACTGCGTACAACCCACAGAGGTTTTATTGGCTTTTGAAGCTTCTTCGCGGAAGACAGTGATAAGTTCCTCCAAACGCCTTAATTTTACTTCTTCTGGAACATCGTCCTTCAGCCTGTGATATGCCCGTGTCTTCTGTTTAAAAAAAAAAAAAGGAGATAAAGGTCACTCAAATTCTAACTTTAACACATAAAAATCATAGACAAAATTACTCCTGCTATTTGTCCTAAGGTCACACTTGGGACGTATACTAAATGATTCAGGTACTAGGTAACTAGGTAACTCAACACCACTGTTTATGAAACACAAGGTACAAGGCAGTCTAAATGCCTCAAAAACAAAATAAAATAAAATGAGCTAGGGATGTAGCTCAGTGACAGAGCACGTGCCTACCTTGTGCAAAGCCCTAGATTCAATCCCTAGCACCAGACCAAAAGAAAAAAAGATATCTCTGTATGTATTAATATGGACTGTTTTCCAAAACATACTGTTAACCACAGTATATCTTTGGGGTAGACAAAAAATACAAATATGGTTATAAATAAATGAAATTTTGTTGGAAGATTATACAAAAAACTGCTAAGCATGGCTGTCTTCAAGAAAGGAAAAGTGGGCCAGGGATTTAGCTCAGTGGTGCTGCCGCCTGCCTCGCAAGTACAAGGTCCTGAGTTCAACCCCTGGTACCAAAAAAAGGAACAGAAAAACTACTGGGAAGAAGGAAAAACTACTTCTCACTTTATTCCATTTTAACCTTTTAATCTCATGAATTTTTTTTTTTGGAGACAGGGTCTCACTATGTAGCCCAGGCTGGCCTCAAACTCACAGCAATCCTCCTGCCTCAGCCTCCTGAGTGCTGGGATTACAGGCATGTGCCACCACGTCCGGCTCTGAATTTTATACCATAAGCATATTACCTAGTCAAAAAAAATTATCCTAGGGGCCAGGGATTTAGCTCAGTGGTTCTGCCACCTGCCTCGCAAGCACAAGGTCCCAAGTTTGATCCCTGGCACCAAAACAAAACAAAACAAAACAAAAAATTATCCTTGAAAACCTATAAATCATTCAAAACTACTGGGTGTACATGTTTACATATATCTTTAAGTATGTGACCTCATGCTCAAAACAGCTAAAGAAAACCACTGTGCTACACAAAACTGTGGGATTAAAAAAAAATCTTTAGCAACCAGGTGTGATGCCAAAAGCCTGTAATCTCAACACTAGGGAGGCTGAGGTGGGAAGATAACCATGAGTTCAAGGCCAGCCTGTACTACACACCAAGAAAAATCTTTAAACCAGTCTGACCATTCAAACCAACCTGCCTTTGAAATCCACAGAGAAAAACAGAAAATGGGTGGCGAATCCTAATATACCTACAGGTTTTACTCCATTCTGTCTTGGTATTAACAGTAGCACTTACCTACTCTTAACTATTCTATGTGCTTTTTATGTACTCTTTTTTTTTTTTTGGTACCAGGGATTGAACTCAGGACATTGCACTTGCGAGGCAGGCACGGTGCCACTGAGCTAAATCCCCAGTCTTACACTCTTAATCTTCAAAACAAGCCTATGAGATTGGTACTAATGTCACCCCCATTTCACAGATGAGGAAACCAAGGACCTTGGTCAAGATCACATAGTTATTAAGTGGCAGAGGTGCAATCTGAATGCTTGCTCTCATCCACTAGGATACTTAAGTCTCCATAACCCTACCAGTAACCTAGCAATTAGGTTCCAAAATGTCAATGTCCACAGGACATGTATCTACCACAAAATGACAATCCATTTCCCAACCCTAGCATTAGAAAGAATTTCTCTTTTATATTTGTTATGTCCATGGAAACGAAGCAAAATGGATTCTAAATGCTCCTCTGAAGCATCATCTCTGAAATAATTCTGTAAAAGACATGAATATACACATTGGCCCATCTACACTGGCTACAAAATACTAAACCATTAGCTTTAGAACAAATGAATTAGCTGGATTGATGGCAGCACAAGGACAGTGAGGCTAAACTCATGGATCCAGTCATCCATCAGTCAGCTTTCCTGAGCCCTGTGGTCACAGGGCCCTCAGCTCCATCCAAACACAAGATGCGCTGGCCTCGAGGTGACTAAGGAGGAGCAACCGTGCAAATCCACCCCTACCACCAAGAAAATGGCAGATCAGGGTTATGTCTTTGTAGGAAATACACACTATTCTCCCCTTCCTCATCTCCTGCTTTGTTTTCCTGGGAATTTATGTTATAGGGAAAACTAGAAGTAAACAACAGCGGGCCAACTTAGCCTAGAAAAACAAATGAGAAATGGCTATGGGTGGCTCAGAAGACCACACGTACAGACCAAAAATATAAGTTCTGCATGTTGAGAAATTATTTTAGATTCCTTGTAAAGAGGATACATTTCTCCCTATCCACATTAAAATTTCAAACACCCTAAACATAACTTTATTTTAATAAATAGGAACAATGGTATATTAACCCTTTTTCATCTCCAATTGCTGAATTGTGTCAAACATTAGACAAGACATAAATCGAAAAATGGAAAAAAAAAGTGGATGATAAAATCCTGAGGTTTTGTAATGAATGCCTTGCCATCTGCCTTTTCTGCCCAGCTGTCTATGATGAACCCCAAGCTTGTCAGGAATGAAGACAGTCCTCCCCCATCCAGGGCTCACCTGTCTCATGCTGTAGGCAAAGAGGAAACCTGTGTTGTACTGAACTTCCCGAAGCAAAGACACTGTTTGCTGGTGATCTTCTTCTGTCTCTCCACAAAAGCCAGCAATGAAGTCACTGCTGAGGCACACCCCTGTGATACACAACAAAGGCCAATAGAGTGCTGTTGCTGACCTTCAAGCGGAGCTTTGGCACTTGTGGATTACAGAGGGAGGGAGAACAATCAGAAGGCCTTCCCTGGGGACACTCAGTCCATGTACAAGTAAAACCATCATCACAGACAGGAGTGCTTCAGCCTGCTTCTCTACCACGATTCATACCAGAGCTGGCTTCTCACCCTACATTCCCCACAGCACTAGGAAAGGTAATTTCACTTCAAATGCCACATTCAAAGACATACTAGGAGTCCACATTTTCAAAGTGATATTGCTTTTACTAGAGAAAATCTTGCAGTGCTTGCACAAACATATTTCTTTTATATATCTAACCACAGAAAGGAGAGAAGAGGGAAAAAAGAAAGAGGAGGAGAAGGAGAGAGAACACAATGAAGAAAAGCAAAAGAAGTATAAATGGTGTCACAAGGAACTGTCTAAGGGGTTGGCAGTTGCCTGTATCTGACCAAGATGACTGTGCACTGGCACAGTAACATACTCACACTTAGCATGTCTTAAATATACCTGGAATAGACTCTCTGAGATGGTGAACTAACTCCACATAAGCCTCTCGTGAATATCTGCAATAAAGAACAAAAAGAAGGGCCAGGGATTTAGCTCGGTGGTTCCATCGCCTGCCCTGAAAGCACAAGGACCCGAGTTGGATCCCTAGTACCAAAAACAAAGCAAAACAAAACAAAGAACAAAAAGAAAAGGCCTAGATGAACGAATCTTCTTTAAATAAATCTTACCAAAAAAACACATGAATTCCCAAATGTAATCACTTCTCATTCATGTAGCACAGTTCAGGATTATGTTAAAGAATCTCAAAGAGCCCTTTTCATCAAACTCTTATCTAATCTAGAGACTATAATTTATCTTTCCAAGGCTTCACACATGCTAGGCAAATACTCTATCTCAGAACTATATCCCTAGCCCTGAATTTTTTAAAATCCCTAACCCTTTTAACAAATAAGACAGATTAAACACATAAGAGGGGGCTGAGGATTTAGCTCAGTGGTTTCGCCGCCTGCTGCGTAAGCACAAGGATCCAAGTTCAATCCCCGGTACCAAAAAAAATAAAAAATAAAGTAAGAGGATCTCTATAACTCTCTGCAACTGTAGAAAGGCAAGGCATAATTTGCGCTGGGTCACATTCTTTGCAGTCTTATCTCTGCAATACTAAATATTCCCAAAGTCAATGAACAGATCTATATTTAAATTCCAAAACCTAAAAGACTTTTCTTATTCTTGAAAGTTAAAGGGTTAAAATCTCCAACCATGCTACGTAGTAGATACTTAATTTTAAAATGTTAAACAGGGCTTGAGATATACCCCAGTAGTGGACCACTCAGCAGGCACAAGCCTGTGTTCAATTCCCAATACCAGGGCTGGGGATTTAGCTCAGTGGTTCTGCTGCCTGCCTGGCAAGCGCAAGGTCCCGAGTTCGATCCCCAGTACCAAAAAAAAAAAGAAAATAGAGAACCCCAATACCATAAAAATAAATAGGTAATTTAACAAATTTAAATATGCTAAAAAAAAATTAAAATGGGTGATCCAGTCCTTAGCCTATGATTATAGAGTGAGCCAAAGCAAGTTCCGTGTCTGTAGGTTTATCCATACCATAAACATTTACTGAGTAGCTACGAGCAAGAGAAGAGAGCAAGCGCAAGCCAGATTCCACCCAGCAGGCTGCTCACTGGCAGTACTGACATAGGGGTCAACAGTCAAGGAAGGAAAAGATGACATTGCTTTCATCTAGCTCATTTCTTTCATCTAGTGGGAATTCATTTCCTACATCTATGCTCAGTTCTTAGCAATATAGACATTACTTGTCATTAAAGAAACAAGGAAAGGTATAAGATGTGCCCTCTCCAAGTAAGTCTGACCCTCTCCGCATGGCCTCCAATACACGGCTGCTTCCACTCTGGGCTGGCAGGTGGATCTGCTTACAGATGTTGTCTCTCTCTTGAATCAGCTGCAGAACCTAATTAAACAGAACACATTAAGGGTCAGTTAAATCTTACCACTGAGTGTTGCAGAAAGGTGTATCACTCTGTTTCTCGTCAAGGTTAATTTTCAATAAATAAAAAAAACTAATTAAATTAAATACATAAATTACCAAAATCCCTAACTCTTACTCAAGCTGCCTTCTGTCTGCCCAGACATTTCACGTGAAGCCATCTTTATGTTCAAAAAGTGGAGGGAACAGAGCAAGCACAAGTCAGATTCAAGCCACAGGGCTGCTCACTGGCAAACTACTTAATTACTTTAAAAGACATCATTAAAACATTAAAATTATGGGGTCTGGAGATGTAGCTCAGTGGCACTGTGCCTGCCTGGCAAGTGCAAGGACCTGAGTTCGATTCCGGTACCAGAAAAAGAAAAAAAATTTTCAATTATGGGCTGGGGATTTAGCTCAGTGGCACCGTGCCTGCCTTGCAAGGACAAGGTCCCAAGTTCAATCCCCAGTACCAAGAAAAAAATATTAAAATTATGCTGGGCAGGGTGGTGCACACCTGTGATCCCAGCACTCAGGAGGCTGGGCAGAAGGATCGCCACAAGTTTGAGGCCAGGCTGAGCTACACAGTGAATTCAAGGCCAGTATGTACTACATAGTGAGACCCTATCTCAAAAGCACGCGCGCGCACGAGAGAGAGAGAGAGAGAGAGAGAGAGAGAGAGACTGAAGCCAGTAATACTAGCACACACCTGTAATTCCAGCACTCAGGAGGCTGAGGAAGGAGGATCACTATGAGTTCAAGGACAGTCTAAACTACATAATGAATTCAAGACTACCTGACCTATCCTGTAAGATTCTGTCTCCAAAAAGGGAGGAGGGGGAGAATTAAAACTAGAGAAAATATTTGAAAATATATTGACAAAGGATTTATATCAAGAATAAAGAAACTTTATACCTCAATTAAGAAAAATACCTTTTTTTTTTTGGTACTGGGGATCGAACTCGGGTCCTTGCGCTTGCGCAGCAGGCAGCAAAACCACTGAGCTAAATCCCCGGCCAATTAAGAAAAATAATCCAAGAGAGAAAAGATATCTGAGATAAACATTTCACCAAAACAAAAAGCTATCAAAAAAAAAAACTATCAAAAGAAAGGTTTTTATATGTGGGCTAACTACTCAAACTCTGGCACTGCACAAAGTTTGACACATTATATTATTTCACAACAATCTAAAGCAGGGGTCATATCCTTACATGAGAATGACGAGTTGAAAATCGTCTTCACAAACCCACTGGTAAAGCAGGGGAACAGCTGAGATTTGAACCCAGACCTGTATGAAGCTAAAGTCTGGGTTGTTTCCCACCACATCACATTGCCTTCCTTCCTGTCTGCACACCACCACCAAACCACTATCACTCCCGTGCAGCTGCCCACTTGTAATAAAATCTCCCCACACAGCCCTCATGATTGCACAGGCGAGCCTAACCTCCCATTCCTATCAGTCCTATCTCCACCCTAACCAGGAGGACTTTAAGTCTTCCCAGAGGGCTGCTGGATCCAGAGGGTGACGAGCAAACACGCCGCAGGACTCCACAAGCAGCTCTCAGGTCCCTGCTGCACCCGTGCTGGGCCCAGTCCATGCCAGGCATCAGGATATTGATACCAGGTTTGTCACAGCTAAATGACAACACTCACCTCATCAGGAAAATCCTTGGGGTGGGGAGAGGTGAACCGGATCCTCATTTCAGGATCTACTCGGGAAACCTGATCCAAAAGGTGAGAAAAACGAAGCCCTCCTTGTTTGGTTTTATAGTTGGTGGTGAAACCATGACTGAGGTTAGTAGACACTGAATTGTTGAACTGGACCTCTGAATTGTCTCGAAAACTATTAACATTCTGTCCAAGAAGTGTCACCTCTTTTAGCCCCTAAAAAGAGAAAATATGTTGGAAGCAAGTTAAAAACTTTTGAGCAACTTTATGCCAAATAACTAATTGAAAGTTGGCTCTAGGGCCAGGGATTTAGCTCAGTGGTGCCACCTGCCCGGCCAGCACAAGGTCCTGAGTTTAGTCCCCAGTATCAAAAAAAAATTAGCTGAACCTACCAAGAGCCACCTATATAATTTCAAGCTTCGGTATCTTATCTAAAGAACTGAGCTTCAGAATAAAACCTTCAGTAAAAATTAATTTTCAAAACACTAGTTAGGGGGGCCAGGGATTTAGCTCAGTGGTTCCACCACCTGCCTCGCAAGCAGAAGGTCCCAAGTTCGTTCCCTAGTACCAAAAAAAAAACAAAACAAACCACTATTTAGGGGGCTGGCAATGTGGTTCAGTGGTAGAACACTTGTCTACCATGCACAAGGACCTCAGTTCATCCCCAGTACCACAAAAAAAAAAAACAATTGTTCCATTTAAAAAAAAAAACTGAAAACAAATTCAGTGTTCTACAATAATGCCTGCCGGAGCCAGGGATTTAGCTCAGTGGTTCCGCCGCCTGCCTCAAAAGGGCAAGGACCCAAGTTTGATCCCCAGTGCCAAAAAACAAACAAACAAATAATGGCTGCCGGACATAGTGGCGCACACCTGTGATCCCGGCACTTGGGAGGCTGGGCCAGGCAAATTGCCACAAGTTCGAGGCTGGCCTGGGGTACAGAATGAGTTCAAGGCTACCCCAAACTACATAGTAAAACCCTATCTCAAAAGACCAAAAAAAAGGTTAATTTATGTCACATTCTGACAGTTGAATGTTACAAGAGTCTTTGAAGTATTTGCACCAGAAACTGTAACCTAAATCTCAAAGCTTTACATCTAACTTTTTTTTTTTTTTTTTTGGTACCGGGGATTTTAACTCTGGACCTTGTGCTTTCGAGGTAGGCAGCAGAACCACTGAGCTAAATCCCCGGCCCAGCATCTAACTTCTAATTACCAAGCCAGGCATGGTTCCAGCTACTAAGGAGGATGAAACAGGAGGCTCACTTCAGGACAGTGGTACAAGGCCACCCTGGGAGACAGCATGTCTCAACAAAAATACATGAAGATAGGGGAATAAAGCAAATATGACAATATTTAAACAACCATATTTATTATAATAGTCTTTCCATTTGTATGATTGAATTATAAAATTGTACAAAGAAAAAAATCATGGTAGCTACAAAAACTATTTTTTATAACTTTATTTTGTAAGTTTTTTGTTTTTTGGTGTTTTGGGGTTTTTCTGTTTTTCTTTTCTGGTACCAGGGATCAAACTCAGGACCTTGCACTTGAGAGACAGGCACAGTACCACTGAGCTAAATCCCCAGCCCAAAAAAACAAACTGCTTAGCACGCTCAAGGCTCTGGGTTCAATACTGGGGAAAAAAAAGCTCTTTATCATATAAAAAGGATAAAAACAATATTTGAAAAAAAACTGCTTTAAGTAGGGCACAGTGGTACATCCCTGTAATCCCAGGTACTCAAGCGCCTGAGGCAGAAAGATCAGGAGTTTCAGGGCCTGCACAACATACCAAGACCCCATCACAAAAAACAAAGCTATTTAAAGGACTTCCAATCAATAACCATTGCTTGAATGAAAAATGGACATTCTGTCATTCTGTTAAAGCCACAATATCATAGTATTCTATTTTCTTTCCAACTGTAGTCTAAAAATCTAAATAAAAGAAAAAAAGTTCCTTTACTAGCAAAATTAGTCATTAATAAGTCCTTTAAAACACATTTTTCTACAACTCTATGGCCTTGAATTTACTAAGATTCACTTCAGTGTTATTAAGAGCCTCCCTTTATATATATACAAATAATCTAGAAAAGTTAGGAAGATTTTGTCCCCATCTCAATATATTTACCCCAAAGTAGTTTCGTACTGTGAGGGTCCTGGAGGAGAAAGGAAGGAATCAACATTGGGCCAGGAAGCACTAGGATAGGTGAGGTATAAAGAAGACCTCACAGGCCAGTGAGAAACCAGGGATCAGGTCAGGGACAGGATTATCTGGGGATGAGGAAGAAAGAGAAAGACAGTGTGGCCAGAATATGAGCACAAGGCAAACAGCTGACTTAGAACTGGCAGGGCCTAGCCTGCCGGTGCCCATGGTTCCTGAAGCAAACAGAGAGGGAGACAGGGAAAGCTCACTAGAAGACAAGTCCCATATTCCCACCTACTTTCCTCTTCTCCAGGACTAGAAGATTCAGGCCTGGGGCTAGGGACAGAAGGCTGAGAAACTAGCTCCCCACAGGAGGTACACAAGCAGATCTCTCACCTCTAGCCTCTGATCCAACTCACTCCCCTCACCTGTTCTTTGTCCCTCAACTAGTGAGCTGGTTCTGTGATGAACAAGACACAGGAAGTCCCCAGAATAGACAGACTAAGTCATTTCCTGAAAACCTACGATGTGCCTGGTAGCTTAAAAACATTTCTTCAATCTCTCCAATTACCCTTTAAGAAAGGTATTGTTGGCCGGGGATTTAGCTCAGTGGTTTCGCCACCTGCCTTGCAAGCTCAAGGACCCAAGTTCGATCCCCGGTACCACAAAAAAGAAAAGAAAGGTATTGTTTTATCTTCTTTTCCTAGATGGAGAAACTGTGTTTCAAAGATAGTTAAATGACTTATGCCTAGGCACTATGGAAAAAATGGTGGACCCAAATTCATATTTAGTTACTTGATTCTAAACTCACCATTATACTATGCTCCCTCCTAGGCAAACTTCACACTGGATCTGCCCATAATGCATCAGCAGCAAACTAAAGATGTATATGCAGGCATTTCTTTCTAGCCAGGCATGTTCCTAAACTTGTGCAATTCAGAGTGCAGCTTGCAAAACTAAACAGCTGTCATCCTCCCAAAACATGCTTATAGGAAAGAGGGCCTGGAGAGCTTTTTACCTGGTCAGAAAGCTTCCTCACTTCCTCTAGAATGGAGGCAACAGGCCGACTCCTCTCCCGGCCACGTGTGAAAGGAACAATGCAGTAGCTGCACATGTTGTCACATCCCCTCATGATTGACCTGGGGAGGAAAGTACCAGAACTTAACTAACAGAAGCATGGTACCTTAGCACCTCCCAAAGAGCAGGTCACAGCTCCAACCTGATTATTCTTGGGCTCGGAATCTTCTTGTCTCTACAATCAAGCTGGACCATCTGAGATTTACGAAGCACTAAAGCAGGTACTTTTATCTTTAAAAACTAGTATACAGATTGGCATGGATACTTAACACACCTTTTAAGCTCAGCTGGTTGGGAAGCTGAAGCAAAGGATCACAAGTTCAAGCCCAGCCTGGGCAACTCTATCTCAAAAGTAAACAATTCTATGGGCCGGGGATTTAGCTCAGTGGTTCCAGCACCTGCCTCGCAAGCGCAAGGTCCCAAGTTCAATCCCCAGTACCAAAAAACAAAACAAAAAAAGTTAAAAATTTTAAAAGGGGCTAGGGATTAGCTCAGTGGTAGAGCACTTGCCAAGCATGCAAAAGCATCTGGGTTCAATCTCCAGTACTGAAAGAAAAAAAAAATTTAGCATCTAATCTCAGAACACAAACCAAACTATAAGCAGTGTACACAGTCCTCAGCTTGAAGAAGCAGAGTAGAAAGGGGATACAGGGCAAACCTACTACATATGGACTTTCTACTGTTTTTATGGGATTTTAAAAATTTTTATATCTAATCTAGATTATAGATAAATGCTTCTAGACCAGAAAAAAATAGCTCAGGTGTGGTGCCACCACTTGTAATCCTAGCACTCAGGAAGCTGAGACAGGAGGATTGTCCAGAGTTTGAAGCCAGCCTGGGCTACACTGTGAGTTCAAGGCCACCCTGAACTCCATAGTGTCAAAAAAGTGAGACAGTGACCTGGCCCAAAAAAACAAACAAAAAAAAGTTATGATGTGTTTCTGTGTGTAAGGGGAGGAGACCTTGAACACATAGGGTTCAGCATTTTTCACACATTCCTGATCCAACTGCTAGGTAACTAAATTAAATCCCCTTTTTTTTTTTTTGAGAGTCTTATTATGTAGCCCAGGCTGGCCTTGAACTCTACAATCCTCCTGACTCAGCCTCCTGAGTGCTGGACTACAGTATGTACCACCACACCCAGCTAAATCCCTCTTTCATTCCCATCCTATATATAAGAGCCTCAATTTATCTTTTTTTTTTTTTGGTAATTTATCTTAAGGAGCTAATTACAGCTATGTGTCAAAAATGTTCGCTGAAGAATTGTTAAACAAATGTCAGCTGTTATTTTTACTAAATATTTCAAAAAGAGAATGAAATAGCCATTAAAATGAACAGTTGATAGTTTTTCTATAAAAAAAAAATCTGGGGCCGGGGATGGGATGTAGCTCAGTGGTTCTGCTGCCTTCCTTGAAAGCACAAGGTCCCAAGTTCAATTCCCGGTACCAAAAAAAAAAAAAAAAAAAACCACCAAAAAAAAATACATTTATTAAAGCCTCAAGTATTTTTTTTTTTTTGGTACCAGGGATTGAACTCAGGACCTTGTGCTTTACAGGCAGGCAGCGGAACCACTGAACTAAATCCCTGGCCCTAATAAATGTTTTTTTGGTTTTTTTTGTACCGGGGATCGAGCTCGGAACCTTGCGCTTTCGAGGGAGGCGCCGGACTCACTGAGCTAAATTCCCGGCCCCTAATAAATGTACTTTTAATGAAAAAAATACTTGAGGCTTTGCAGGACATAGTCTGTTATGACTACTCAACTCTGTTGTTGCAGTGGCAAAAGCAGCCATAGGCAACATGTGAAAGAACGGTCATGGCTGTGTTCCAATAAAACTTTATTTACAAAATAGATGGTAAGATTATATTTGTCTCAATAAATACTTAAGTACCAAAAAAAAAAAAAGATGATAAGGGCCAAAGATTTAGCTCAGTGGCACCATGCCTGCCTTGCAAGCACAAGGTCCTGAGTTCAATCCCCAGTATGGCAAAAAAATAATACATGGTAAGACACTTGCCAACTTGTTATAAAAAATATAATGCTACAAGAAATATTCACCACATTAAGAAAAGATTACAGGGCCAGGGATTTAGCTCAGTGGCACCATGTCTGCCTGGCAAGTGTAAGGTCCTGAGTTCAATGCCTGGTACCACAGACAAAAAAAGATAACAAAACTAAGTAGAGCAAGAACCAATTTTCATAAATAAACACACATACAAAGCACACATGAATAAGCACAAAGGAAAAGTACATGAATGCTACACACCAAAATGGTGATAGTATTTATCACAAGGTGGTGGGAATACAGGTAATTCATCTTTTATTTGTTTGTGTTCTGTACTAAAAATTGAACCCAGGGCCTTTGCACTGAACTACATTCACAGTCCTTTTTTAAAATTTTTTTGTTTGGGCCAGGGATTTAGCTCAGTGGTGCCATGCCTGCCTCAAAAACACCAAGGTCCCAATACCGGGACTCGAACTCAGGACCTCACACTTGCCAGACAGGCATTGCACTGCTGAGCTACATCCTGGCCCCTCAAAATAAAAAATTTTATAAAGGACCGGGGATGTAGCTCAGTGTGAAGGCACACACACTCATACACACACATACCAAAACAAAAAAAATAACATGTTATTTCAAAGTGAGAAGGAAAGGAGAGGCTCACTCCCAAGTCTGGGCAGAGACTCACACGAAGGCAGAAGTGGCACTGGGGCTCGTCTGGACTGGCATGACATCAGCATAGGTCTCATCAAGAGACAGCAGCACATTGGCAGCTTGTTGTCCTGACTCCACAACAGCCAGCAACCGAGGAAGGTCCCGATAGGCGTCCGGACCGGCCAAGAGGTCCACCATTTTCTCCCTGCTGAGGATCTCCTCCTTCAGTCTCTCAGCCATGCAGCCTGGGAGGGAAAGGAACAAGCCCCTGTTTCCAAACTCACCTGGCTCTACTGCTTCTTCTCAGTAAGCATGATCTCTAGCTCGGATCAGAGACCAACACACAGAAAAGTTCCCATGCACTCAAAGTTTCCAGCTTGCATAACATACCCACCTTCTCAAATGCCTTTCAAGACATGAACCACCTTTTTCTCTCAACTGAAAATTATTAGCACAGCATGGTGGCACACGCCTATTATCTCAGCAGTCAAGAGGCTGAGGTACAAGGATCTCATATTTGAGGCAGCCTAGGGGCTAAAGAGCAAGGTCAAGTCCAGTCTGGACTACAAAGTCTCAAAAAAAAAAAGAATTATTCTTGTCTCAGGGCCAGGGATTTAGCTCAGTCATGCTGCCGCCTGCCTCACAAGCGAAAGGTCCTGAATTCGATCCCACGTACCAAAAAAAAAGAATTATTCTGGTCTCAAAAAAAAAAGGAATTATTCTTGGAGTCAGTGTGTTGGCACAGGGCCTATACTACTAGCTACATGAGAGGCTAAGTTGGGAGGATCCCTTGAGCCCAAAAGTTCAAGACCAGTCTGAGCAATATAACAAGGGCATGTTTCAAAAAATGTAAGTAAATAAATAATTTTTCTTGGTTGTACAACCATGTTCATACCAAGCAGTATTAGTCACAATACACAAAAGGTAGAAACAACCTGAGTTAATCAATAAATGAACGAATAAACAAAATAGTTTATGCACACAATGGAATATTATTCAGCCTTCAAAAGGAAGGAAATTCTGGCACATGTTCTAACATGTAGCATGTGAACCTTGAGGACATAACGCAAAGTAACATAAGCCAGTTACAAAAAGATAAATATTATATAATTACACTTATATGAACTACCTAGAAATTAATACTCATAAAGTAAAATGATGAATGCCAGGAACTGCAGGAAGAAATAATATAGTTAGCACTTACGGAGATAGATGGTGGTATGGTTGTAGAACAATGTGAATATACTTAATGCCATAGAATACAATAAGACTTAAAAATAATTGAAATGGGGCCAGGGATTTAGCTCAGTGGTGCCATCCCTGCCTTGCAAGCACAAGGTCCTGAGTTCGATCTCCAGTACTGGAAAAATAAATAAATGAATGAATGAATGAATGAATAAGTGAAATGATAGCCAGGCATGGTGGTACTAGTCTATAATTCCAGCACTCTGGAAAGCTGATGCATGATTGCAAATTCGAGCCCAACCTGGGCAACTTAGTACAAAGAACTTTGGTTCAATCCCCAGGTACCACCAAAAAAAAAAAAAATTGCCGGGCACAACAGCACATGCCTATAATACCAGCATTTGGGAGGCTGAGGCAGGAAGATCACTGTAAGAGACTGAGGCCAGCCTATGTTACATAGTGAGTTCAGGGCCAGCCTGAACTACATCATAAGATCCTGTATCAAAAAACCAAAA
>NW_004624842.1:5755930-5854666 GCF_000247695.1 Heterocephalus glaber | reverse complement strand
AAAATGAGAATTTTATGTATATTTTACCATATTGGTTTAAAAATCATTATTCTTGGGATTTCTTTCTTTCTTTTTTTTTTCCCCCTGCAATACTGGGGATTGAACCCAGGACCTTCACAATGAGCTACAATCCTAGCTTTTTTTTGTTTTTTTTTAGAGACAGAGTCCCTCTACATTGCTTGGGCTGGGCTCCATTCAATTCTATCCTACCTCTGCCTCCTGGATTGATGGATGTGCACCTCCACACTTGGCTTTTTTTTTTTTGACTTGAGACATAGTGTCATTATGCTATCCAGGCTGGCCTCCAATTCACAGCAATCCTCCTGCCTCAGCCTCCCTGAGTGCTGGGATTACAAGCGTGTACCACCATGCCCAACTCTCGGCTTATTCTTTTTTTTCCGTACCAGGAATCAAACTCAGGACCTTGTGCTTGCCAGGCAGGTGCAGCACCACTAGCTACATCCCCAGACCTTCGTGGCTTATTCTTGAGATTTCTGAAATTTCTAACGTATATGAGGTGTGACCAAAAAATAAAGTGGATGGGGCCGGGAATTTAGCTCAGGGGCACCGAGACTGGCTGGCAAGCGCAAGGTCCTGGGTTCAATCCCCAGCACCAAAAAAAAGAAAAAAAGGTGGATGGTTAAAAGCCTCTGAAAAAATTATTATAGTAAGACACATTATTAGTAATCCTCTTTAAAATATTCCTCCTATCTTTGAACATGCTTATCTCATCATTCTTACCACTTCTTTTTCTTTTTTTTTTTTTTTTGGTACCAGGGATGGAACTCCGGACCTTGCGCTTTCGAGGCAGGCGTCCACTTCCTTTTTGTGAGACAGGGTCTTACTATGTAGTTCAGAATGGCCTTGAACTCACTATGTATCCCAGGCTAGCCTTGAACTTATGGCAATCCTCCTGCCTCAACCTCCAAAGTGCTGGGATTACAAGTGTGCCACCATCCCCACCTATTCTTACCTTATTCTGAAGCAGTTCTGGAAGTTTTCTTTCATGAGTGTGTTTTTATCAGGTGTGATCAAAAATACAGTGAATGTTGATGACCAGCACAATCCAAAATCAAAGCAGGCTCATAACAACACTGCAGTGTGTACTAACCCACTTTATTCACTGCATCTGACAATCTGGCACTGAGCAACCTCTGGCTCTTCCCCAAAGACAAAATGACTATGAAATGTAAATATTCCGAATTGATTAGGATATTGAGGCAATCATGACAGCACAACTAAAAACTTACTCATGAGGGCCGGGGATTTAGCTCAGTGATTCCACCACCTGCCCCAAAACCATAAGGACGCAAGTTCGATCCCCGGTACCAAAAAACAAAACAAAAAAAAAAAAACAACTTATTCATGAAATAGAACTTCCAGAACTGCTTCAGAAAGTGGCAAGAGCAATGGGATAAGTCTGCTCAAAGCAAAGGGAAATATTTTGAGGGACATTAATGGCAATGCACTGTTACTATAACAAATTTTTTTAATTTAAAAATGCAGTGTATTTTTTTTTTGGTACCAGGGATCGAACTAGGGTCCCTGCGTTTGCGGAGCAGGTGGCAGAGCCACTAAGCTAAATCCCCAGCCCTGCACTGTGTATTTTTATCAACCCTTGTAAATACTCAGGAGCTTTTATAATGAAGTGAAATGGAACAAAATATTTCAGCAAACCCTTACAGCAACTCTGACTTCCCCAATCAACATTAACACTCCAAATATGTGTTGGCTTATCGTCAAGAGTGGTTAACTTACTCCACAAAGGACACAGTCTGCTATCTATAAAGTTCAATATGCTAACTAAATTCTAGGGCAGAAAGGGTATGGAGAATTTGGTTTGTTTTTTGGTGTTTTTTTTTTGGTACCAGGGATTGAACTCGGGTCCTTGCGCTTGCACAGCAGGCGGCAAAACCACTGAGCTAAATCCCCAGCCCGAGAATTTGTTTTTTGAAATGAGCTTCCCAAGCATCCAGATCAGAATTGTCCTACAAAACCTTCCAAGATAATGAAATGGACTGGATGGAAATAAGTGGATGTGCTGTGCAAACAGAGGCTCCCAGTCATGTGTAGCTACTGAGGAGTTGATATGTGATTAACATGACTGGAGATGTGAACCACTAACTTTATTTTAAAGGCGGCTATTGGTCAGAGCAGACCTGAGGCTTCACTTCGGCTTGTTCAGGAGTCCAGACCAAGGGCACCTTGCCATAAACTTACACTGCCTCTTCGGACTTCAACACTCCACCCTATTTATCACTCTTCGCTACCATGAGCTGCATCAGGCTCCAGCAAGGACATACTACTTCTGAGCACCTGTTACTTCCAGAACTACATAAAGCCTTTTATGACCTTTAGTGCATTTAATCTCAGAGCCTCTGACATTAAGTATAAGATTCTATGGGATAGGGGCAGGAATTTAGCTCAGTGGCACGTAACTCCTTGACAAACCCAAGGTCCTGAGTTTGATTCCCAGTAACAAAAAAAAAAAAAGATTCCGTGGGATAGCATGCCTGTAATCCCAGCACTCAGGAGGCTGAGGCAGGAGGATCACTGTGAGTTTGAGGGCAGCCTGGGCTACATAGTGAGTTCAAAGCCACCCTATACTACATAGCAAGACCCTATCTCAAAAACAAAACAAAAAGACTGTGTGAAGTGTTTAAAGGTTCTCCACATCCTAGGATCTCAGCCTCTACAGGAAATTCTCTAGCATATGAAGCCACATGGACCCCAAGTCTCAAAACAGACAAAACCTGCAAATTACCGGATACCTAGAATCCCAATCCTCAAAGGTACCCGAGATCGGAGCCGCTTTGTCTTTAGGGTTTTCAGCTGATGTAAACGGTTCCAGATGGTCTGCTCAGGCTTCTCCCTACAAAGACCAACAGAAGCAAAACTGAGCCAAAAATAAACTACAGAGCAACTTAAGAAAGTGAGACAATGGAAAGGAAATAAAAACCACTTTCAACCCTTTAAATGACACCTACCTTTAGACTTAGGGAAGACAGGTGGGGGCCAATGAAAAACCACTTGCTATAATTCATTTTTCCTAGAAAGACATACCTTTCCTACACATCCCCAAATTCTGACAAGCCTGTAATGCAAATTCAAAACGAATCTGCTTCAGAAGCCAACTGTGGTGGCACAAACCTGTGATCCCAACAAGGTTAATCCTGAGGAAGGAAGATTGCCACAAGTTCGAAGCCAGCCTGAGTTACATAGTGACTTCAAGGCCAGCCTGAACTACACACCGAGATCTTGTTCCAAAAAAACAAAAAACAATCTGCTTCAGAGGATTCAAAGTTCAAGCCCAGCCTGAAGAACTTAAGCAATTTAGTGAGACTCTGCTTCAAAAAATTTTTTTTAATTTTTAAATCTTTGTAAAGCCTTCCACAACTGTCTTTTGTTAAGAGTTTTTCCTCCCTTTACGTGCCCTTCCATTTTAACTATCCTTTTCCCTTTACTGAGCTATTTGGCTTTTATTGTTTGATTGTTTTTCTTTTTACCTAGTATTTTCTGTCAGATCTATTTCTATATCTTATTTCCCATATCAGACCAAGCTCCAGAAAGCCAGGCTCCATGAAGGGAGGGTTCACTTCCAAACCGCTTAAGCTCAGAGTCATGCAGAGAGGCCCTCTGAATAAAAAGTATTAATTAATTAGTTGATGGTATAGCCAACTATGGAAACACTAACAATGATGTGCCTTGTACAGAGAAACAAAGAAAATCAGGTAGTGTTATGACTTGTATCTAGATGTCCTCCCAAAACCTCATGTGGTCATAGGTGGGGCTTTTCAGAGGTGGCATGATCTAGAGTGTGTGATGCTGAGATTAAGGGTGTGTGGCTACTCAATTAGTCTGCTGATTGGCATAGTTCTGGGTAGGATTAAGGGTGTCCCACCCTGGGTGTGAGTGCTACCTGCCCTAAGGCGGGTAGCCTGTATACAAAATAAAGGGACACCAAGAAACTGTCACTTCACTGCTGCTTCCTCACTTGCTGCTTGTTGCTTTCTGTCTGCCCTGCTTTACCAAGAACTGTTTCTCTTTTGCCAGCTGATTATGGAATGAAACCTCTACAAACTGTGAGCCAAAATAAACCTTTCCTTTAACTTTGGGTGCCAGGTATTTTGTGTTAGCAACAAGAAAAGTAACCAAGAGAGAGGGTATATTCACTTCCGATGGACTTCCTGCTGCCAAGTGCTTCCTGGCCCCCTCTGATGGATGCCACCTATCTCTGTTCAGAACATTCTCCCCTAGGCACTGACTACACTCTCATCCAGACGACTATATTATAAAGGTATGCCATCAGTAGCAAGAAAAACCTCAGGAAAACCTGGATGACTGAGCATACTTTTGATTTCCTCATCTATGAAATGGGCTTGGTAAGAGCACCAACCTCATAGGATTGCTATGAGAGTTAAACTCGTTAATGCATGTGCAGTGCTCACATGGAACCTGACACACAGTACCTGCTTAGCAGATGTCGGCAAGATGAATCAAAACTATCACCACTGTGGGAAAACTACAAGTGCTACTGACATGAGGCCATGGGGCCACTGGTCATCCCCATTAGCAAGCCACCTGGGGGCTTTAGCTCTGGCATAATTTTTTTTTTTTTTTAAATAACAAGCGTTACATTTTTATTTATTTGGTTTTTTGAGACAGGGTCTTTTTTCTTTTTTCTTTTTTTTCGGTACCAGGGATCGAATTCGGGACCTTGCGCTTGTGAGGCAGGTGGCAGCACCACTGAGCTAAATCCCCGGCTGGCATGATTATATAAGATACGTTTACTCCACACTGGGCACAGTGGCACACACCTATAATCCCAACATTCTGAAACACTGAGGCAAGAGGACGCCTGGGCAATTTAGTCGCATAGCAATACCCTGTCTCAAAATAAATTAAAAATGACTTGGGATGTGAAAAATGGCTCAGTGTAAAGGCTCTGGGTTCAATCCCCAGTACAAAAAAAATAGATATATTCACAGCCTAAGGAAAGAACAAATTCATACCTGATAGAACATGTAACAAGAAGAATCACATCAGCCTGGAGAGACAGTAAGAAAAAAGAAAAATTATCATCTTCGAAATCACACTTAGAGAATCATTGCTCTGCAACAACTCTTCATAATTATTGTGGTAAAATACACATAACATAAAATTTATCATTCTAACTCTTTTTATGTATAAAGTTCTGTGGCATTAAAAACATTCACACTGTCATGAACTTTCTCCACCATTTACCTCCAAATTCTCTCATCCACCCCAACTATAATTGTACATATTATACACACTAACTCCCCTTTCTTCTCCTGACACCAATTTTTAACTTAGGTCCCTGCCCAAAGGTAAGTCTCACAATAAAAGTCTCAAAGGCAGCTGGGATGCAAGCACACCCAGTCCCATGGTACACATTGCACTCAAGGAAACTCTCTCGGCAGCCTGTATCTGTGCCCAAAACTACAGCTAAGAACTGGCACAAATGCAGAGTCTCACCCAGGCCCAGGAAGTTTGGGGAAACAGCAAACACATATAATTTACCTCTTGGAGGTTCCTGGTCCGGAGGTAGCCACTCTTCTGTAAGATGGACCAGGCTATCTCTGTGTCATTCACATTCATCTGGCAGCCATAGGTCTCAAGGTAGACTACAACAAAAGGTAGATTCCAGGGTAGGCAGACAAGGCCCACAAGTTGCAAAAGTTCTCCTATTCTAAAGTCCCCAAAACACCTGTGGCAACTGGTTATGCACTAAGCCTCAATCCTAAAACATCACCAATTGCCAGATGTAACCCAAATTAATGGCAGTCTTTCAGAACAAAAAACAGACTGCACTATATAAAAATACTAATTATATTCACAAGCACAAGATCCCGAGTTCGATCCCCAGTACCAAAAAAAAAAAAAAGTACTAATTATAGGGCCAGGGATTTAGCTCAGTGGCACCACGCCTACCTCGCAACCACAAGGTCCTGAGCTCGATCCCTGGTATCACAAAAAAAAAATAATAATAATTATAAGCTATGTGATTTAAAATATGATGAAAAGATGCTCTGAGAATCAAAGAAATATAGTTATAAAAACAAAAAAGGGGCCGGGGATTTAGCTCAGTGGTGCCGCCACCTGCCTCCCAAGCGTAGGGTCACAAGTTCGATCCCCAGTGCCAAAAAAAACAAAAAAAACAAAAAAGGAGCCACAAGTAGTGATGCACATCTATAATCTCAGTACTCTTCGAGGCTAAGGGAGGAGGATCACAAGCTTGAGCCCGGCGTGGGCAACTGAGAGACTCTGAGTTCAGAGACCTTGTCTCAAAATAAAAAATAAAACTGCAAAGGCCTGGAGTTCAATCCCCAGTACTGGAAGAAAAAAAAAAAGAAAGGACTATGGATACTGTTTATCAACCTAAGAGGAAAAAAGTTTAAATCCACCTCACAATCCTCTTCAAAATGGAGAGCTGAGAATGAGGCCACAAAATGAGAATGAGGCATCCTCCTACAGTAACTGTAAATTTCTTAAATGAATGCAAGCATGGTTATTTATGAAGTAAAACATAAATCTGCACAGCTTTTTTTTTTTTTTTTTTGGTACTGGGAATGGAACTCAGGTCCTTGCACTTGCACAGCAGGCAGTGAAACCACTGAGCTAAATCCCCGGTCCCTGCACAGCTTTCTTTTTGATGGTGTTTCTGTTTTTGAGATAGAACCTCACTCAGTAGTACAGGCTGGTCTCCAAATCAGATCCTCTTGCCTTAGCCTCCCAAGTGCAGGGATTTCCGCTCAATGCCACCACATCCAGCTTTTATAAAATTTTAAGAACTTGAATTTCATACTCTGGGAAGCCCTTTCAAACTATTTCCCTACATTAATAATCCCTGCTTCCACCACCAGACTCTAGTCCCAGGCTCACATAAATTCCAAGTGGAATTCAAAACTGAATGACAGGCCAGGGATTTAGCTCACTGGTTTTGCCGCCTCCCTCCCAAGCACAAGGACCCGAGTTCAATCCCTGGTACCAAAAAATAAAAATAAAAACAAAGTTCCTTTTCAAAAAGAAAAAAACTGAATGACAAATAATGATATGAAAACCAAAAGAAAAGGGAAGTTATTTTAGAAAGAAAAAAAGGAAGGAAATATCTTTTCTTTTTTGCCTTTTTTTTTTTTTCTCGTACCAGGGATCAAACTTGGGACCTTGAGCTTGCGAGGCAGGCGGTGGCACCACCTTGCTAAATCCTCAGCCCCATCTTTTCTTTTTAATGACCTTCTTTGGCCCACTTTTCTCGTCTAACAAAATTAAAACATCATAAAAATAAGAACCAAGATGCATTATGTAAAGGTACAATTCCCAATGAGAAATGTAATTGTGTTGTATACCTACAATGTACCAATAAAAGAATTTAATAAAAAGTAAAATTTAAAAAAAAAAAATCATAGCTAGGCAAGGTGGTGTATGCCTGTAATCTCAACATTCTGAGAGGCTGACGCAGAAAGACTGCAAGTTTCAGCCCAGAAACTTAGTGAGACCCTGTCTCAAAAATAAAAAGCATGCCAGGATTTGGCTCAGTGGTTCTGCCACCGGCCTTGCAAGCACAAGGTCCCAAGTTGATCCCCAGTATCAATAAATAAATAAATAAATAAACAAACAAACAAACAAAAAAGTAAAGCCAGGTGTGGTGTTACACACCTGTAATCCCAGCACTCAGGGAGTTAAGGCAAGATCACCACAAGTTCAAGGCCAGCCCGAACTACACAGCGAGACCCTGTTTTAAAAACCAACGACAACAAAATCTAATATCCAACCACAGGGAAATAGTTGAAAAAGCACTATGGTATACATGGTATACATTATAGTACAGTATGATACTCTGCACCAATTTTTTAAAATTTATTTACTAAGTCAAGTGTGTGGTGGCACACAAGTGTAATCTCAGCACTCAAGAGGCTGAAGCAGGAGTACTGCTGAGAATTTGATGCCAGCCTAGGCTACGTAATGAGTTAAAAGTCAGCCTAGACTACATGGTGAGATCCTGTCTCAAAAAACAACAAAAAACTTTAGTTACCAAGATTGTAATGTCTGAAAAATGTTAAATGAAAATAATACACAAATAATTTGCACCATATAATCACAACCAAATTTTTTTTTTTTTTTTTTGGTTATAGTCTTGATTGAACCCAGGGCCTTGTGCACAGGCAAGCACTCTCCGAACACAAAAAAATATGAAGGGAAATTTTTTTAGAAACAGGAAAGAAGAAAAGGTCTGGTTGTTCTTTAATGTCTCCTCAAAATTTAAGTTATTTTAACTGATCACATAGTGTTTCTAAGAAAGCCTCTTCTCAAGTGTAAAGAATAGGGGCCAGGGACTTAGCTCAGTGGCACTACACATGCCTTGCAAGTGCAAGGTTCCAAGTTTGATCCCCGGTACCCCCCCACAAAAAAGCTTCAAAAAAAATTTACAAGATTTCGTAGGGTTTTTGGTTCTTTGAGACAGGGTCTCACTATGTAGTACAGGCTGGTCTTAAACTCACTATGTAGCCCAGGCTGGACTCAAGCTCCCAGTGATCCTCCTGCCTCAGCTTCCCTAGTGCTGGGATTACATGTGTGCACTACCACACCCAGCAAGGTTTTCTAGAGTAAAAGAACTAAAGAGAAGGCTCCCAGGAATTCCACCCCAAGTCATGTGTGCCAACACTATGAAGTTCCTTTTTTTTCTGCAGTGCTGGGGATTGAACCTAGGATGTCATGCATACTAGGCAAGAGTTCTACCATTCTGCTTATACCTAAGCCCAGCTTTGTGGGTTTCTTTCCATTAATGTTAGTTGTAGAAATTGACGATTCCATAATTGAGAAACTTTCCCATACTGTTGACCTTCTAAAACCAGATCTGTAATAAGAGAACTACAATCAAGCCACGGATGCTAGAGAGGAGCAAGGCAGAAAGAGTAAAGGAAAAAGAGAATTAAAACTAACCTTTTCTCTGTCTTCCTAAAAGCTCTTCCTCTGTGAGATAGGGAGGTGGATCCTCTGCTTCTGGAGAAGATGGCTTTTCTTGAGGAGCTGAGGTACTTCTTAAAAAATGCTGAAAAGTTGGTCCAGTGGCCAGCCTGGAGCTGAAATCCTTTCGAACTCCATTCTCCTGCCTCTCTGGACTGGGACTTGCAGAGGTGGGGAGGCTGCTATGTGCCCTGCAGGTCCTGAGCAGCAGCCACGACATAGCAGCCAATGGCCCCCACCTTAGAGACTTCTGCGCTTGGAGGACACATTGTAAAGAATGCATGGCACTAAACAGCCCAAAGTCTGCAAAAGAATAACAGACCAACATCACCAATATTTATGAACACTACGAACAGTTACAGCTCTGAGCACTTTAAGTGCATTAACTCATTTATTCCTCACAAAAGTCCATGAAGAAGGTATTCTTCCCCACCCCCCGGCCCCAGCACTGGGGAATGAACCCAGGACCTTTATAATGAGCTACATCCCCAGGCTCTACTCCCGTTTTTGTTTGAGACAGGATCTCACTAAGTTGCTAAACTGCCCACACAGGGCTCAAACTTGTGATCCTCCAGCCTCAATTTCCCAGAGTTCTGGGATTATTGATAAGCATAAGAAGGTATCTTTAGTATTATCTTTTTGTTTTGTTGTTTTTGTTACTGTCACTTTGAGACAGGGTCTCACTGTGTAGTCCAGGCTGGCCTTGAACTCACTAATGTAGCTAAGGCTGGCCTCAAACTTGCTGTGATCCTCCAGTCTCAGCCTCCCAAATGCTAGAATGACAGGCATGTGCCACCATGCCCAGCGTTCTTAATATTATCTTAGCTACTCAGGAGACAGGAGTTCGAGACCAGTGTGGGGCAAAACAATGAGACCCAGTCTCTTAAAAAAAAAAAAAAAAAAAAAGGCCAGCGATTTAGCTCAGTGGTTTTGCCGCCTGCTGCACAAGCCCAAGGACCCAAGTTCGATCCCCGGTACCAAAGGAAAAAAAAAAAAAAGCCAGAGGCAGGAGGAACACTGTGAGTTCAAGGCCAGCCTGAACTACACGATGAGACCCTGTCAAGAAAAAAGAAAAAAGGCCGATGATTTAGCTCAGTAGTTCTGCCACCTGCCTCGAAAGCTCAAGGTCCCGAGTTCCATTCCCAGTACAAAAAAAAAAAAAAAAACCAAAGAAGAAAAAAGAACGAAAAAACCCTTTGCAAAGCACAGGATAGGACCCCCTGTACAGTCTCCAATTAACCTGGGCAGTTGGCAATGGCCATGGAACAACACCCCGTATATTTTACTGGGTGGTAACAATGTGTTAGGTGTGGTGCAAAGCACTTTCCATGATTACTGCATTTAATCTTTACAGCAATTCCGTGAAGCAGCTCAAGTTCTACTATCATCCTCACTCCACAGGTGACGAAGCCAGGAGTCGGAGGAAGAGAGACTTTTTGCCAAGGTTACACAGGAGCAAGCTTCGAGGGTGGGCTACAAACTCCGACAGTCTGACTACATGTCTCCAGCAGGAGCCACAGTGACATCTTCCCGCTTGAGTCTGGCTCATTTTCAAGGCCCGGTGAGCCCTTCTGCACCGGGTCAGGCCAACCCTATCCCTAGTACCACTCACCACAACCACCGGCTGCAAAGTCCGGCAGCGGAAGCTCTGAACGCTTGGCCTCGACCCTTCTCCGCAAGCAGCCACAGCGTACACACGACTTCCGTTCCTCGGAGGCTTCAGTCCGAAACGTCCCACCGGAAGTGTTTCATCTATACGGTCCGTGTGAACCCAGGCTCCTGGCTTTGGAAAAGTCCGATGGAAGCGCTGGTGTCTGCTGGCCAGTAGGAGGCATCTGAGCGCTTGGAAAGCGGTGAGTGTGAAATACGTGTGCTCTAAATGTAAAGTATACACCGATGTCGAAGAAAAAATGTAAAATAGCTTATAAACAGTGTTCATATTCATTACGCGTCCAACAATAGTTGAGATTTTTTGGCTCAAATAAATACATATTTGAATTAATTTGTCTTTTCTAATAAAACTACTGGGGCATTTGAAATCATATACGTAGCTCGATTTTTTTTGTTTTGTTTTGCACTGCTGAGAATTGAACCTCTAGGCAAGGCCCCTCTCTTTTCTTCCTTTTTTTTTTTTTTTTTTTGAGACTGCCTCCCTATGTAGTTCAGATTGGCTTTGAACTAAGCCCAAGCTGGCCTCGAACTCGTGCCAGTCCTCTTGCCTCAGCCTCCTATCTTCTGGGATCACAGGCCTGCACCACCATGCCCAGCTCCTAATTTTCTTTTGAGACAGGGTCTTGGTAAATTGCCAGGGCTGGCCTCGAATTTTGATCCTCCTGCCTCAACCTCCCTAAATGCTGGGATTACAGGTGAGTGCCCCTGAACCCTGCTTTATTAAACAGTGCTATTCTGTAGGTTAGTAACTTCCAGAAGTGCCTCTGAACCTAGACCCCTTCTGGAGTTTTAGCTGCTTGCTGGCCACCTCTCCTTGGTGTCTAATGACCATCTCTAATTTAGCACAGGATTCTTCATTTCCACGCACATCCTGACTGAATACTTGTTTCTGCCATTCTGGACCATGTCAGCAAATAACCCAACCATATTTACATTTGCACTAGAAACGTAGAGTCATGTTTGTTTTCTTTCGCTCAATCTCCACATTCAATCTTCCAGCTCTAACTCCAAAATATCTCATGTCTATCCACTTCCAGTTCTCCGAATTTGGGTCTTAATCCTGCTGGGGAACTCTGGGAAATTCTGTAGAACACTGTGATGGTTAATTTTTTGGGTGTCAACTTGACTAGGCCACTCTTGACTGGCCCAGATTTCAGGTGAAACATTATTTCTGGTCATGTCTGTGCATGATAAGTGTATTAGGATTGGTGGACTCAGTAAAGCAGATCAGCCTCTCTGATGTGAAGGCCCAAAAAATGGCAGAGAAAGGTTGAACTCCGAGACATCTATCTTCTCCTACCCTCGGACTGGGACACCATTGGTTTTCAGTCCTTCAGGTTAGGACTGGAATTTATACCACCAGCTTTCCTGAGTGTCCAACTTGCTGATGGAAAATTATGGAACTTAGTCTCTGTAATCATGTGACCTAATTACTCATAATATCAGTTTAGAGCTTGCTATACAGATGCAGATATTGTTGTGGCCTAAATGTTTGTGTCCCTATCGAATTCATATGTTGAAATCCAAACCTCCAAGGTAATGGTATTAAGGGTAGCGCCTTTGGGAGATGATTGGGTCATAAGGGTAGAACTCTCATAAATGGAATTAGGGCCCCTGTAAGAGAGACTTTGGAGCCCCCTACCCTTCCATCATGTGAAGACCCAGGGAGAGTTTAGGCAAAAAGTTGTCATTAGCAGGCTAGGGGGTTAAGTGAAAAGCAATGAAGATGTGATTGTTCTTCCTTCGCTTTTTTTTTTTTTTTGAAACAGGGTCTTGATATGAAGTTCAGGGTGGTCTTGAACTCACTATGTAGCCCAGCCTGCTCTCAAACTCATGGTAATCCTCCTGCCTGAGCCTCCCAAATGGGGGGATTACAGGCATGCACCACCACACCTGGCATCCTTCACTTACTTTCTTACTCATTAACTATAGATAGACAAGATCCACACAAGCTTATGGTTTCACATTTTCAAACTTTAGCTCAAAAGGATGTAACATTCTCTAACTATGCTGTATGGCCCAGGCCCCATATAAAGGATGGTCCATGGGTGAGAGGTTAGACAAACCTCAAGGTCTCAAAACAAACTAAATGGAGACAGTCACTGTAGTGGATTGACCAATGGTCAACTTGTAACACCCAGTTGAACTGAATCAGTGTGGTCAGGACATGGAGGATCCACCTGAAGATTGCTACCAATAGCCGTAAAAAGAGAACTGGCAGGGAAGATCCTGGCCTGTTGATTTTCTAGGAGAGGCTTGCTGTGGATGGTTTTCCTGATGTGAACTAGGCTGTTCTCATTGGAGGAGGAGCTCAGGACTTCGATGTCACAGGGAATGGCTGGTGTTTTCATAAAGGGAGCTCTGATCTTCACCATGAGCGTCACTTCCTGGCTCCAGTGTGGATCCCTCAGCCCGGTGGCACAAATCCTTCATCTCAGCAGCACAGATTTTCTGGCTTCCACCACTGGCCTTTGGGCCTTCCAGGTGCAGATCCTCAATACGGAAAAGCATGAGACATTCTCATTGGCTCTAGGCCACTGGCTGGACTCGTGGAGAACATTGCCTTGGACTCTAAGCCTTTAGCTGGACTTGTGTGGGAAACTGCTGGGATTCAGTCCCTCAGCTGAATCCTTTGGGCTTCTAGTGTGTGGTTAATCTCTTGCACTCCTTTGCATTTGACTTTTTGGGTAATTATCATAAAATAATCTTGCCAGGGATTTAGCTCAGTGGCATCGTGCCTGCCTTGCAAGCTCGAGGTTCTGAGTTCAATCCCAGGTACCGAAAAAAAAATCTACTATAAAATAATCTTATAAGTTATGTGTCCTGTATTTAATGTATTCCCTTGCCAAATCCTGCTGACTACAACAGCAACTTACAGAGTAAACAGGGACCTGCTTCTCTTTTGATATAGGTAAACACAGCCCATTTTACTTGTATAAAAACAGTGACCACAGAAGGAGGAAAAGATTCTTTGAAAGATCCAGTTAATCATAACCTGAGCCTTCATTCAGTGCAGCTACATTTTGGCACTTGCCCACCTTCATGCTTGAAAGTGTATTTTCTCTAGCTCTATCTGAAAATCTATCATTTTGCAATAAACTCTGCCTGTACTCCATACAGTGGCCTATGTGTCTGGTCTGAAATCTTTCATCTTGTCCCTGGTGACAAGAAGGTGCCATATACCAGGCATGGTGCCACATGCCTGTAGTCCCAGCACTCAGGAGGTTGAGGCAGCAGGATTGCTATGATGTTTTTTTGTTTTGCTTTTTTGTTTTTTTGCCATACCGAGGATTGAACTCAGGACCTTGTGCTTGCAAGCCAGGTGTGGTGCCACTGAGCTAAATCCCTGGGCCCCAGGATTGCTATGAGGATGAGGCCAGCCTGGGGTAGATAGTGAGTTCAAGGCCAGCCTGAACTACGTACCAAGATCCTGTCTAAAAAGAAAAAAGAAACAAAACAAAACAAAACAAAAAAGACACCAGATGTGAAACCGAAAGTGGACCTCACCAGACACTAAATCTAATGGCTTTGGGCTGGGGAGGTAGCCCAGTAGTGCAACACCTGCCTAGCAAGCTCAAGGCCCTGAGTTTAATTCCCGGTACAAAAAAAGAAAAAAAATAAATCTAATGGCTTCATGATCTTAGACTTCCCAGGCTCCAAAACTGTGAGAAATAAATTGTTGTTTATAACCCACTCAATTTTTTTTTTGCAATATGTTTGTTAAGGATATGCTGTACCACTGAGCTACAGCGCTAGTCTTTCTTTTTCTCCCTCTTTTTTCTTGAGACAGGGTCTCACTATGTTGCCCAGGCTGACCTCGAACTCCTATGCTCAAATGATCCTCCTGTCTTGGCCTACTGGGTAGCCAGGACTACAGGTATTATGGGCCTCCCTGCCTAGCAGCTAATGGCATTTTTGTTATAAAGCTCAAGCAGACAAATAGATACAGATACAGATATAGATGCATAATCTCCTATTGCTTCTGTTTTTCTGGAGAACCCTAATACACACACACATATATCCTCCAGAATTATTTCTCTCAAGAGAGGAGGGAGCTGGGATGGTTACACACCAGCAGCTGTTGGGTGAAATATATTCCTAGATGTGCAGATTCCTCAGCAATCCACTCTGCCTATGTGGGGAGGCTGGCAGTTGGTAGAAGCCCTCTGACAAGATGGAGAGCTGACCCAGCACTCTGAACTAGCAAGGCAGTGAGGGCCCTGACAACCTTTTTTGCAAGCAACCTCTTTAAATCCTCATTAAAACTTCATTTTATTAGCTCATTTTACAGGTAAGAAAACAGTACAAGCCAGGCATGATGGTGCATGCCTGTAATCCCAGCACTCTCGAATCTGAGGCAGGAGGATCTCCGTGAATTCAGGGCCTGCCTGGGCTACATAGTGAGTTCAAGCCCAGCCTGAATTGCAGAGTGAGACCCTGTCTCAAAAAAAGAAAACAATACAAAAGGTAGTCCAATGCTGAAGCTCACACAACTAGTTTGTGGCAGAACAGGGATTCACCCACAGGCCAGTCTTGCCATTGACTGACTCAACATCAGGTCACTGACTTTCCACTGGCTCTGCTGCTTACAGGTGGGTAATCATGGACAAGAAGTCACTGCTGACTCAGATCTTTGCCTATCAAGTGGCTGTGAGGCAAATATACTGCATGGAGGTAGAAAGAGGGTAAGGAGGGGCCGGGGATTTAGCTCAGTGGTTTCGCTGCCTCCTGAGCAAGCGCAAAGTCCCAAGTTCGATCCCCAGTACCAAAAAAAAAAAAGAAAGAAAGAGAGTAGGGAGACAAATGAGGAAAGGATTTGGGAACTGTGACAGTTGTCCAGAAAGATTGTGGATTCCTGGACCAGTGTGATGTCTTGCACAGTAAAGGTGATGAAAAAAATCCCTCAGTGGGAGGCTGTTGCAGGAGGACTGCAAATTCAAACCCAGTCTGGGACTGGGTGTGGTGGTGCACACCTGTAATCCCAGAACTCAGTGAACTCGGGTGACTGAGGCAGGAATTTCACTTCGAGTTCAACACCAGCCTGGGCTACACAGTGAGACTTTGTCTCAAAAAAGTGTGGGGAGGGGGGTGGTTTTAGCTCAGTGGCACCATGCCTGCCTCACAAGCTCAAGATCCTGAGTTTGATCGCTGGTACCAAAAAGTAAATAAAATAAAAATAATAAAAAATAAAAAAGGGATCTATCTCAGTGCAAAGGGCCTGGGTTTAACTCCTAGTACCGCAAAAAAGAAAAAGGAAAGAAAAGAAAAACAAATCTCTCAGCTTCCAGGAGCCCCATATTCCATTCTACCTGGGGCCTTGCACTTGGCTCCTCTGGCTGGAGTGCTCTTCCCTTCCAACCAACTAACTCTGACAGGCCAGTGAAAGGTTGGATGTAATGAGCGAGCATTCACTCCCCATCTACTCCCACCGATGGTGTCTTCCTTTTCCACTGACGTCAGGCTAATGATGTGTGTGTGTGCCTGTGACTTACTTTCCTTTGCACTCCAATGACCTGTACCACGGTAAGACAGATAATGTGAAACAGGAAGAAAACGTCCAAAGTGAAAGGGTAAGTGGGAGGGGTAGGGGAAAGGAAAGAAGGGAAAGGAATTAATATAAGAGAAGGAAAAAATGAAAACAAAGTCTTTGTAAATAGGGAGGGGTGGAGGGGTTGAATGGAGGGCAGGGGAATAGGGAAAAAATAAGAACCAAGATACATTATGTAAAGGTACAAATTCCCAGTGATGAATATCAGCATATTGTATACCTAAAATGTACCCAAAAATTAATTTAAAAAAATTAAAAAGAGGGCTGGGGATCTAGCTCAGTGGTTCCACCACCTGCCTCACAAGCTCAAGGACCCAAGTTTGATCCCCAGTACCAAAAATAAATAAAATTTAAAACGAGCATGTCCTTCTTCTGTGCCCTTCATCCTGGGCTCAGAATGGAGTACAGAACAGACCTAAGCCTGAAACAAAACCACACAGGCCAGGCCACCTCAGCTTATATTTGTCAAACTACAGGCAGGTGGAGCCCAGGGGTATGAAAATAAGCACTACTTGCTGTAGCCATTGCGATTGGGCTGGTTTTTTCCACAGCATTGCTGCGAGAGTAGCTGATTAAAGACTGCTCCTTCAAGTGGATGTCTGTTCAGTGTACCCTCCTGGGAAACCTCCCCTTCACCTTCACCCTCCCGCTGCGGTCCCATTGGTCTCTGCACTCTCCCCATCTTCCCAATTGAAATCACACATTTGATTGTGGGAGCTTCTGATGGATTTCTTTCCTGAGGAAGGGGACCTGCCAGTCTTGCTGTCAGCTACATCACCTCCTGGCCCCAAGGATTAGCACAGAGCAGGGGTATCCTACAGGGACAGCGGATTGACAGGTGGATGCATAGATGGGGGGATGGGTGGGCAAGGCTGACATGTCTCTGGGTTCCTAGACCAGCTCTGGCTCCAGCTTGTCACATGACCACATGTGCTGGTTTTCTCCTTGGAAGCTCAATTAGAACTACTTAATGCTGGGCCTGTGGCCCAAGCCTGTAATCCCAGCATTCTGGAGGCTGCAGCAGGAGGACTGCTGGGAGTCTGAGGCCAGCCTGAGCTACATAGTGAGTTCAAGGCCAACCTGAACTACATAAGGAAACCTTATATCAAAAAAACTAATGTTGGGCTGGAGATTTAGCTCAGTGGTTCTGCTGCCTGCTGTGCAAGCGCAAGGACCCGAGTTCAATCCCCGATAAGTTATATGCAAAAAAACTAATCTACCTCAAGAGCCATGAGCCTCCTGGGACTACTGAGCCCTTGATATGCAGCTAGTGTGAATGAGTGGAATTTTATTTCATTTTAATTTAAAACATGATACACAAGTCAATTATTAGAAGACTTTAGAATGTTCAGAACAACATAGTATGTGAATCTACTTTGTTCAACTATAAATGTTATAAGATACAAATACAAATCAAGTAATTCCATTGAAAATTTGGCATCTAAATAGAGATATGCTGTAGGTTTAAAATACATACTGGAGGCTAGGTGTGGTAGGGCAGGCCTATAATCCCAGCACTTAGGGTTAGGCAAGAGGATAGTGAGTTCAAGGTCAGCCTAAACTACATAGTGAGAACCTGTTTCAAAAAAAAAAAAAAACACACACACACAGGATTTTCTTTTTTTTTGGTATCAGGGATCGAACTCGGGACCTTGCAGTTTCGAGGCAGGTGGTTGAACCGCTGAGCTAGGCCTGGGGATTTAGCTCAGTGGTTCTGGCGTCTGCCTCCCAAGGGCAAGGTCCCGAGTTCAATCCCCAGTACCAAAAAAAAAAAAAAAAAAAAAGAACCACTGAGCTAAATCCCCAGCCCCTCACATACTGGATTTTAAAATTAGATTTTTTTTTTTTTTTGGTACCAGGGATTGAACTCAGGACCTTGCGCAAGGCAGGTGGCAGAACCACTGAGCTAAATCCCCGGCCCTGGATTTTAAAAATATAGTACAAAAGAAGGAATGTTTAACTTCTCATTAATGATTTGTTTTGTCTTTTTTTTTTTGAGACAAGGTCTCACTATGCAGTTCAGGCTGGTCTTGAACTCACTATGTAGGCCAAGCTGGCCTCGAACTTGCAATGATCCTCCTACCCCAGCTTCCCAAGTGCTGGGATCACAGGCATGTGCATCACACCTAGCACATTAATGAATTTTTGTATTATGTGTTGAAATAATAATATTTAGGACATACTGGGTTAAATAAAATATGCTATTAAAATATTTTCACTAATTTTCAAACTTTTTTTTTTTTTTTGGTACAGAGGATTGACCTCAGGTTCTTGCACTTGCACAGCAGGCAGCAAAACCACTGAGCTAAATCCCCGGCCCTAATTTTCAAACTTTTTAATGTGGCTACTAGGAAACTTTAAATTATAAATGTGACTCATATTTCCATTGGATAGTAGTGAACAAGGGTTTAAAGTCAGGAAGGCTGGATTTGAATCCCAGCACAGACACTTCAGAGCTCTGTGATTTTAAGCAAGTTACCTTCCTCCCCCGATCCCCAGGTTCCAGTGAAATGGTCCCCACTGTGTAGTCATGTGGCAAGGATGGCAGGAGATGATGTACCCAGTGCCTAGCACAGTGCCTGGAAGATGGCAAATGCTCTCCAAATGTTACCCATCTTTGCTGTTGTCACGGTGATTTTCCGGACAACACAAACAAGCAGAGTTAGAGCCATATCCAGCCAGCAGATTACAGCTTCCAAAGCACAATCCGCCAAGCTCTCTCCTGCAGGACAAGGGCCTGGGGCTCTCTAAGGTGGCTCTGAAACAAGTCCACAAATTCTTTGACAGTCCTTCCTCCAAGAGGTAGAGACTCATTCTCCTTCCCTGGACTTAGTGACTCACTTCTAAGGAATGGAACAAAGAAGAAATGACTGTCTATGACAGTGATGGTGAACCTTTTAGAGCTTTCAATGATAACAAACAGCCTGCTATAGCAGGAATGCCATAGATTCACTATCACTGCCATAGATTCACTACCACAGAGTCAGAGACTCTGTGGCTTCCTCCTTGTTCTCTCTCCTGAGTCACACACTCTGGGAGAACCAACTACCGTGTCCTGAGGACACTCAAGTAGCACTCTGGTGTGGCCCATACCTCGAGGAAGTGAGACATCTGTCAACAGGCACCTCAGTCACTGCATGCTGGCTTTTTTTTTTTTGGTACCAGGGATCAAACTCGGGTCCTTGCACCTGCGCAGCAGGCGGCAAAACCACTAAGCTAAATCCCCAGCCCCTTTTTTTGGTTTTATGAGAAAGGGTCTTGCTTTGTAATTCAGGCTGGCCTCAAATTCTCAGTTATCCTCCTGCCTCAGCCTCCAGAGTATTGGGATTACAGGGTTCGCAACCTGGTACCCTTTGACTCTAACCTTTGTGAAAGACCCTGAGATAAGAATGACCCAGATTAGCCCCTCTCAAATGTCTTACTCACAGAACCTAAGAAATAATAAAAGTTTCTGGTTTTAAACTGCTAAATTTTAGGATAATTTACATTACAATAGATAAAACAATGCTGTCTTGTTTTTGGTTTTTTGAGACAGAGTCTCACTGTGTAGTTTGAGCTGGCCTTGAACTCAGGGTGATTCTTCTGTCTCAATCTTCCTACTGCTGGGATTACAGGTATCTTCTGAGCCCCATTAAAAGTCTGCTCTCACCAGGGATTTAGCTCAGTAGTTCTGCTGCGAGCTTCGCAAACGTCTGCTCTCTGCTCTCTTGAGCCAGGGATTTAGCTCAGTGGTTCCACCACCTGCCTTGAAAGCACAAGGACCTGAGTTCAATTTCGAGTAACAAAAAAAAAAAGGCCTGCTCTCCTCAAGGGAAAGGGGCCCCAATCCTTGGTCTGGTTCATCCTGAGACTACAGGGGCCACCCTGGGGTCCCAAGGCCAAGATACAAACCACAGACACTGGCCAGTCTGCCTGTGTGCTCCCAGGCTGTTTATTACCCAAGAACGAGGTGGAGAGAGGAGGGATGAAGAGAAGAACCATGGCGTCCCAAGGTGGCGAGGCAGAGGGGAAAATGAACAAAATGACTCCTCTTCTTTCTCTTGCCGCTGCCCCAGGAGACTCCAGCTTCAGGTGGGGGTAGCTTGGGGCCTCCAGGGGCCTGGCAGCTCAGTGGTTGGCTGGGGTCAGGACCCAAACTGGGGCAGGTCCCAGGCTCGGAATGGCTTCTGTGTACACAAAATATCTCTCTGCAAAAGGCACTGGTGGAGGAGGGCAACAAGAAGGCCACCCCTCACAGTCAGGGTCCACTGTTTCCTGGGTCCGAGGTCCTGATCCCCAGTACCAACTCAGCCTCCCTCAGGGGCTGGATCGCTGAGGCCCTTGCTCCGCTCCTCTCCTCTCCTTTCTCTCAGCCCAGAGGTGAGCAGGCAGTCAGCAGAGGGCCAGGTCAGGCCATGTGGTGAACACCCCGTCTTCCTGGCTTGTACATCTAGTGGACTTCTAGGCCAAGAGCCCCAGGCGGGTGACTTTGGCCGAGAGGAAGGAGTGGATGATGAAGACCATGGTTTTGGGACATGAGTGCAGGTCCAGCTGCTGCAGAGTGGATGGAGAGAAAGGTCATGGTCCCTCTCCCCAGCCTGGCCTCCATGACAGCACACATACCACCCCCAGGGTATCGAGGTGGCCCCCCACTTACGATCTCGCCTTCAGCACCCCCAAAGTCCAGGAAAAGGAGACTGGCACCATCATCTGAGGACATCTGTAGCTTTTCAAAGGGCTGTCGAAGCAGCACAGCTCTAGCCGCCCCTGGCTCAGCTGCCCACAGTGTGAAGCCTTTGTCAATGTGCACAGAGAGGCTGCAGGGACGGCCATTCCACGTGCAGGCTGCAGGGAGGGATGTGGGCACAGGCATGGCTGGCACCTCAGAGACCACACCCCACCTCCACCCCCCCGCCAGCATCTCTTCAGTGGGCTTTGAATCCCCCTACAGACAGGAGACCTATTGTCTGCTGTGACACCTGGGTGCCCACGCTGCTCAATCACCCCAAAATACAGAAAGACAGGCCCTCAGAGAACCTATGTCCACTGCTCATCCCACTTTCAGCAGCACTGTAACTAGAAAGGGAGAGTCTAAACTCTGCCATGGCTCGGAGGCTCATCCCCCACAAAGGCATCAGCAAACCTACCAAGCATGGCCCTAAGAGACCTTAGGACCTACAGAACTGCTACTTAAAATTCAAATTTCAGGGTCGGGGATTTAGCTCAGTGGTTCTGCAGCCTGCCTTCCAAGCACAAAGTCCCAAGTTCAATCCCCGACACCAAACAAAACAAAACAAAATTCAAATTTCACGTAAACAATGAATAATCTAGGCATACTTACACCAAAAAAAGTATTCATTGTTTATCTGAGATTCATATTTATCTGGGCATCCTGTTTCATCTAAAGCCCAACCCCAAGTGCCACTCTCACATCGTCACCAGCAGAATCACAAGGACAGGGCAAGAAAAACCCCAAGAAAAAGTGACCTTCAGTGGCACCTGCATTCCAAAACAGAAGGCCCCAGAGAGCCCAAACCCACTCTCTAGTCCCCTCCAAAGCACCCTACAGAAGGAAGTTTGCATGCCTCTGTGGATAAGAGGCCCATTACCAAAGGACACCCCCAGATCCACCCAGCATACCTGTAGACACCTCCTGCACACCTTCAGCAGCCCGGTGACAGCCATCTACCAGCTGCCGGGTCCAGGCAGCCAGCTCCTGTGGTGACTCCACGCTGAACAGGTGAGTGTCCACACCATGGCGTGTGCCCGTGCGTAGGGCAAAAGAGAGCTCTGTGTCATAAGGTACCGAGCCCTTGGAAGGGCCTGAGTGCACCAGCCTGGGGTGGGGACAGAAGGCTTGGCATGAGGCCTTGCTCAGGGGGGAAACAGTCCTGGGCAAGGGGGCAGTGACCTGTGAATCCTTTACCACCTAATGGGGGTTGGACCTGCAGGTGGGCACAGACTGACTCAGCTGGAGACATCTCCTGCCATCTCCCCCAGCTCCAGCCGAAGCAGTGTCTTCGCCACAACACACACACCTTTGCACCTGCTGTTCCTTCTGCTTAGGCACTCTTCCTGATTACCTGCACAGTTCACTCCCTTACTCCCCTCAGATCTTTGTCAAATGTCACCTCCTCTGAGAAGCCTTCCCTGATCTTCCTGTCTAAAATAGTATCTGTGTCACTCATTAGCCTTACTTATCATCATGGTACCAGAAAGTATCCTTTTTGTTTCAGTTGGTTTCTGGCTGTCTTTTTCACTAGAATGTCCACAAGGGTAGACATTTTTATTTACCACTGTATTCCCTGTAACTCAAACCATGCCTGACATATAGTAGGTTCTTAATAAATATTTGTTGTCAGTCTGGGGATTTAGCTCAGTGGCACCAGGTCTGCCTCACAAGTGCAAGGTCCTGAGTTCAATCCTTGGTACCCAGAAGATATTTGCCTTAATTAATGAATCACTTGATTACCAATCCATAACCTACTTAACCCCAATGGCCAGCAGGTTCCTGCCACATGGGCCAGACAGAGCCCAGTACAGGCTGAGGAGACATGGGTGTCAAGGGCCCCAGACCCTGTAGTTTGACTGTTACCTGCTGTGCAGCCATAGGCAGCTTGCTGCCTGGTCTCTGGCAGCAGACCTCTGAGTTCTTAGCCCTCTCTGCTCCTTACTCCACACTCTCAGTTCCCCTTTGGAGCCACTGCTGACACTCAATCTCCCACTGGAAAGCCCTGAGCTGCTGACCCACAAGTCCTCAAGCTTCCTGTCCAAGTTCCCTATCCATTCCACACATACCTTGGAGTTGACTCAGCATCTTGCTTGGCCTCCTCTCTTTACATCCCCACTCCCATTCCCACTGACTCCCAACACAAGCTCCAAACCTGTTCATCCAGGACACCTCCTTTACCCTCCCTATCTGGCAAGCACTAAGCCTGTGAATTTACCACCCATGTGTTTTCCATTGCAAATGCTGCCTTTCTTCTCCATCTGCTGCCTCCCCTATCACACCTCCCCCAGCCCCACCATCTCTCCTGCTCGACTGCAGCAGCCTCCCAGCTTCCACCCTGCCCTTTCCCAGTGTATTCTCCATGCTACAAGGGTTCTTTAAAGCACAACCTGAGGGTCTGCAGGTGTGGCTGAGTAGTAGATCACTTGCCTGGCCATGGGTTCAATCCCTAGTACCTCAATAAATAATAAATACAGGGCCGGAGATTTAGCTCAGTGGTTTCGTTGCCTGCTGCGCAAGCGCAAGGACCCGAGTTCAATCCCCAGTACCAAAAAAAAAAAAAATTAATAATAATAATAATAATAATAATAATAAATACAACCTGAACTGAAACCCTCAACACTGCCACAAGCCTTAAAAGAAAGCTACCATTCCTTAGCCAAAAGCAGGGCATCTACCAGATCAGGCCCTGCCAACTCGTTGTCTCGTTTATCTCCAGTTCTTACATGGATTCTACATCTGGTTGTACCCACTCATAGCCCATGAAATGCCTCTGTACCTCTGGCCGTGATTCTCTCTCTATCTGAGCTCTTCCCCTCATTCCAACTTCTCCTCATCCATCAAAGTCCAGTTAGAATGTCACCTCCTCCTTGAGGCCTTCCCCCACCCACTAGGCCTGGCAGAGTTAAGTGGCTTCTACAATTATAACGGCTATTCCTGGGTCCCTCTCCCCTACCAGACTAGGTTCTCCCTGAGGGCTGTGACCGTTGCGGTCAACTGTGTCCCCTAGGCCAGATGTCAGTGAATGAGTGACTGGTGGGACTTCACAGCCTTCTGATTGAGCCCCCATTTTACAGGGAACAGGTCTAGAGAGGACGGAGACTTGCTTGAGATTACCTGGGGAGGAACTGCAGACCAACCTAAGGAGGTCAGAATAGGGCAGGGGTTCACAACTTCGGGGGCCCATCTGGAGCATCTCCCCCCAAGCTCTGGATGAGACATGGGCCCTGCCCCTGGGTACCTGGTGGCGATGAGTGGGGCAGTGCGGGCTGGCCGGCTCAGGGCCTCCCGGGTCTGGGGGAGACCACTGTAGAGGAGCAGCTCCTTTTCAGTCAGGAGGGCCAGGGTTGGGGCTGAGCCCCCACTAGGCAGCTGCAGGAGGCAAAGCAGCAGTGAGATGAGTGGGGAAGGGAGAGATGAGAGCCAGGAGGAGTGAGGCGATGAGAGGCACTGGGGACAGACCAGTTCCAAGAGAGGAAAGGCAGAGGGACCCAGTAGGCACCTGTTCAGTCAACCAGCCAATCTGCTTGATGTCCTGGTTCCCAGCTGTGCCTGAGGCTGCCAGGAGTGCCTGCAGCTCGTCCTTGACCCAGGGTATCAGACCGTTGATCTGGGCATGGATGGCACCTGCCCATGACCTCGCAGTAGCTTCATCCTTGGCCCTCAAGAAGAAGGTGTCTTGGCCATCTGCTGCACAGATCTCCAGGTACCTGCAGGTGCACATGGGGCAGGGTGGAGCCTGTCACTGAGCTGCAGCTTCCCCAGCCGGGAATCCACTGCCACACTAGAAGAAGCCACAATTGATGGCCCTGAGGGAATGAGGTGCACTGCCCACCACTGGGGCTCCAGCCAGTTTGGGGGCCTCATGGGGTCTTGAGACAAGGGACAAAGACAAACACATATATGCTATGCACACAAATACACATATACTCAAACATGCACTGGGAGCCAAAATGATCATTGTGTGAGGTTTCATCATGTCCTTTCCTCGTGGTTTCTAAGGAAAATTTGGTTGCACAGAACTAAAGTAATTCATCTATTAATAAAGCTAAAGAGCCAGGCATGGTGGTGCACACCTGTAATCCCAACACTTGGGAGTCTGAGGAAGGAGGAATGCCACAATTTCCAGGCCAGCTACATAGTGAATTCAAAGCCAGCCTGAACTACATAATGAGACTCTGTCTCAAACAAACAAACAAAAGGGTCAGGGATTTAGCTCAGTGGTTCTGGTGCCTGCCTCGTAAGCGCAAGATCCTGAGTTCGATCCTCAATACCAAAAAAAAAAAAAGGACAGGAGGGGAGTCAAGTTGATCTACGTAGTAAAGAGCTGAAGAAATGGGAGTGAGAGAAAGGTGGAGATAAAAGACCACACAGGCCAGAATGGAGTAGAGTTTCAGGAAACAACCAACAGGAGCAATGTCTGAGAAGATTTTCGAAATGTTTTGAGAGGGATTAACGAGTCATTCCTCTTTGACATTTCTTTTGCCTTAGTACCAAGGTACAGTGACAGGGTCACTAAGTCATACATTGCCCAGGCTGGGCTCCAACTTGCGATCTTCCTGCCTCAACCTCCCAGTGCTGCCCTTACAGGGATAAGGCACCACATCTGACATTCTAGCATTTCTGTAGTAGATGGAGTGGGGCAGGAACTGAAGGATGGTTCTCAAAACCCTTTTTTTTTTCCAGTACCAGGGATCGAACTTAGGACCTTGCACTTGCAAGGCAGGCATGGTGCCACTGAGCTAAATCCTCAGCCCTTTTTTTTTTGTTTTTTTGAGACAGGGTCTTGCTATGTAGTTCAGGCTGGGCTCGAACTCATGGCAATCCTCCTGCCTCAGCCTCCTGAGTGCTGGAATTACAGGCATGCACCACCATGCCCAGCACAAAACCCTTTTCACACCCCTTTACCTCTGCTTTCCTGTACTGCAGAACTAGGAAGCAAAATCCTTGAATTCCCAGCTTCCCTTAGCAGTTAGGGCTGGGAAGCCATGTGACTTTTGTTTTTTGCAGTGCAAGAGATGGAACTTAAGAGACTCAACATGCTCACCAAGTGCTCTATCACTGAGTTACACCTCTGTGTGACCCAGTTCTGATCTGTGACACATAGAAGTCTCTGGAGGGGTGACCCTTCCAAATGAAAGGCAAATCTGTCCTGTGTGGTAGTTAGTGCCCAAAGATGGGCTCCTTCAAATGTGTCCCACCCTATACACACATTTCACTGTGCCCACCAAAAAGTAAAGTTCATTTCTTCTCTCTCTGACCTTATGATTTGATTCAACAAATAAAATGTGGCAGAAGGGACATATTATCTACATCTGCACACACACAGAAACACATATACATAACATGTTTTGAGTAATGTCTGGGATCAAGTTAGGAACCTTAAAGTTCTATGAGTCTCTGGAAGGACTAAAACTACCCCATCTTCACCCAATACAAGGACCCCTTCAGTGGAATGAACACTAGTAAGTGACCTGTGAATCACAAGTTCTTCCCGCCGCACCCCCATTGGAGAGCAAACCCAGGAGTGCTCTAACACTAAGAGCCACACCGCTGGCCCTTTTTTATTTTGAGACAGGGTCTCACTAAGTTACCCAGGTTGGACTCAAAATTGAGATCCTCCAGCCTCAGCCTCCCTAAATGCTAGGGTTATAGGAGTGCACTTCCACAAATGGCATTTTTTTCTTTTGAGACAGGATATCACTATATAGTTCAGGCTGGCCTAGAACCCACGATCCTCTGGCCTCAGCCTCTGGAGTGCAAATCACCAGTTCTTTCCTCATGGAGCAGGCAGGGGCATGTCATCAAGGGGGGGCAGGTTTAGATGCTGTCCTCCACCAGTCCTCCCAGTCAGTGTTGAACACTGGCACTGAAGCTGGGCCGTAACTAGGATCCACAGCATGAGCTTCTTATGCATATGCCACATACACACCACCCCTACACTGCATACTCTTCTCAACCAACTCAGATTCCACTCAGCCACCACCATCACTCAGGCACCTGCAGCTTCTCAAGCAGAAAAGGCACCTGGAATGAGGCAAGTGGCACCCTTTCTATGTGATTCCTTTTTCTCGTCTATAAAACAGTACTGAAAAATAGGACTTTGCTCTTAGGGCCACCGTGAGAGTTAAATGAAATTGTTCATGGGAACCACTTAATCTGTGCTGGACACACAATTAGCATTCACTAAATGTTTTTTGGGTTTTTTTATAGATAAATTTGTCTTTAATAAAGGAGTTAATTTTCTTTCAATCCTCTATAAAACAACAGCAATTAAAAACTTCATGGTTTTGAAAGTAAAATATTTACATATGAACAAGTAACTGCAAAATTTACATGAAAAAATGGAAAGAGGGATTTTCTAAAAGATAAAATAAAAGGTCTAACAGTTCTCAGGTGTTGATAAAAAATACTGATCAGCGTTCAGTTCACATGCACAAATTAAAGTCTAATGTGAGAATTCACACGGAGAAAGCCAAAGTATTTACAGTCATAAAAGTACTATCAATAGACAATTTAAGGGCTGGGGATTTAGCTCAGTGGTTCCACCGCCTGCCTCGAAAGCGCAAGGTTCCGAGTTCAATCCCCGGTACCAAAAAAAAAAAAATAGACAATTTAATACAATAACCTCTGAAAATATAAAGAACCAATTAGTATATTTGTAATAAAAAAAAAAGGTACAAAGAAGGGGCTTTGCTCTGGACGTCTGTTAAGTTGGCCCACAGCTTGCATACATTCTCTTAGCAAAATAATTAAAGTTTACATAGCCATTTTTATGTTATGTGACAAAAATTATGTACAATTACTGACAAAATACACCAACCATTTTTCTGGCTTTTTTTTTTGGTACCAGGGATCAAACTCGGGACTTTGTGCTTGCAAGGCAGGCACCGGAACCACTGAGCTAAATCCCCGGCCACCAACCATTTTTCAACACTTGATTCACACTGAGAAGCAGTCTCTTGATGATTCTTCTCAACTCTGATTTTATTTAATCTAAGCTTTCACTTTTAGCTAAAAAACAGTGCAAGTAAAATATATTTATGCTGAAAAGGTTCTCATTTCTCTTAACTTTACAGCTTCACAAACTGTAGCAAATAAAATGCATTTGTGCAGAAACTGAGCACATTCAGAGGAGCCTCCCCCGGCTGGACTCCCAGCCTCCATCAAGCAGAAATGCAGTCACCCTTCAAGGTGACGGTGCTGCAATGAACTGTGTTCCTGAAGAATTTCGGCACTCACTAAATGTTACCTGGTACTGACCTTATTATCAGTGAACTGGGCTTCTTTTCTTTCAATTTTTTTTTTTTTTTGGTTTTTTTTGTTTTTGTTTTTTTGGTACCAGGGATTGAACTCAGGTCCTTGTGCTTGCGCAGCAGTTGGTGAAACTTCTCTCAAATTTTTATTTTTATTAGTACATGTTTACACTACATAAGGATTACATTCATCATGGGCATTAATGAACTGTTAAAGGCTGCTCAAATATGAAGTACAGTAACCTTCTGTGTCCCTGATGCAAATGTTACCAGACCTCAAAACCTCCACCAAGTCAGCTTGAGGGAATAATTGAATCCAGCAACCTTAAGAGTGATAAGATCAGTGAGAAAAAGGGACTAGTTTAAAGAGAACCAGGACTAGAACCCAGGGCTCCTCCCTAAAACAAGAGGAAGAAGTGAGAACCAAACCACATCATCATGGGCCGGGGATTTAGCTCAGTGGTTCCGGCACCTGCCTCGAAAGTGCAAGGTCCCGAGTTCGATGCCCGGTACCAAAACAAAACACATCATCATTCCATAACTTCACTGATGCATCCATTCAGCCTGTTTCTTAAGCACTTACTATGTGTTGGCATTGTGCCTGTCATTATACAACATAGAGGCATCTTTCTTTCTAGAGCATCTGAGTGTCTGAGCAGCCCCCCACCCCAGCCTCACCTGGGCTCTGGGTCAGAGGGGGTGCACCTCCTCGAGACATATGCCATCTTCAAAGGCACGTGCTTGGCCTCCTTGAGGTGGCGGGGTTGTGGGCCAGGGGAGGAAGGCTGCCGCTGAAGGGGTGAAGTAGGAGGTGAGTCCCAGCCAACCGCAGTCCCACTGGCAGAGTTCTTGAAATATGGTGAGACCTCCTTCATGTACTTGACTGGTCAAGAGAGAGATCAGCAGTTACCACTGTGTAGCATGGTTGTCACTAGTTAATTAAGAGTTTAATTAGGGCCAGGGATTTAGTTCAGTGTCACCGAGCCTGCCTTGTAAGCACAAGGTCCTCAGTTCAATCCCTGGTACCAAAAAAAAAAAGAGTTTAATTTAGATCCAGTGTCACCATGTTACCCTAAAATAAAGCCTCTGGCATGGCAGTATGGTAGAAAAAACTTGATGCCTACCAATATCCATTCACCCTCCCCCTGGTTCATGGACACATGGCTCCCCAGAAGGCAAACTACACTTCCCAGCCTCCTCTGCAGCAAGGTGTGGCCAAGTGACTAAATTCTAGACAAGTGTGTGGAAGGGTTTGGACTTTCAGGATGGCTGCTTAACGAGAACAGAAAACAGCCACAAAGAAAGGAAGAAGCACTGAGATGGGAACCAGGACATGACAGATGTGCCACTTTCTTTCTCTTCATTCTCATCTGCAAAGAGGAACTGAATGAGATAGTTCTATGGTAGACACTGTTCATTGTCCTCCAATACAGTGATAGCCTCTCAGCTAGAGACTTCAGTTTCCAGGCTCCCTTGCTGGTCTAAGCACCATGTGACCAAGTCTGGCCAACAGGACAGGAGTGGAAAAGATGTGTGCAGGTACCTAGCTTTGCCCATTGAAGAAGGGATGTGCCCTTCTGTTTCACTGCCTGGAAACCAGATTGGTGGGGAACCACCCTGACCATGAGGACAAAAGCCATACTCTAAGGAAGTCCAACCAACCAAATAGAGATGAGCAGATGCTGACATTTCAGGGGGTCCTTATCAGGCTTGAACTATTACTTAAGAGAGCAAAAGGGCCAAGGATTTAGCTCAGTGGTTTCGCCGCCTGCTGCGCAAGCTCAAGGACCCGAGTTCGATCCCTGGTACCAAAAAAAAAAGAGAGAGCAAAAGACTTTTATATTTAAGGCACAACCACTTATGGGTTGCTTTTTTACAGCAGTGAGTTTGTACCCTAATCCATATAGGTGCCCATGGGCCCTATGAAGTCTGACCAATTATCACTGAGTAAGTGTACTGAATGCCTTCTAGAGCAGCATTTTCCAACAGAATCTTCTATGACCATGGAAAATGCCTATATATACATTGTTCAATATATGTAGTAGCCACTGAGCACTTAAAATGAGGGTAGTATAAATAAACTGAATTTTACATTTTTATTTAATTTCAGTTAACTTACAATTAGTTTTAAAAGGGAGCGGGGATTTAGCTCAGTGGTTCTGGCGCCTGCCTTGCAAGTGCAAGGTCCCAAGTTTGATCCCTGGTACCAAAAAAAAAAAAAAAAAAGAAAGAAAAAAAGGAAAAAAAATTAGTTTTAAATAGTCACAGAGCTAATAGCCACCGCACTGGACAGAATACTTCTAGAATATCAGCCCAGATCTGCTTCTAAATCCAATTGACCCATAAAGTCCTGTTCTGACATGCGATCCTGTCCTCCTGGGCCACAGTGGACACCTGAGCCACATGAGGCAGTTCAGACTGAGACTGGAAGGGATTCTATACAGGTGGCTTAAATGCTACAGGGACAACCACCTTCTGCTGTGAGGACAGAGAAGAGGAGAAAGTCTGTAGAAAGAGACAGTGGGGACATATGTTGAGAGATGGTGGAAAGGTCTGCCAGGCACCTGCTAATATTTCCATTTCTTTCTTGGGGGGGTGGGGGTGTACCAGGGATCAAACCCGGAACCTTGTGCTTGTGAGGCAGGCAGTGGAACCACTGAGCTAAATCCCCAGCCCAATATTTCCATTTCTGATTTCGTCCTTCAGAAAGTCAGGTTGCAAATCCAACTAGGGTTCTAATATTTGCAACTAAAATAATCTCAGTTGTGGCCCCAGTGATGTGAGCCATGATCTCATGCCTTTCTAGAAAAGGAGATCTCTAATCCCAGCACTTAGGAGGCTGAAGCAAGAGGATTGTGAGTTCAAGGCCAGTCTGGGCTACAACAAAACAACATATCCCTAGAAAAGATCTCACTAATAATAGAAACTGGAAGCAAAAGGCAACATGATGGACAGGGCTGATCTGGGAAGAGGTTGGTGGGAGTAGAGAGATAGAGATGTAGGGACAAGCCAGTTTTCTTGAGCACCTATGATTGGTGATATAACACTTTGGGTTTTTATTTTTTGTTTTGTTTTTCAAGACAGGGTCTCACTATGTAGTTCAGACTGGCCTTGGAATCACTTTGTAACCCAGGCTGGCCTTGAACTCGTGGCAATCCTCTTGCCTCAGTCTCCCAAGTGCTGGGATTACAGGCCTGCACCACCACACCTGGCTACTTTGGTCTTTCTTGCTAAGTCAATTAGGCTTAGCTGCAAATAATAACAAATCATAACATATAATAACGATGCCTTAAATGATGAAGATATTTATGATATCACTTAAAAAGAAGTCTGAAGGAAAGAAATTCAGGAGTGGTTCAGAGGCTCAACGACACTGAATTCTGAGCAGGACCCTTTGCTTTTCTCTTGGCCTTTCCATCCTGACCACAAGATGGCTGCCACAGCTCAAGGGAATCATTCCTTACATAACAAAACCCAGCAGGAAAGGAAGAGACTGGCAGAAAAAAGGGCAATCTCCTCACACCTTGCTGTTATCAGAGACATAAATACTCCCATGAAGCTCCCAGTAGATGCTTCCTTCTATCTCATTGGCCAGAACTGGGCTGTGTGTCCACTGTTAGCCCAATCATCAGTAAGGGAATGGTCATGAATTAAACCAATCACAATTTGGTCTCTGGGACTATGCTTATTTCTACCCAATAAAACAGCTATTTTTTTTTTTTTTTGACAGGGTCTCCCTATGTAGTTCAGGCTGGCCTTGAACTCATCCTCCTCCCTCAGTCTCCCAACTCCTGAAAATATAAGTGTGATAACCACATCCAGCTAAAATAGCTTTTATTAGCAAAAAGAGGAAATGCTTCTAATAATGTCTGCCACACTACCCTGGCATCTGGGCTGTACCCAATTCTGATAAGCAGCAATCTCCTCATCTCTAAAGCGAGCTAGGAAGATACTATATAGAAAAAGAGGATGGTTAGAAGACTGGTTAAACACTGGTCTCTCTCCAGTCATGTGACACTGTCTGCTGCTCTACAGTGATGTCTGAGAGCTGCTGGTGTGAGCAGCCTCTCCGTTCTCCTCTGCACCACACCTGCTCTCATGGCCATCTGGCTGGCTGCTTATCTGATGTTGGCAAGTCAAGGCCCAGCCAGAATGCCCTGTCTTGTGAGTACAGGGTTTAGGAGGCCATTCTTGGCACTGTTCCCTGAAAAAAACAGATAAGAAGCTATTCTTATCCAAGGTTCAGACATGATTCAAGGCAAATAGGAGTGAAGGAAAGAGGGAGGTACAAACCCTCTTGGGATTGGAAAAGAAGTTATACTGAACCAAGGGTAAGTCATTTGTTTGTTTGTTTGTTTGTTTTGAGAGAATAAGGCCTATTCTAAAGTTAAGGGACCAGAATTTAAAATGACTATTGGGGGCCAGGGATTTAGCTCAGTGGTTCCGCTGCCTTCCTCACAAGCACAAGGACCTGAGTTCGATCCCCAGTACCAAAAAAAAAAAAAAAAAAAAAAATGACTATTGGATAACAGCAGTGACTTACCCAGAACTGACAACTGGATTGTCTCAAAGGGTAATGGAGTTGGTACTTGTCCAGCCTACCTGACAGGCCAAAGCCACTTTTTTCTTTGCTAACAGAACCCTGATCCCTAGAGGCTCAGTTTCTTTCCAACACAGGAGAATTGTGATTGGTCAAAGCTAATCATGACAATTCCAACCCTCTTGCTTGTGATTGGTTAAGAAAGAGGCATATGGTACAATTTGGGCCAATGAGATGCGAGAGAAAGCACACTCCTTTTTTCTCTCCTCTAACCTTTCCAAGTTTCTGGGAGGGAATTTGGTCCTAGAGCAATGGTAGCCACATTTTCACCCAAAGGTTAGGGCCTACACATTAGGATGGGAAGCAGAAAGATGGACACACCTGGTCTCCAATGATACCATTATCCCCTAAATTAATCTACCCTGAAGCCATGCTGCCCCAAGATGTCCTAGAAGTAACATATTTTGATCAATGTTTGAACTTTCTTTAAAGAGGATAGGGTGAGGTTGCCTACAGGTACAAAATTAGTAGATAGGATTAGTGTTCTATAGTATAGCCAGGTGACTATAGTTAATTATTTTTTTTTCCAGTTCTGGGGATTAAACCTAGGGCCTTCACACTGAGCTACATGCCAAGCTCCTTTTTATTTTTTATTTTAAGACAGGGTCTCGTCAAGTTGCTATGTTGCCCAAGCTGGGCTCAAACTTGTTTTTTTTGTTTTGTTTCATTTTTTTGGTACCGGGGATCGAACTCAGGACCTTATGCTTGCAAAGCAGGCAGCAGAACCACTGAGCTAAATCCCCGGCCCTCAAACTTGTAATCCTCCTACCTCAGCCTCTCAGTATTCAGTACCATACCCAGGAACAGTAATTTTTTTTTTGGTACTGGGGATCGAACTCAGGTCCTTGTGCTTTTGAGGCAGGCAGCGGAAACACTGAGCTAAATCCTGGGCCCTGGCTTTTGTTATTGATGATTTTTTTGTTTTTTGAGACAGCGTCTCAAACTCCTCCCCTGCTCAAACTCCTGCTCTGGCTGCCCTATACCCTTCACCCAACTTCAAGGCCCTCTAGGACAGGGGCCCTACCTACCTCTTTGGCTTTTTGGCCTACCACATCCCTAATCTCACCCTTTATTCCAAACCTACTAATTAGTGGTAGCTCTCAGAAGCTGTATGAACTTCCAAACTGCCACACTTTTGAAAATGCAGCCTCTTGTGCACAGAATGCCCTTGGTACATGGTCTGGAGTTGGGCATTCTTGGATATGAACTCCAGGTCCAGCACTATCTAACTATGTGACCATGGACAAGGTAATTCACCTCTCTGGGTCTCAATCTACTGGTCAATAAAAGAGGAATGATAATGTCTACCTCAGAGAGATGTCAGGATTAAATGAGATGATGTAAAAACACATGGTACACATTAGGGACTCAAAAAAATATATGTTTCTTGCCAGGTGCTGTGGCACATCCCTGTAATCCTAGCTCTCAGAAGACTGATACAGGAGGATCAAGGCCAGCCTGGGCTACATAGTGAGTTCAAGGCTGGCCTGAATTACATAGGGAGACCCTGTCTCAAAAAAAAACAACATAAAAAAGGGCTGGGAATTTAGCTCAGTGGCGCCACATCTGCAAGCGCAACACCCTGAGTTCAACCCCAGTGGGGGAGAGGGGGTTCTTATGAAAGTAGAAACAAGGGGGAAGCAAGGATGAAGGTGGTAGTGAAAATGATCTAAAAATGTTGTATGCATGTACAAATGTGCCAAAATGAAAACCATTAATCTGTATGTCTAATATGCACTAATAAAAAAATAGACATTTCTTTACTATCAGCCTCCCTTGCTCCCACTTTCTAGAACACTATTGTGATTCTGAGTGTCGAGGTTGCCTCCCCTTGAAGCCTGGGAACTCCTAAGGGATGGAAACTAGACGAGTCAAACCCAGGTCAGTGTTGTATGAATGCAGAAATGAACACCAGGACAGGACAGGCTCGTTGAGCAGTAAGAAGAAGGAGATGTCCCAGCTACTCTATGAGGCAAGAAGACTGCAAGTTCAAGGCCAGCCTGGGTAACAGCAAGACTGTCTCAAAATAAAAAATAAAAGAAGTTAGGGATGTACCTCAGTGTCAGAGCATTTGCCTAGCCAGCCTGAGACTCTAGGTTCAATCACTAATGCCCCCAAAAAAATTGTTTTAAAGAAGAACAACAAGAAGGAAGAAGAGGAGCTGCCACAGGCCAGCCCCCGCTCAATCTGTGTCTGTCCCACCAAGCACCTCTATAGCCCCAGACCCTACTACCACCCTCTGACTGACTGTGAGGTCAGTTCTCCCTACCAGGTGGGAGCACTGTGAAGGTTTTCACTTATCTCTATGTTCCCAGAATCCAGCAGGAGTCTCATATGCTACATATTCAGCAAGTGAACATTTGTCCTCTTTGAAGCCAGAGAAACTGCCAGAGTCCCTGCTCTCCCAGAACCAGGTCCTCCTTCTCCTTTCCCACAGGAACATGCTATAAATGGACAGCACACGGTACAGCTGCTGACAGAAACAGGGCTTGGATTTCACAAGCCAAGGGGCCTCTCCCACAGAGAGGGTGGGGGCCCCAGAGTATGGCCTTAAATAGCCCTGCTCTGAAGCCTCCTCCCTGCTCTGATTTCTGCCTGAGTTGCTGGACCAGGCAGGGTGGGGCTAGGCTGACCACAGGCTGTGACCTCAAGAGTTGCAGACCATGGCCTGTGGCCAAAACTCTTGAGTGTACCAAGATAGGCACAGCCAGAATCCACACTCTCCCCAGACAAGCCCTGGTCCAGGAGCCTCGTAAGGGTCACATACAGATACGGGCCCTTCCTCCTTAGGGAAGCCAGGGCAGACAGAAACACAGGCCCCAATTCCCAAGGACTCCAGCTCTGCCAAGGTGGGAAGCCAGGAGGAGATTCCACTAGAAACCCAAGCACAGAGACAAGGGAGGATCACTCACAGGCCCAGTACAGCCAGATAGTACAGGGGTCTCACATGTATTACTAAGCAGAGGGGACACGTCCATCTTGGCTCAACACGGTCCCACCAGAATTTATCCCAATGCTCAATAAATGGTGATGACTAAATGCCTGGCTTCAAGTCTTGGCTGCAGGGAAGCCTTTCTGCTAAGCTCAAGCTGTTCCTTGCCTGTTCAGTGGGTGGTCACATACTTAAAATGACATGATGGATGCATTCATTGCTAGTCTAGCGCCTCTCTCCTCCAACCCAAAAGTCAGCTCCCTGAGCACAGGTCACTGTTCTCTGCTTGCCAGTGTACACCCAGCTGCTAGAGTAGTACCTGATATATACCAGGTAATCAGTGATTACATAAGAAATTTGTTCAATGACTGGGCTAGGAGTGTAGTTCAGTGGCGGAGTGCTTACAGATTTGTTAAATGAATGGATATTGAAAGTCTGGGGCTTTTCAGCCTGGAGTGAGAATACTGACTGCAGGCTCTGAAGTGAAGCAGACTTGGTTTAATATCCTTGCTCCATGGCCTTCAACAAGTGACTTGACCTCTGTGAGCTTCTAATTACTCATTTTTTAAATAGAAGTAAAAAATAAATAAATAAAAATAAAATAGAAGTAAAATTCATCTGCCTCTCAGGGTACTGAAAAATTCAATACCAGGAAAACACTTTTTCCTGTTTGGTGGAAGATAAGCCTTCTCAGCCAGGGATTTAGTTCAGTGGTGCCATTCCTGCCTCGCAAGCACAAGGTCCCGAGTTTGATCCCCGGTACAAAAAAAAAAGAAGATAAGCCTTCCATAGACAGGGGTGTGATTATTACTTCTGTTGCTGTTAACCTGACAGTATAAGGGGATGGGCACAGGATTTGGGGACAGATGGCAAGGATTTGAGTCCAGATCCTATCACTGGACCTTGGAAAGTCCCCAGGGCTCTGAGTCTCAGATCCTTTGCCTATGTAATGGGCACTGACATACTAGCTCTCTCATTGTGAGGACTCAAGTTTGGGCTTCCCACCTACCTAACCTGGATGCTACGGAAAAGATTTGGTATACCAACATGCTCTGGAAGGGATGACCTTTTAGGGCTTATTGGTCCAGCAAAGCTGGACTAAAAATAGTCTCTGGACACTGTCAGGCCCAGAAGCAGGGCTGACCAGCAAAGCCCAGGCTACCACACCTTGGGAATAAAAATCCCAGTTTATCACACCCAGGAGTAGAATGGGGTAGGGTAGCAGCTATCAAGATCCTAAAGGCAGCTAGGTTCAGTGTTGCATGCCTGGAATTCCAGGACTCTGGTGGGCTGAGGCAGGAGGATCACAAGTTCTTTAAGGCCAGCCTGGGCAACTTTGGGAAGCTCTGTCTCTAAATAAAAAGGGTTGGGGATGTAGCTCTCAGTGCAAGGGCCCTAGGTTCAATCCCCAGTGCCAAAAGAAAGAAAAAAAAGAAAGATTCTAAAGGTACATAAATCCTTTGACCTAATAATACCCCTTATAAAAACTACAATTCAGACATATGTTCACAGGTATATAGAAAGGGCATAGTAACATTATCTATGGTACAGAAAGCCAGGGACAACATGAATGTCCATGAGCAGGGATTGCAAAAAAAAAAAAAAAAATGCATTTCTTAAATGGCACAGATCACACATTCTTACTCTTTTTTTTTTTGTACCGGGGATGGAACTCAGGACCTTGGGCATGAGAGGCAGGCGTGGCACCACTGAGCTAAATCCCCAGCCCATCACATATTCTTAATGTCTATATGAAGTCCTGGCCCAGAGCAAGGGCTCAGTAAATACTTGCTAAATGAATGAATGAATCCCAAAAATAGGATATTGTACAATCATTAAAAAGTACTAGCCAGGTGAGGGATGTAGCTCAGCAGCACAGTGCCTGCTTGCCAAGTGCAAGGCCCTGAGTTTAATTCCTGGTACCAAAAACAATAAATAAAAAGTACTAGCCAGACACAGTGGCACATGCCTGTAATACCAGCTACTCAGGAGGCTAAGGCAGGAGGATCATAAATTCAAGGACTGCCTGGGCAATTTAATGAAAGCCTGTCTCAAAATTTTAAGGGCAGAGAGGGCTGTGGCTCAGTGGTATAGTGCTTGCCTAACATGTGTAAGACCCTGAGCTCAATCCCCAGTACTATACTTTTTCTTTTTTCTTTTTTGTTTTGTGGTACTGGGAATCGAAATCAGGACCTTGCACTTGCCAGGCAGACATGGTGCCACTGAGCCACATCCCCAGGCCAATCCCCAGTCATATAAAACAAAATGGGGGTCGAGGATTTAGCTCAGTGGTGCCAATACCTGCCTCAAAAGCGCAAGTTCCATCCCCGGTACCAAAAAAAAAATATGAAGCTGGGCATGGTGATGCATGCCTGTAATCCTAGCAGCTGGGAGGCTGAGGCAGGAGGATTGGCATGAGTTCCAGTCCAGGATCTGTGTGTGGTGCCACATGCCTGTATGTAATCCCAGCACCCAGGCAGCTGAAACAGGAGGATCACAAATTCAAGGTCAGGCTGGGCTACACAGTGAGTTGAAGGCCAAGCATGCAGGTGTGGTGGCTCATGCCTGTAATCACAGCACTTGGGAGACTGAGGTTGCAGGATCACTGCAAGTTCAAGGACACCCTGGGCTGCATAGTGAATTAAAGGCTACCTGAACTACACAGTGAGACCCTGGCTCAAAAAAAGAAAAGAAAAAAACAAAAAAAAAAAGCAACCAAACAATAACAACAACAACAAAAAAAAGCAAGAAGAAAAACAAAAAATCATGAAATTTTTCTGAAAGGAAGTGTGCAAAAAATATCAACAGGGCCGGGGATTTAGCTCAGTGGCACCTTGCCTGCCTCAAGTGCAAGGTCCTGAGTTTGATCCCGATACCAAAAAAAAAAAAAAAAAAATCAACAGTGTTTATCTCTATGAGATGATCACTTCATACTCTTCTGGGGTTTTTTGTTTTTGTTTTTTTGGTACTGGGGACTGAACTGGGGACCTTGCGCTTGGGAGGCAGGAGGCGGAACCACTGAACTAAATAAATCCCCTGCCCTCTTCTGGGTTTTTTAAATGAGCATGTACTACTTTTTAATTTTTTATAAATCTAGTTGAAGGCTGGGGATTTAGCTCAGTGGTTCTGGCACCTGCCATGCAAGTGCAAGGTCCTGAGTTCAATCCCCGGTACCAAAAAATAATAATAACAATAATAATGATGATATAAATCTAGTTGATTTTTTCAAAATATACCACCACATTCCAAATATCCAAACCAGGATTCAGAGATAAGGAAGGGCCTTATCAAATCAGGAAGCCTAGCTTCAGAGTTCTAGTATCTCAGTAATAGGAGAAAGAAGCACTTAATAAGTGTTTACTATATGCCAAGCACCAAGTTCAACACTCAAACACACCTTCACCTAATTTCACCATTCCAATGAGATAGATTGAAATTCGTGTTTAATGAATAGACAAAATGAGCCTCAGAGGGGTGACAGACTTGCAGTACACTATAAATACTTAAGAATTAAAAACAAAAAACCTTGCGCTTTGACTCCTCAAAGATCTAAGCTAATATTCTACTTCTGCCACTATGTGACCACAGCCAAGTAACTTTGCGTCTCTCTTCCAATGTTCTCACCTATGCAGTGTATGAAGAATGTGCCTAATTCATAGGAGTAGCATTGAGGATTCAGTGAAATAAAACAGTCAAGACACTTAGCAGGGTGCCTCACACACTGCAGGATTGTAGGTGCTCAATAACAAGCAGTATGATTATTATCATCCTTTCCTCTACCTCCACCAGCAGCCAGGGTCGCACAGCTAATCAGGGACAAAGCCTGCCTCCTGAGGCCACAGGCATTTTAATCAAGGACTGGGATCAGGCCAGGGCTGGCATAGGCCAAGTTTTGTCTGTGGAGAGTCACGTGGCCCAAAGTTATGTCCAAATGCAGCCAAATAAATGTTTCCTTGTGAACAATGGTCAGAACAATAGGACTGAGTCATGGGAGACCTGACTAGGGGCTCCCCTCCTACCTGTTCCTGCAACAGAAATCCTGTGGTGCCTCAAGGGCCACAGCACACTCAGCCCAACTAAACAAAGTGGCCCCAAATTAGATGTATCCCACTTTGAGGCTGGTAATCCAAGGAGCCAAGGCACAGACGGAACACCTGGTACTGTCCATCTCCCAGGGGTGGACCTGGCAGGGGCAGGTCTCAGAGTTCCAAGGACTCATAAGCCAAAAGTTCAGGAGTCAGTCACACCCAGCAGGCACTCTGAGCCCTTTCTACAACATTTAGGAAAGCCAACTGCAAGTGTAAAGTTAAAGGGAAAGAAGAAAGGGTCAAAGAATGTACCCTGCTGATACCTAAACACTAAGTTCTAAGGTCAGCACCAGCCCTGGAGGCTCAGAGACAAATTACATGTGCTCCTTCCCCAGGAAGAGCTTCCAAGGTGGGGATGAAGCTCTAGGGTAGAGCACTTGCCTAGCATATGTGAGGCCGTGGGTTCAATCTCCACTACTGAGATAGAGGAGGAGCTTCCGGTTTACCACAGAAAACAACAATGGTGATAACAGGACTGGGATTACTGAAGGCTTACCATGCAGAAGACACTGTACTAGGCACTTAAAATGCATTGTCTTATAAATGAAGTACCTACTATGGGCACTGGCCTTGGCATTATTTTTGTTGTTGTACTAGGGATTAAACTCAGAGCTTTATGCATGCTAGACAAGTGCTCTATCACTGAGCTACATCCCCAGCCCATTTTTAAAATTTTATTTGAGACAAGGTCTCACTATGTTGCCGGGTGTGGTGGTGCACTCCTGTAATCCCAGCACTCAGAAGGCTGAGACAGGAGGATTGCCATGAGTTTGAGGGTAGCTTGGGCTACAGAGTGAGTCCAAGGCCAGCCTGAACTACATAGTGAAACCTTGTCTTTAAAAAAAAAAAAAAAAAAGAAAGGCCAGGGATTTAGCTCAGTGGTTCCACTGCCTGCATGGAAAGCTTAAAGTCCCAAGTTTGATCCCCAGTACTAAAAAATAAAAATTAAAAAAAAAAAGAAAGAAAGAAATTCACTAAGTTGACCAAGCTGGCCTCAAACTTGCAATCTTCTGTGCCAGGGATGTAGCTCAGTGGTAGAGTGCTTGGCTAGTATGTGTGAGGTTCTGGGTTCCATGGTGGAGGTGAAGGGATGGTCTCCACATGGAATATACCTTTGCTACTTTGTACAATACACTAAAATTTTACTTTATTGGTTTTTATTGCTTTTTACTATTTTTTTTTAATGTATAACAGACTCACTATAGCCACTGTCAGTATGTCCAACCACACCAGACAAGGGAAAAGAGAAGGGCATTTTCCCATGGTAATCCCTCCTTCTTCTCCCAGCCTGGTCTCCAAGGGCCCAGGCTGGCCCTGGTATGAGATCTGTACACACAATGGGTCTCTAAGCAGCTGACAGAAGTGTGTTGGCTGCCAGATTGCACCCAGACTCTGGTCACAAACACATCCCCGCAGCTGAAAACAGGCTCAGGACTTTGTCCAAACCCTTGACCTACCAAGAGGAAAAGTTTCAGGAAGCAGACTGGGGTTGCTGAAGTCCAGCTGAGCCCCCAACTTGGGCCAGGAAGGAGAACTCTGGAAGGCCCCTGGAGTTTTCTGGTGACGCTTGTTCTTCCAGGACATCACCAGAGAATTCTGTACCAAGTCCCAGGAAAGATGCCCAGCTGCCTTGCCAAGTTCACATCCAAAGGAAAGGCCCTTCTTCAGCAGCTCCTTAGAGGTGACCTCAGGAATAGGTTGGGGGTAGGAAGTTTTGAACAATGTGGCCAGTGATTGGGCTCCAGGGGAAACCTAAGCCCAGAAAGGCTCCTAGAAACTATGCCTCCAGACTGGGGCAACTCCCCCAAATCTCAAGGACCAGGCATAAGCCAGCATCCACCTGTCCTCTAGGCTTCTAAGATCACCCTAGCATTTCAGAGAGCCCAGTTCCTCACGCTGCCCCTACCTCAAACCTTTGTGCTGCCTTGAGTGCAATTGCTTCTTTCCAGATTACTTGGCCAAGAATCCAGGGTGTGAGAAGTGACTTCAAATGGCTGGGGATAGCCAGGCATGGTGGTTCACGTCTGTTATCATACCTACTTGGAAGGCTTGCAGGAGGATCACAAGTTGAAGTCCAGCCTGGGCAATTTACTGAAACTCTATCCCAAAAATAAATTTTAAAAAGGCTGGAGAGCTGGGCACAATGACACTGCCTATAATCCCAGCTACTTGGTAAGCTGAGGCAGGAAGATTGCAAGTTAGAGGCCAGCCTGGGCAATTTTGCCAGACCAAGACACTATCTCAAAAAAAAGGTGGGGAGGTGGCTCAGTGTGAAGGCTCTGAGTTCAATCCCCAGTACTAGAAGAAAGGCAAAGAGAGAGGGACAGAGAGACTTCAACTAAGAAAAAGTTCAAAAAACCAACAAGAAGGCCCCAACCTCCTTCCTCATAACCACATCTGGGAAAGGGTTTACCAAAGGAATGGTCTTAACATTGGAAAAGTCCTAGAACATAAGAGCTGGAGACCCTCAGTCCTGGGATGGTACATGTGTTACTTGTCTCCATGCTGCATCTGTGGCAGACATTGCTAATCAACTACAGCTCCTTTCTGCTCAGGTAAGGCCTTCCAATCCTCATAAATATGGAACTCCCAGTAGTTCCAAGTGAGGCTGATATTCAGTGAAAGCAATTGGTTATCTCTAACCTAGGACATGAAGTAAGTACCTATGAATGTTCTTGGTTTATTGAGGAAGGACAAATACTCATGAATTAGAGAGAAGGCCTGAGTATTAGCTCTCAAAGTCAGAAGACGATTCAAATGTCAAACACTCAGTTATTTCTTTCTCAGAACGATACACATGCCAACAACCTGGACACAAATGTTCTCAACCCTTAAAATGAGAAGGGTGAGGGCCCCTCAGGGTGAATTAGAAACATGGCCACAGCAAAAATTTCACCATTTATAGATCAAAATTTCAAACAACAGAAACTAAAAACTCTTTCAAGTCAGCTAAAATGTGACATTTCAATGAATGTCAATTGTATTAATCTGTACTGCCAGCTATAAATATCAAAGCGTTAAGGCATCTGGGGAGAAGGCTCTTACGCCCATATCATTTATGAGTGATTCTGTTATTTGGCTTTGCAGTTAAAGTATGATTGATAGGATCGGGAGGTATAACTCAGTGATAATGCACTTGTCTAGCGTGCATGAGGCCCTGGGTTCAATCCCCAGCACCACAAAAAAAAAATTTTATATATATATATTTGACATTTGATATACTTAAGCTTTTAGGGACCAACACTCTAGAGTCAGTCCTTTTTAAAGTATGAAAATGCATTACTAGTATTTATAGATATGGCTAAAATATAAAAATAAAATAAAACAGTGGGAATTGAGGTCTGGAGCCACAAGAATGCCAAGAATCAGCAAAGAACTATAGCCTGTTTGCTTCTGTGGGCTCTTGGAGACCCCTTCAGGGAACTCATAGGATTTGGGACGTAGCTCAGAAGCTTTGCTGACCAGGGCTTCTCCATCAGCCCCCGCCACCTCCCTGTGGCTATTCTGGGCAATGAGCCAAAAGCACATTCCTCAGGCCCCCACAGACTTCCGGAGCTGCCAGAGTGGGGTTTGAGGAAAGAGCTGAGCAAAGCAGACACCTCCTAAGAGAGAGGGAAAAAGGCAAATAAGGAACATAGCAGGAGGTCATCACAACCCATAGGGAAAGTGAGGCCCAAAGATGGCAAAGGGCTCATCCAAGCCCACACAGTGAAGGCATAGTGAAGAAAGCCACCCAACCAAGGACCGGCCCCCCAAAAATAATAAACTCATCTCTGATCTTTGCTGGAAGAATTTGACATCTTGCTGTAGAGTAGCCAAGTTCTCTCCTCAAAGAGGATGATAGCTCTCTGGGTGTTAGAAGAACCTAGAGTTAATCTCTAGGTCCCTTAGGATAGAATCTTAGCTGCCGCTCCCCAAGTCTCCACTCCTCTCTTTACCTGAGTCACTCACTGTATGTCACATCCTACAATGTACCCTTGGTCCTATTTACAACAACCCAGAAAGGCAGGAGTTATATCCCCATTTTACAGATGAGGAAACTAAAGCTCAGGGAAAGGAAGTGACTTGTCCAAGGCCCCAGTAGTAGAGAGTGAGAGAGGAAGGGAAACCAGGTCTGCTTAGCTCCACACAAGCTCTCTCTCTACCCTGACACACTATCTCCAAGCAGGTCCCAAAGTTCTGTTTCCATTTTCAATCCAGCCCCAAGGCCTGGCTGGGGCCACCTGATGCCTAGGGAGACTGGGAAGAAGTTAAACACATGCCTGAGCCCCAGGCTCTGGGCCCCAGTGCTTACCCTCCAGCACTACCTCCTTGCCTGTCTTCTTGAGAGCTTGCACTGCCTCGTCATGGGTGGCAGAGGACAGGTCTTCACCATTCACAGACAGGATAGCATCCCCCACGAAGAGAGCCTCTGTCTGGTCAGCTGCCAACCCCTTGAAGATCTTGGAAATGAGAATGGGCATCTTGTTCTCTCGGCCCCCTGCAAAGACAGAAGAAAGAAAAAACTGTGGCGCCATAGCCCCAGCGGCTCGTCGGACGCCAGCGGTGGCTTTGGCCTGGCCCTGGGCACCCACACCAAGGGGCTGGACTGACCATCTATGTTCCCAGGCGCGGGGCTGGGAGGCACCCCGTGCTGCAAGAGCTACGAGGACTGTGACAGCGGCATCATGGAGGACTCGGCCATAAAGTAGGAGTACATGCTCAACACCACACCAAGTGCCTGTGCCTCATGTATGGGGACATTGCCTCTGGCTACCACTACAGCGTGGCCTCCTTCGAGGCCTGCAAGGCCTTCTTCAAGAGAACCATCCAAGGTGTGTGGTGGGCAGCACAGGCCTGGTTCAGTGCAGGTGGAGATGCCTGACCTTCCAGGGAGCAGCCAGGTCTGGCACCCTGGGAGCAAAGGTTCTGGAGGGCCCCTTCCTATGCCTCAGGGGTCCTCATGTCTAGGACTCTGGGCAAGGACTCTCTGAGGCTTGCACCCCGGAAACCACAAAGAAAACCCACACAAATGCTTAACCATGGGTGCCTGATCAGTTTGGCAAGCACTGTCCGATGTGTGCCTCCCCAAAAGCTCATTTTTCTGGAAAAAAAATAGCATCATTGCCCTGCCATTCCAGACCTGCTGAAATATAATGGGTTTCCTTAAAAAAAAAAAAAAAAAAAAAACTGTGGCAGACACTTTAATGCTTGGGAGTCAAGTCAGGGAGAAATCACAGAGGGGTCCCTCAGCTCCCAGTCTAGCATTGGGAAAAGGGAGTTAGGAAAGTAAAGAGAATCTCAGAAAAGTGTCAGAACTTTGGGATATTGATAATACTGAGAATACATATTTTTAAAATTCATAAATGCTTTGAGTATAGTTTGGTTAAACGCTTTGGATGTTCACCAGTGTTTGAGTAACTGACAAAGTGATTGATAGCCTTTTCGTAAATATTTTAGGTTTTGGCCAGGGATTTAGTTTAGTGGTTCCACCATCTGCCTCACAAGCGCAAGATCCCGAGTTCGATCCCCGGTACCAAAAAAAAAAGTTAGGTTTTAAGTAATTTTCCCACAATGTGGGAACCCACTGATGCCTCCTAATCTGAAATTAAGATAGAATCTGGATTAAGATATTGCCCCCAAGGACCTTTTCAGCAATCATAAAGGATCAAGGATCCAAGATGGAAATTAAGGCCTTCAATTCTACAGATTCTAGAGATTTCTAAATTCTAGAGATTTCAAAAGCACATCTCTGTCTGATGCAAACAAATCTATTTTACTTTTTTTTTCTTTTTTCCTTTTTGCAGTGCTAAAGCCCAAACCTAGGGCTTGCCACACCTTAGCCAAGGAAAGGCGCTACTTCTAAGCCACATTTTCAGCCCACAATTTACATTTTACTGAACTGCTTTACTGCTAAACTCATTGCTTCTGCTACTCCTTCTCCTTCTGTTTTTGTTTGTTTTGTGGTACTAGGCCTAGGGATGAACTTAGGGGTGCTCTACCACTGAGAGCTACATCCCCATTCCATTTTATATTTTGAAACAGAGTCTCTGTAAATTGGCCAGGCTACCCTCAAACTCGTGATCCTCCTGCCTGGGCCTTCTAAGTAGCTGGAATTACAGGCATGCACCACTGTGCCCAACTTGTTAGTACTATTTTTTTAAAGGCATTTAAACTGGCAAAGGCTCTGAGGTACCAGAAACGAAAAGGAATAGAAACAACAGTGCATATTAGTTCTACCTAGTTCCCTGTATCAAGTGCTGTACTAAATGCTTTCAATGTTGTCTCATTACATCTTCACAACACCCCATCACCCCATCAGCATTGTGGAGACAAGTCCCTTGCCCAAGGTCACTCAGCTAGTACAGAGCAAAGCCAGTATTTGAACCTAAGTCTTCTGGTTCCTGAACCAATACACTTAACCCTATGTAAATTGCATAGACTCTCAGATGTCACACTCCTAATTCATTTACAGAGTACTAAAGATGAGAAACTATGGCTCAAAGCAGGAGGTCATTGTTCCAAGGTCACAGAAGGTGGTGGTAGAGCTGGGACTGGAACACTTCTCCTGACCCCCGTACAGCTCCAATAGTTTGTTCATGGCACTGCACAGAGCTTGAAGCCCAGGAGACGGGGTTCCTATTTATATTTGCCCTACCCCACTGAAAACTAGGGACTTCAGTTTAATTTGAAGCTATGATCATTCATGGCTGCCTTTGACTCAGCTGGACCCTAATATAGGAAGGTTACCATAGCAACAGGAGCCCAGTCTCCAAGCACAAGAAATTGAATGGAGCTGGAATTTTGCCTGAAATCTCCTAAAAGTATCCTCACACCCACCTGAAAGTATAAAGGTAGGCAGTAACTATGGACCTCAGCTAGACCATGCTCCACTGGGAATCAGTTTGTCCATTAGCAAAACGAAATTCTCTATAAACTCTAAGCTCTTCCCTTTCTGATATATCCAGTGTACAATTGTTTGATTGGTCTATTGCTCTATCTATACTAGAGCTTGGGGATAAGACTGGTATCCACTCTCTGGTTTCCCCAATTCCCCCTTTTAGACTCTGTATGTTAGCTGCCTGGGGATTCACTCTTTCACTGGAAAGAACTACCTCCCCTGGGGATCCAGAACAGTGGCCTGATAATTAAGGTTCAAATCCCACCTTTACCACTTACTGACAGTGTGATCACTGAAAAATTATTTAACTTGTTTTGTTATTGGTTTTTTGTTTGTTAGGTTGTTTTGTTTTGTTTTGGTACTGGTGATCAAACTCAGGACCTTGATTGAGCTTGCAAGGCAGACACAGCACCACTGAGCTAAATCCCCAGCCCTGTTATTGTTGGTTTTTTTGGTTTTTTTTTTTTTTGTACTGGGCATCAAACTCCAGACCTTGCGCTTTCGAGGCAGGCAGCAGAGCCACTGAGCTAAATAATCCCCAGCCCCTGTCATTGTTTTGACACAGGGTCTTGCCACACAGTTCAGGCCAGCCTTAAATTCATTACATACCCTAGGCTGGCCTTCAACTCACAGCAATCCTTCAGAGCGCTTGATTGCAGGCATGTGCCATCATGGCTGACTAAAAATTGTTTAACTTTTCTGAGTCCATTTGTACACCTTAAAAATGGAGCTTATTGGCCAGGGATTTAGCTCAGTGGTTTCGCTGCCTGCTACGCAAGCATAAGGACCCGAGTTCAATCCCCGGTACCCAAAAAAAAAAAATAGGAGAAAAATGGAGCTTACACTCAGTGCCTTTCACCACTTGTTGCCAGGATGAAGTAGTTCATGAGCCAGGTGTAATAAGGACAACACCTGGCACACAATGGTGGTATTCATCACCATCTCCACCCCCTTACCAAGGCCAAAGGGTCTAGAGGCCCCAGTGAACAGAGCCAACACCAGGGAGACCTGGGAAGGGACAGTGCACAGGCAAGATGATAAAGGGGTTGACACCCTTTCCCAAGGCATTCTGCTGGGGCCTGGGCCCCTGACAGGCAGATGAGGAAGAATGGTAAATCCAGCAGCTGGAGGCATACAGGGATTTTGAGCATCATGGTTAATTGCTTGGGAATCTCTCCTGGCCTCCATTTTCCTCTCATCTTACAGCAGTAATTAACCAAGCACCTACTATGTTGTGCCAAGTCAAGTCCTGCTTTCATAGAAACATCACAGTTCCATCATGATCTCCATTATACAGATGAGAAGGGCCAGGGATTCAGCTCAGTGGTTCCACCGCCTGCCTCGAAAGCACAAGGACCCAGGTTTGATCCCCAGTACCACAAAAAAAAAAAAAAAAAAGCAAACATACAGATGAGAAAACAGATTCAGAGACAGGAAATGACTTGTCCAAGTTCACATGAAGACCCTAGTCTCAAACAGTCCAGTTGCACCCTAAAGAAGCTTGTCAGCCTTGAGAGCTCTCAAGTAGGAATGACAACTGTGGCTCCAGCCTCTCCCTCGAGTGCAAGGCAGAAATGCAGAACAGGAGACTCAAACCTAGGTGTCACAGCTCCCCATTCAGGTAGACAACCTTCCTGGGGCCTCAGGTATCTAAGTCCCTGCTGGCCCCTCCATGACTTCACCTGTGCCTCTCACATCTTCTATCCAACCTTGTGCTTCCCAGACTCCAGGCTTTGGCTCCACCCCTGCACCCTGGGTGTGTCTCAGGGACTTCTCCTGCCCTGCTAGGGTCCCAGGCCTTAACCCTCTTCCTCCTCATCCTGCTATTCTGGGGCCCCTCTTGTCCTTGATGCCCATGCTGGTTGCCCCTCAGATTCTTATGCCTCCACTCAGAACTCACCACCCCTTTGTCCTTTTGCGTTCCCAGTCCCCTTCACACCTGCGCCATCCGTGGCTTCCCGAGACCTCCAACTCCTGAAAACCCCTCCGACCTTGTAGGTCCAAGAGCCCTCGCTTCCCTCTCCTTGGAACCCCTTTAAACCCAGACAGAAGGTCTCTAACTCTGTCTGCTGCCAGCCCCGCGACCCCTGCGCCCTCAGCGGTCCCACAGACACCAGGACCCGGTACCCCCGGTACCCCGCGCCCACCTTTGATGCTGATGCCCAGCCCGCCGGCGTCCGCCTTGCGCACAGTCACGCGGCGCCGCTGGAGCAGCAGCGCCTCGGGCAGCTGCGGGGGCGCCGCGCCCGGCTCGGCGGCGCCGTTGAGCTGCGCGGACTCAGGCTCCCGCGAAGCGCCAGGCTCGGGGCCGGGCTCGCCGTCGGCGGGGCTCACGGTCAGAGCGTCCTCTGCCAGACTGAGCAACACCCGCTGCCACCGCTCGCCGCCGGCCCCCGAGCCCGCCCCGGCGCTCAGCTCCAGCAGCCCGGTGCGCGGGGCGCGTCTGCCTGATGCCATCTTCGCCTCAGAGCCTCCGCGCCGCCGCGCTCACCCCGTCCCGCCGCGCCTGGCCCGCTCCGACCAAGCACCCAGGGTAGAGGGCAGCGGGGGCCCGGCTGGGCCAGCCGCCACCCTACCCTGGTCTGCTGGGGGCGGGACGTGGGCGGGGCTACCGCGGGGTGTGGCCAATGGCAAGGGGCGGGGCACAGCAGGAGCGGGGTGGGGGGAAACGTGGGCCCAGAGTTTAAGGAAGCGGTGCAAGACCATTGGAGGGGCGGGTCATAGGCCGTCAGGGCGGGGCCAGGAAGTACGAAGCGGAGGAACAAAGTGCCGATGCTGGACCAGGCCGTGGCGGGCGGGACTTCATTGGGGGCGGAACCCTGGGGATCCCTTGGAGAAGTAAGTTCTGGGAACCGTCGTCGAAGGCTAGGACCGTAGCTCTCAGACATAGGAACGCAGGAAAAAATGAACCGTGGATCCTAGTGCGAGGCCTTGGGCGTCGGGACGGGACTATGCATGATGGAACGCTGGGCTTCTAGGACTTTGCAGGGTTGCTAGTAGATGAGCTTCATAAGGAGTTGATTTCCCATTTGGGGATCCAGGGTTTAGTCTGTGGGCGTGGCTTAGTGAGGGGCGCAGCTTCTCAAAGGGGCAGGCCCGGCACACGGAGTGGAGAGCCTTAGATTATGCTTAGGGCTAACCGAGGAGATGGACAGTCTCCGCTTCTAAACCGGAGGGGAAGGGCAGGCCTGGCGTGGAGCATGTTTGTAATCCCAGCAACTCGGGAGGCTGAGGCAGGAGGATCACAAATTTGAGGCCACCCTAGGCCACTTATGGAGACCCTGCCTCAAAATTGGTTCGACCCCCAGTACCACACACACACACACACCAAACACACTATGAGGCCTGGTGAGAGAACCTAGAAGTCCTGGTGTGCAAGAAAGGTGGGCTGCAAGCTGGGAGTATAAATTTGGACGGCTAAAGACCTGGCTGGCTTCTGATCCCTGCTCAGATACTCCGTTGGCTCCAAGTCTCACTTTTCTAGTCCTCCTTTCCTTACCTGTGAAATAGGGGTCATAATAACCCCTATCTTACAGGGCTTGCGTAGGGATTAAATTGATGTGGAGAATGCACTGCCCACTGTGAATCTCCATTCTATCGATATAATTACTACCACTCAAATGCTTGCTATTGGCCAACTGTAGCACTTAGCATTTTTCATGTGCTGTCTCTGTTTTTACAGTAGACATGGAGTTGCTACTGTTAATGATGGCCTGCTATACAGAAAGGGAAACCTGAAATTTACAAGATCTAGTTGGTCAGGGTCACATATTTATGAATTGGGCAGAGCTGGGATTCAGGGCTACCTAGGCCTGTTTGACATCAGCACCTAGGCAGTAATCCACTCAGTGAGACAGTTGCCAAATACAGAAATAAGGCATGATTTTTGTCAGGAAAAATCACACCACAGCACACACTTCAACCCACCCTCCTATCTGCTGTTTGTCTCCATCCTCCACTCCTAGCTAGGATGTGTTGGGCAATAAATGGGTAGGGCCACACCAGCATGTAGACTCCCTGCACCTTTGGGTAGGATCCTCCACATAAGATTCCATCAAGGAAAAAGAAAAGAAAATTCACGGGGAAGGGGACATAAAAAGAATTAAGATGTGCTATGTACATATACCAACTCCTCATGATGCATGTAATCATTATGTACTCCAAACACATACTAATAAAAAAAATTTAATTTAAAAAAGAAAAACCACAAGAAAATAGGTACATATAAAGTTGTCTACAGCAAACTTATATTCATAAGTAACTGAACGCAAACCAAAATGTCCAGCAGTAGGGAAGGGAATGGCTCTTTACCACTGAAAATCTACCAAGGTCATATATATGATACATGTGAATTATATGCACATCCACATATAATACATAGATACCATTTATTTAGTGTTCACTATACATTGGCACATGAGCTGGCTGATTTATACACATTGTCATTTGAACCTCACATAAATCCTGGACAGCCTGTATATTACTCCTTTTTTGTTTTGTTTGAGACAGGGTCTCACTATGCAGTTCAGTCTGACCTCGAACTCACACAGATCCTCCTGCCTCAGCCTCCCAAGTGTTGTTCATCACCACATCCACCTTGTTCCCTTTTTATATATGAAGAGGATGGCAGGTGTACCAGTAGTAAGAATAAACCTCTATTTTAACCTGAGTCTGTCTGGCTTCCAAGCTCATATCCCTTCTGCTCCTTTCTGCAGCACACATAGTGGCAGGGGATGATTCTACAATTCATTTATTCACAAGTATTAATTGAACATCCACTATGTGCCATGATGCTTGGTGTAGGGATTCAGTTGTAAACAAGATAGACAGACTCTTACGTCACAGAGTATACAATCTTACGGAAGCCAGGATGCCCTAGTAACTCAAAGCATAGGGTTAACTGGGCATGATGGCACTCTGGGAGGCTGAGGCAGAAGGATCACAAGTTTGAGCCCAGACTGGCCAACTCAGTAAGACCTTGTCTCAAAATTAAAGTGGGCTGGGGATGTAGCTTAGTGTGAAGGTCTTAGTATTAAAAAAAAAAAAAAAACAAACCCAGAGATTTAGAGTCTGATTTCCTTCATTCAAATTCTCACTATAGGAAATGAAAATGGTTAGCTCACTGGTGGAGCACTTACCTGACAGGCATGAAGCTCTAAATTCGATCCTCAGCACCACCACTACCACCAAAAAAAAAGGCTGGGCGTGGTGGCTTACACCTCTAATCTCAGAACTCCAGAAGCTGAGGCAGGAGGATCTCAAATTTGAGGCCAGCCTTGGCTACCTAGCAATACCCTGTCAAAAAAAAAAAATTCTCACTTTTAGCCTTCATGGTTCTGGATGACTTGTGTAACTGGTAAACCTCCATTTCATAATCTATAAAATGGGAATAGTAAAATTACTACCCTTGGAATTATTATAAGGAATCAATAAAATAAAATAATACCAGTAAACTACTCAGCCCAATTTCTATTCATAATAAGTTTTCAACAAATATGAATTGTTGGGCCGGGGATTTAGCTCAGTGGTTTCGCTTTCACTGTCTGCTGTGCAAGCGCAAGGACCAGAGTTCGATCTCCGGTACCCAAAAAAAAAAAAAAAAAAAAAAAAAATATATATATATATATATATATATATATATATATATGAATTGTTATTATACTGGAAAACAAGCATCAACCAAACAGCTTTCATGTAGAGAGCTAAGTAACAAAACTAGGGAGACATAGGTGTGGTGGTGCACACCTGTAATCCCAGCATTAGGGAGGCTGAGACAGGAGGATCACCATGAATTTGAGGTCAGCCTGGATTACATAGAGTTCAAGGCCAGCCTGAACTACATGGTGAGACCCTGTCTCAAAAAAACAAAATAAAATAAAATAAAAAGAATTAAAAGTCTGGCATATATGTGTATGACAATAAATATATGGAAGAAAGTAGGAGTGAGGGAAGGGAGGAAAAATGGAAAGAATAGAAGGAAAGAGAGTATAACATTGTATATATTCCCTAATAATTTGAAAGTATAACTTTGCTTAAAGATTGTAGAACAATCTGAGAAGTTTAGGGTAAGAACTTGGGGTCAATAAGGATCACATCCAGGCCAGGGATTTAGCTCAGTGGTTCCTCCGCCTCCCTTGCAAGCACAAGGTCCTGAGTTCGATCCCTGGTACTAAAAAAAAAAAAAAAAACAAGAATCACATCCCATTTATTGGCTTCTGGAAGTGTCACTCCAATGGTAGAGAAGAGAGAGGTGAGATCAGGCCAGGGAGAATGGGTAAGCTCCTTTCCTGGGACCAAAGCCTGGAACCAAATCCTTAGAAGTCCTACCACGTACTGCCCTATTTAAAAGAGACTTAATGAGGCCCAGACAAACTTAGTAAGAAAGAGCCCCAATGGAGGGTTCCTCCCCTGGGGGACTATTTTCTGTGGATAGAATGGAAGGGGAGCAGGGGAGAGGATCTGTATGCAAAGAGGCTAACAGAAAGAAAAAGGATGTAGAGCTGAGAAAATAATGATATGTGTGTGCATGTGTGTGAATTTATATGCATTACATGTGCATGTGTGTCCATGATCACGGAGTACAGACAGTGCAAACACCCCAGGAAGCTGGAGCTGGAGGGAGGAATGCTCTGCTCCTCCATGTGGTCAGCTGATGCCTCTCTGCTGTGGCTCAGAAATTGGCCTCCCACACACCCACAGGCCTGGCTCCCCACCAAGCCCCAGGCAGAGCTCCCAGAGGAAAACAGTTCACCGTCAAGTCATAGGGGAGAAGGTGCTGCCCAGCCCCCTGAAGGCCCTACAGGCTCAAGCCCTCAGGCCAAGGTTCTGAGGCCTAGTCAGACAGGGAGGTCTGTCCTCTTTGGCTCCAGGGTAAGGAGCAGGGATTCTTATATTCCCATACTCAGGGACAGCAGTAATAATGACAGTTCACATGACTGACTACCCAATGTATGTGCATTCTGTGGATCATCTCAGTTTACATTCACAACAATCCTAGAAATACATCTTGTTACTATTCCCATTCAGCAGATGAGGAAACTGAGAGGTATCCTGGCACCACAGCTCCGTTTAACACTGTACTGCACCCTGGGAGACGTGTGGATGTTAGCAGAGGACATGAGGTTTCCAAAATCTAAGACTCAGGTACTGCCAGGTATGGTTGATGCACTCCTGTGATCCCAGCATTCAGGAGGCTGAGACAGGAGGATCACTGCAAATTTGAGGCTAGCCTGGGGCTATATAGTGAGTTCAAGGCCATTCTGAACTACATAGTGAGATCCTGTCTCAAAAAATTAAAATAAAAAGGACCCAGGTACTGTAGTATGTGGGAGGGGAACCAAACAGGAACTTCCTTTATCTGTCACTTTTTTTTTCTTCAGCACTGGGGATTGAACACAAGGCCTTCATACTGAGTTATATCCATTAGCCATTTTAAAAATTTTTTATCTTACAAAAAAATTTTTTTAGTCTTGAAACAGGGTCTCACTAAGTCACTAAATTGCCCAGGCTGGGCTCAAATTTGCAGTGCTCCTGCCTCACCCTCCCAGAGTCCTGGGATTACAGGCCTGAGCTATCACAGTACCAACCAGGTTATTTTTTATTCCATAGGCTGCACCCTTCCACTGAGCGGCCCTAGGATGCCGACCAGAGTCAGACTTCCAGAATGTTCTTGAATACAAAGAAGGCTCATGGAATTTAGAGTAAAGGAATGTTTTTTGTTGTTTTTTTGGGTACTGGGGATCAAACTCAGGACCTTGCACTTGCCAGGCAGGTGTGGCACCACTGAGCTAAATCCACGGCCTGTAAAGGAATGTTTTAAATTTTGTCAAAGAAAGTCTAAAATTCTGCTGCAGCTGTCTTATGAGTTCCTTCACAGCCCTCACACCACACGAACTTCAGCATCCTCTGTCTGCCGAAGGACATTTGTCTTCCCACCAGGTGGGACCTCTCTGAGGCAGGAACCCTGTCCATCTCACATATTGTTGTAACCCAGCATGTAGCATAGTGCCTGGTACTGTGAAATATTTGCTAAACGAGTGAACGAATGAGTGGATGAATGATTCCCAGGGAGAGTAATAGCTTAGGCCCCTGAGGTAAGCAGTGTGTGCTGGTCCAGTGAAGAAAGGCTGGAGAGGGACAGGCCTCAGTGAACTCCCTCTGTTAAGGGAGGTACTGTATTACCCACCTTAAAGTGCCAGCGCAGAGCCGGGCATAGTGGTATACACCTGTAATTCCCCCACTCAGGAGGCTAGGCAGGAGAATTGTGAGTTCAAGGTGAGCCTATAATACATAGCAGGTCACTGTCTGAAGAAAAAAAAAAAAGCAATGTGTGGTGGCACACCCCTGTAATCACAGCATTCAGGAGGCATTTTGCTGCAAGTTCAAGGTCACCCTGCCCTACACAGTGAATTTAAAGCCAGCCTGAATTACATAGTGAGACCTTGTTTGGAAAAAAAAGTCCCCAGCTTGGGACCTGGTAAACAGTACAAGTCCAGCACATGTGATAAATATGAAAAGAAAAAAGAAAGAAAGAGGCCTGGGATTTAGCTCAGTGGCAACATGCCTGCCTCCTCGAAAGCACAAGGTCCTGAGTTCAATCCCCAATACTGGATTAAAAAAAAAAAAAAAGAAAGAGGAAAAAGGGCTGGACCTGTAGCTCAGTGCAAAGACCCTGGGTTCAAGCCCCAATACCCCTCCTAAAAAAAACAAAACCCTGGTGTGGAGCTGAGACTGCTGACTGGTGACTTGGGTGAAGATTACAGAGCATCAATGGCAGAAAGATGTTTAAAGTGTGTAACAATCTAAGATAACCTACAACAGTGATGGAGAATCTTTTTTTTTTTAAATTGGAAAAATCAGCAATCATAATGATACAGGGAGAAGAGATGTAACTCCCAAACCTGCTAGGTATCCAGAACACTAGTTCGTGTTCTCTAAAATCAAAGAATGAATTCTAGGAACAACAGGTTAAGAGTAGGAAAAATTTACGTCATACTTTTTTTTTTTCTTTTTTTTTTTTTGTACCGGGGATCAAACTTGGGACCTTGCGCTTGTGAGGCAGGTGCCGGAACCACTGAGGTATCCCCGGCCCATAAGAGTAGGAAAAATTTATTGAGAAAACGAAAGCTTCTGCCTAAGAGAGACAGAAGGGGGACCGGAAAGTGGGTTGCCCACTTACCCAACTTCTCAGAGGTGGGACAAAGCCATGAGGTAAGGCGGGTCCAAGGTGGGACAAAACTGTAGTCAACTAGTAGGATTACAAGTACAGTACCTTAGGTAATATTGATTAAATGGGGCTTCAATGGGGAAACAAGTCACATAGCAAGAGTACAAGGAATGAGCAAGGATTTTTGGTGGTAAGGGGTGGGACAGGGATCTTTCCTGGCAGATCTTGGCCCCCCACCCAGGTGACTGATACCTATTTAGAATATCAATCACTGCCATTCATCCTACACGGGTGTGGTAGTTTCTCTCCTTTTACAATTCTGACCTTTCAGTGAATGTGTCTAGACTGTCCTCCTTGTTGGCTCCTTGTCGGCTGGCCCTGTCTAACTGCCTACAAAATATCTAATTAACTTACCTATCTGCAATAATAATGAGATATTTTATTTTATTTTTTTATTTTTGTTTTTTTTGAGCCAGGGTTTCTGCTCTTTTTGGTATGATCAAACTCAGGACTTTGCACTTGCAAGGCAAGCTGGAGAACCTTTTAGAGCTTTCAATAATATAAACAACCCACTGCAGCACATGTGCCATAGGTTTGTCTCCTCTGACCTAGAGAGGGTTGAGAAAGAAAGAAAAATGGTTCACAGGCTGAGCCCTGTAGTAGACATCAAGCAGGAGAGGATAGAGCAGTAGGGGATCCATTGCAGGAACCAAGGCATCTGCTGGTAAATGGAGCTGGACAAGAAGTGACAAAGGAGTATTGTTTTCTCTTAACCCAGACGCTAATCCTAGGCCTCTACTTCTGGCCCCAACACAAGAAAATAAACCTGTGGAGTCACAATGGTGGCTCAGGCTGGGCTTTGACCATGCCCAGGTAGGGAGGAAAACAAGACACTTCCAGGGACAAGAGCCAGGACAAAGGATCTGGGCTTTTTTTGCTGGTGACAATAGAAGCCAAGAGCAGAGCATGGTGGCACCTGTAATCCCAGCACTCTGGAAGCTGAGGCAGGAGGATCAATATGAGTTCAAGTCCAACCTGGGTTAGATGGCCAGACCCTGTCTCAACACTCTCCCCTAGGAAAAAAAAGGGGGGGGGGGTCCAGGAAGGTGTTAACCTTGGCATAAATAGACCCAGAGTCATAGTCTAAGATCCAAATCCAGCACTTCCCAAAAAAAGAACCAGAAACTCAACAGAGGCATCACCATCCCTGTCCCACAGCCCAGCATGGTCACTGGCAAAAGGCACAGCCAAAGGCAGACTTGACTCCCCATGCAGGCGCCACATCTGAACACTACCAGAAGGGGGCAGCAGAGAGCCGGAGCTGCAGGGTCTAGCAGGCAGGACATCCAGCTCTGGCAGAAGACTGAAAAAAGGGGTGGGAATTCTTGAGATTGTTGCTTTTTTTTTTTTTCCTCTGATGGGGCTCAAACCCAGGGCCTTGTAATGTGCTAGACAAGGGCAGCCAAGATTGTCACTTTTGAAGCACTTTCTTCCCTTCATGTGAAGATTACACATTCATTTCACAGATAGTGACAATAATTTATTAATCCCTGCCCTCAGGAGGCTGAAGCAGTAGGATCCTTAAGAGTTCAAGGCCAGCCTGAACAACATAGCAAGATCCTGTCTCCAAAATACACACAAAATAGCCTGGCATTAGAGTGGAAGCAAAAACTCAGCATCCAAAGACCCAAATTGCTTCTTGGCTCCACTACCTACCAGCTGCATGGCCTTAGATATTTAGCTTCTCTATTTTTCAGTTTCCTGTGCAAAAAAATTGGGATCATAATAGTATCTACTATTGGGTTATTGTGAGGATTAAATGAGGTGAAGCCTACAAAGAGGAAGTAGGTGCATAATACATGTTCAATCATCATTTTTTTTTTTTTTTGAGTCAGGGTCTCACTATGTAGTTCAGGCTGACCTTGAACTGGGGGCAGTCCTCCTGCCTCAGTCTCCCAAGTGCTGGGATTACAGGGACGCACTACCATGCGTGGCTATCGTACTGTTCTAATTGCTATGACTGCTGCTGCTATATCACCTCCTCCCTCCACCCTGGCACCAACTCCTGGAGGTTCAACCTCCAAAAGGCTCTCAAAGCGGTCTCCACCCTGCATTTCACAGGCCCAGCCTCATCTCTCATTTCATGGCCTCTGTGAGGGTCTTGTTAAACAGATCTCCAGTTCACACCCCAGTTTCTGCTTCAGTGGGTCTTCAGTAGCCTGAGAACTGGCTGTGTGTGTGTGCGCACGCGCTATAAGGTATAAGGACAGGGCTTGCTAGGCAAGTACTCTACTGAGCTACATTCCCCATTCCCCAGGCTCCTCACTTGCTCATTCTTATTTTGAAACTGGGTTTTGCTAAATTGCCCAGACGGGGCTCAAACTTATGATCCTGTGCTGGGACTACAGGCATGCACCACCACACCCGGAAAAAATTTGCCTTTTTCCAAGTTCCCAGATGATGACCGTGCCAACAGTCCAAGATTCACACTTTAACAACCCTGCTTATGAGTGCTGATTCAAAGGTCTTTCATCTAAACCCCGTCTCCAGCCTGGTGGCCTCAGGAGTAGAGGGGAAGGTCCATCAAATATGGCCAGAGGCTATAGGCTGGGACCTGAAGAGGCTGACTTCTGGTTCCAGGAGTTGGCCTTCACCCTTGGAATCTGTGGCCTTGCACCACCCAGTCACGGGGTCAGAGCCTGAAAATACCACTCCTTGGTTCTAACAGGTAATCAGCATGCACACAACACCTGCACATACACGGCCCTACCCCCACCAGTCACCCCACCCCCACCCCGAAGCCCCGTGTGCTTGTGCAACACTCCGTGGTTTCCCACCCCAAGCACACCTGTCTGGCCCAGACCTCACCCGCACCCAGGCTCCTTTAGAGGAGTTCTCTCCCTTCTCCTCACAGATGTTTGCTCACCCTCCTCTCTCCTCTGAAAGTCCCTCCAAAGCATCCATTGTAATTTTTCCAAATCACACATATTAATAGACTTCCTTGGCATCCAGGAGCCCTCAGAAAAGTGCCCAGCCCTGTGTGCAGGGAGGGGTTCCTGCAGCCAGCCCCCGACACACCTTGCTTGCCTCCCTCCAATCCTGCCTTTGCTCCCACATGCTCTGACTCCAACCCACGAGAATCCCTGAACCACCCCATCCTGAGCAGGGGTGGGGTGGGGGAGAGGAAGGAGAGTGTGGAGGTACACGCCTATAATCTCAGCACTCTGGGAGACTGAAGCAGGAGGATCACAAGTTCGAGGCCAACCTGGGCAATTTAAGAACTTTTCGAGACTTTGTCTCAAGAAGTAAAAAAAGGAGCTGGGAATGTTGTGAAAGTCCTAATTCAATCTCCAGTACTCCTTCCCCTCCCCCCACCAAAAAAGACGGAAAGAAAAAGAGAGAAAGGATGGAGGCCAAACGATGCACTTTGCAGAGGCCTAGCATCACACAGTGAAAGAGCGGCACACCTGAGAAGGGAACCCAGTGCTCCTGGCCACCCCAGGCAGCCTTTCTCCTTGTCTCCCCTCAGCTCTGCCCCAAGTCATATGTGACTTGGAGACCCTTCTCAGCTTAGCCTGGAGGCCTCCCCCAGTCTGCAACCTCCCCCAGCCTCCTCCACTTGCCTCCTAATAATAGCTAATACTATGCATGCTCTATGAACTTCAAGGATGATAACTTACTTGGTCCTCACAGCATCCCTGTGAGGCATCTGCTGCCATTTAACCCACTCTACCGATAAGGAAACTGAGTCATAGCAAGAAGACTTCAGGCCTAAACCACCCAGCTGCTGATGCTCTGTGATCCCCATCTACCAGCCTTGAGACTTTCTTCTCTCTACACCTGCAACCTCTTCCCAGATTTAGGAAAATAATGAATGTAATCCACATGTATTGAGTGCTTACAGTGTACCAGATGCCTTCCTTGCCTTAGTTCACCTTATACTCAGGACTATTCACTGTGGTAAGGATTTAATTAGCCCCATTTCAGTTGGAGAAACACAGAGCTTGGGTGATCTGACCAAAGACTCACTCTTTGGAGCAGATGTGGATTAACTAACATAGACTTGACTCCCAAACCTGTTCTTCTCACCATGAGACTCTTTGGCAAGCATCCTCCTCTCTAGGCCTCAGGTCCCCCATCCCCACAGCAATCACAGGGATTGCTGATGAGGGATTCTCTGAATGTCAGACACCAGTTTGTCACAATCCCTACTGGTCCATTGCACTTAATCCTGTTACTGCATTTGAATCTGAGACCAGTTATAATCATGGGACCACAGTCTCTTGGCCATAGCTGTCCATTCTCAGGGTGATAAGAAGCAGGTTTCCAAGTCCTAGGCTCCACATGAATGTTGCCTGGGAAAACTTCTCCACAAATGGGTGCGGACAGTCTGAGCAGAAAGGCTCCCCAGGGTGGGACATGCCAGGAATGAGAGTGCCTGGACAGCCAGAGACTAGGCCAGTCAGGCTGGTCAGGGTCAGGGTGTGAGTGGGCCTTACAGAGGATCCTTTGTCAGGCCAGAAGCTGCAAGCCTGCCCCATCCCCACCATCTGGCTCCTGCTCCAGCCCAGTGATGCATAGTGGGCAAAATGGGGGGGGGGGGTGCCCACCTGCTCTGCCTCCTGGGATAAACCAAGCCGAGACCTCCCAGGCCCATCTGGCCAACACATCCCCAGGCCCTGACCACCCTTGGGACTCCTTTCGACAGGCTGAAATTGGCCAGGAGTGTGGCCAGCCTGTCAGGGTCAAGGGTCATCATTAATCTGCCAGAACAAGGGAGGGCAGGTGGGTGGGCATGGAGACGGGATGGGCAAAGCCTTGGCAGTTCCTGCCGTCTGCTCTGGTGGCCAGGGAGGGCGGTTTTCCATTTCTGGGAGGCAGAGAAATGGGTTAGAAAGAAAATAAGACCAGGAAAACTGCAAATGCTCACATCTCCCTACCTAACAATTCTACTTCTCAATGAGGACTGAAGAGAAACACTCCTTTATGGACATTCATATACCTATGTCTATCGCAGGACTGCATGTGATAAACAAATGCAGGTGCCCAGCAAGAGGGAAGGGATACACCTAAGATCCAGGACCATTTTCCTCAATGTTACTCAGCTCCTGGGTGCAAGAGCTGAGGTCCCCTATGTCAACAGGACTTGCTTGTACCAGGAAACTCTTTCCCAGAAAGACAAGATTGTAAACAGATAAATAACCTCACTGTTTGCCTCAGGAAATTCCTCCAAACCAATTCCTTTAGACAAACAGTTTGCTTACCATGGCAGACACCTCCCTTACCAGACAATAGTTTAACTTCAGTGTTTCAAGAGCCCCTTCTCTCAGCTGTTCACCAACTCTAAATTATTCTGTCACAAACTTTACCCAGTCTCAGTTTTCTGCCTTGAAAATCAAAAACAAAAGCAAATCCCCAGCATGGTGGTGCACACCTGTGATCCCAGCACTTGGGAGGCTGAGGCAGAAAGATTACCAAGAGTTCAAGGCCAACCTGGGCTACATAGTGAACTCAAAGCCACCCTGAACTACAAGTGAGACCCTGCCTCCACAACAAAATGAAACAAAAGCCAAAAATTCACTTGATACCACTTGAGTCAAAAACCCTTTACCTTATAAATATTCTTTCCACATCATCTCCTTTTGAGATACTACTAAGACTCTCTGAAGATACTGCTTTTGGCTGCATGTGGTGGGTGTAGCACACCTGGAACTCCAGCACTCTAGGAGGCTGAGGCAGAAGGATCACACAATTGAGCCCAGCCTGAGCAATTTAGTGATTTAAGCAGACTTCGTGTCAAAATAAAAAATAAAAAAGAGTTGGGGATGTGTCCCTGGGTTCAATGCCCAGTACCAAAATAAAACAAAACAAGATACTACTCTTGGAGACCAGCACAGTGGCACATAGCTGTAATCCCAGCTATTAAGGAGGCTGAGGTAAGAGGATAGCAAGCTTGAGGCCAGTTGAGGCAATTTAGCAAGACACTGTCTCTAAATAAAAAGAGGGGTATAGCTCAGTGGTAGAGCACTTGGAGAGCATGTCTGAGGTCCTAGGTTCTATCCCCAGCCAAAAAAAAAAAAAAAAGTAGGACACAATGGCTATTGTAGTTGTAGCTACTCAAGAGGTGGAAGTAAGAGAATATTTCAAGCTCAGAAGTTCAAGCCCAGCCTGGGTAACATAGTGAGACCTTATTTTATTTTACTTTATTTATTTATATATATTTTTTGGTACAGGAGATCGAACTCGGGTCCTTAAGCTTGCATAGCAGGCAGCGACACCACTGAGCTAAATCCCTGGCCCATGAGACCTTATTTTAAAAAGCAAAGAAAGGGGCCGGGGATTTAGCTCAGTGGTTCCGGCACCTGCCTTGCAAGCACAAGGTCCCAAGTTCAATCCCCGGTACCAAAAAAAAAAAAGCAAAGAAAGGACTCTGCTTCTGTCTCTCTTAGACATAAGCTTTCTTTCTCTCAATAAATTTTTCCTACTCTAAAAGAAAAAAAAAAGAAAGGAAAGGAAAAGAGTACAGAAAACAATAAAAAATTGCCTTTTAAATGCTTATTGGCACTGGGCATGGTGGCACATGCCTGAAATCCTAGTATTTAGGAGGCTGAAGCAGGAGGATTTTTGCAAGTTCAAGGCCATCCCCTGCTACATAGTGAGTTCAAGATCAGCTTGGACTACATAGTGAGACCCTGTCTCAAAATATAAATATGAAGGCCTGGGTATTTAGCCCAGTGGTTTCGCTGCCTGCTGCTCAAGCCCAAGGACACGAGTTCGATCCCCAGTACCAATAAATAAATAAATAAATAAATAAATAAGCTGGATGTGGTAGCACTCAGGAGGCTGAGGTAGAAGGATCGCTATGAGTTCGAGGCCAGTCTCTTAAAACCCCGTCTTTAAAAATAAATAAATAAATAAATAAATAAAAATAAAAACCCTGTCTTAAAAAACAAAATATGAGGCCCGGGGATTTAGCTCAGTGGTTTCGCTGCTTGCTTCTCAAGCGCAAGGACCTGAATTCAATCCCTGGTACCAAAAAAACAAAAACAAAAACAAAATATGAGTTCAATCCCCAGTACCAAAAAAAGAAAAAAAATACTTATGGGCCACAAAGGTTTTTTTTGTTTTTTGTTTTTGGGGTACCAGGGATTGAACTCAGGACCTTGTGCTTGCAAGGCAGGTGTGGCACCACTGAGCTAAATCCCTGGCCCCACAAAGGATTTTTATATTGTTCTGTTTTACATCTAACTGCTAATTACCAAGCCAGGCATGGTTCCATGGGAGGCTGAAACAGGAGGATCACTTAAACTCAGGAGTACAACCCCAGCCTGGGTGAAATAGCAAGATCTTATCTCAAAACAATACATGAAGATAGGGGAATAAAACAAATATGACAAAATTTAAACAACCACGTTCATTATACTAGTCATTCAATTTGTATGATTGCATTATAAAAGAAAAATCATGGTAGCTGCAAAAACAATTTTTTCTTTTTTTCCGTAGGGGGGATATCAGGGATTGAACTCTGGTCCTTGCGCTTTCAAGGCAGGCAGTGGAACCACTGAGCTAAATCCCTGACCCCTTTGGTTTTGGTTTTTTGAGACAAGGTCCCGCTATGTAGTTCAGGCTGGCCTTAAATGCACTAATGTAGCCCAGGCTAGCCTCAAACTCATGGCAATCCTCCTGCCTCAGCCTCCTGAGAGCTGGGATTATAGGCATATGCCACCACACGAGGTTCTATTTTTAAATTTTTGATTTTGAAACAGAGTCTCACTAAGCCACTAAATTGCATAGGCTTGGCTGGAATTTGAATTCCTCCTCCCTCAGCCTCCCAGAGAGCTGAAATTACAGGCATACACCACCATGCCTGGTTTAAGGGGGACTTTCTTTTTTTTTTTTTTTTTGGTACCGGGAATCAAACTCATCTTCTTGTGCTTGCACAGCAGGTGGCAAAACCATTGAGCTAAATCCCTGGCCCAGGACTTTCTTTTTTATCTTTTCTTTTTTTTGTACCGGGGATTGAACTTGAGTCCTTGCACTTGCGGAGCAGGCAGCGGAAACCACTGAGCTAAATCCCCGGCAGGACTTTCTTTTTTAATGCAAGTAACAAACTGCTTTTCTTTTATATGCTTTTCTATATTAAGGAAGGAAGAGAATGAGAGATGAAATACAGGGAGAGAAGGAGGAAGGAAGGAAGGAAAGAAAAGAGGAAGAAAGCCAAAACTAAAGGAAAGAGGAGGGCAGGTCAGATTCGTGTCCATGTTCTCATCATTAGTTCTATGTGGCACTGAGCAAGTTACTTCACCTCTGTATTATTCAGCCCAACACCTACAATATAAAGGAGGAAAAGTTTAATTTGACTCATGATTTCAGGAGATTCAGTCCATGGTTTGCTGGCAGAAACATCATGGTAGAAGGTTGTGGCAGAGCAAAGATGCTTAGTTTATAGTCCTGGGAAGCAGAGAACAGTGCCACCGAGAAGGGGCCAGGGACCAGCTATAGACCCCAAGGTCACATCTCCATGACCACCCAGACATACACAGAAGTATGCTTTACTCAACCCCCCTGGGGGCGGGTCCCAAGGCAATGAAGTTGACCCAGTCAAGCTTAGCCACCATAACCTTACTGAACCCCAGTTTTGCCACCCACAGAAAGGCTAGAGCAACAGCCAGACTTCTAGAAGTACCAGCTATGCCGATGTTTGTCCACGGAAAGAAATTTGGCCAGAAATGTAGGTGGTCAGCCTGCAAAGGCTGGGGAACAGGATCTGGGTGAAGAAAATGGAGGTTCACAACCTCCCCTATGGGCCAGGAACTTTGCTCTTTTTTTTTGGTACCAGGGATTGAACTCAGGACCTTCAGCTTTCAAGGCAGGTGCCAGAACCACTGAGCTAAATCCCTGGCCCTGGAACTTTGCATTCTTTAAATCCCTCCTGTTCTATAGAAAAGGAAATGGAGACTCAGAGGGCCCATGGAGCTATCCAGTCACACATGGCAGCGGTGGGAATCTGACTCCAGAGATGAAAATTTGTTTTGTTTTGAGATAGGGTCTCATTATGTAGTTCAGAATGGCCCTGAACTCACTATGTAGCCCAGCTGGCCTCAAACTCATGGAGTGCTGGGATTACAGGTGGCCACCACCACACCCAGTCTGAAATGAAATTCTTACCTGGCATAATTCACTGCTTTCTGTAGGACCTTATCCCGATCCCCAACAGTTCAGTAGATAATGGCCCTGCTGATCAGAAAGTTTAATTCAATGATAATAATAACTATTATTTGGACAGTTGTGGTGGCACATGTCTGTAATCCTGGGAGACTGAGGCAGGAAGATTGCCACAAATTTAAGACCAGCCTGGGCTAAACTGTGAGCTTGAGGCCAGCTAGAACTACATAGTGAGATCTTGTCTCAAAAAACCAAAAAATTAAAATTAAAAATAATATGAGTCTTTGCCATATGCCAGGTATCATGTCTGATCTGAATCTTCACACACACACTGATTGGGAAACAGTCTCAGTCATGTCAAAAGATCTGCCCAAAGTGCTCTCAGTCACTGTGGCTGCAGAGCCCTGACTTCCTCAGTTTAGTAAGGTGAGTCCACCCTGCCAGGACTCTAAGCCAATGGATGCACATTCCTTAGCATCCCTGCCTCCAAGGAATGAATGAGCCTCTCAGGCTGTTCTTCTTTTTGTTTTGTTTTATGAGACCAGAGTCTGTGTAGTCCAGGCTGGCCCTGAACTCACTATGTAGTTTAGGCTGGCCTTGAACTTGGGGTCCTCCTACCTCAGCCACTTGAGTGCTAGGCCCACAGGCTTGTCCCACCACGCACAGCTTCCTTCCTGCTTTCCCCCCTCCGTCTTGTCCTCCTTTCCTGACCTGGGCAGAGCTCATGGAGGGACGTCTTGTTTGACTTAGTAGCCAGCAGGCCATGCTGGCAGGTCCCTGTACCTGCAGGGCCATGACTTTCAGCCTGTCTCGCATTTTTTTTTTTTTTTTGGTACTGGGGATCGAACTCAGGTCCTTGCACTTTTGGGGCAGGCTGTGGAACCACTGAGCTAAATCCCCGGCTCTCAGGCTGTCTCTTTGATTGGCCAGTGGTACCATCCCAGGTTGCAGATGTTGTGATCTTCACCTTGGTCTCTAGGGCTCCCAGGCATAGTCAGCCAACCTCAAGCCAGGTGGGCTGCTGCTGAAGCCCCTCAGCATAGCTGGGTCCCAGAAAGCATCGGACCAGACACAACAGGAGACAGCCTCTCCCCACCCTGAATTCCCTCCTCTGCCCCAGTCACCCACTCCTTCCGACTCCAGGTCCTTAAGAGAAGTGAAGTGAACCCTGGCTGGGTCTTAGAAATCAAGCCTCAGGCCACAAACAATTCTTTAAGGCAGGTGAAAGAGCCCTAGGAGGGAATAATTATTATTATAGCAAAGTAATCACAATAGAAGAATAATAACAGCTAACCTTGAGAGCTTAGCATGTGCTCAGCACACATTGGCTCATTTAACATCTTCATTCAGTCAAGATACTGTGAGGGGAGAATTATCTGTTTCTGCTTCAATTCAGTGAAAACCAAGCTCAGAGAGGTTAGGGAATTTGCCCAAGGTCAAGAGCTGCTCAGTAGCAGTGGAGCCTGGAGACTAAAATCCTGGGACCTAACCTTATCCTGTCTCATGCTTCCTAGGAGACTTTAGTAAGAAAGTTAAATCCCTTCAGAGCCCCAAGTTGCCCAGGTGCACAAGGGAGGGAAAACCAGGGAGGACAGAACAGAGGCAAAGATGCTTTGGGGCTGCTCAGTTTGACAGGGACCTTTGATTCAAAGGATGACCCAGGACCCAGGCCTTGAGGCATGCACCTGCAGTCCCAGCTACCTGGGAGGCTGGGGCAGGAGGATCACTTGAGCCCAGGATTTGGAAGCTAGTCTAGACAACATAAGGAGATTCTGTTTCAAAAGAAAAGCAAATAAAAGGCTAATGTGCGTATTCGAACCCCGGTACCAAAAAAGGCTAATGTGGGTAAAGTAGGACATTTTCTGTGATAAGGGTTCAGTTAATTATTTCCATTCCACCATCAACTAATGCTTTTGTAAACTACAATGAAATGAATAATTGCGCCGGGGATTTAGCTCAGTGGTTCTGGTGCCTGCTGAGCAAGTGCAAGGTCCCGAGTTCAATTCCCGGTACCCAAAAAAAAAAAACAAAAAAAGAGAAATGAATAATCATGTGGTTGAATGTCACAGGAATATCAAATTACTATAAAATTTTAACTCTCAAGGTCTTAATTATTTTGTGCTTATGAACAGTTTGAGGACTAACATTGTCTACTAAACTGAGTAGCCGTGATTGTGAGCACTTGGTTTCATGGCTGGCACAGCAGAGGCAGGGGTAACTATTAATTTGTTTGTTTGTTTGTTTTGTTTTGAGACAGGGTTTCACATGTAGCTCAGGTTGGCCTTGAATTTATGTCAATCCTCCTGCCTCAGCCTCCTGAGTGCTGGCATTATAGGTGTGTGCCACCATGCCCGGTTTAGGATACCAGTTATAACTAATGTTTAAAGGGGCAGAGTTAGGGCCAAACCCAGACACTTTCACTCCAGAGTCCTCTGACTCAATGCAGAGGACAGAGGTATACATTGCCATAAACCTGGTTGGAAGACCTGGAATTGGAGGCCCAGCTCGACCCAGGTGAGCAACTAGGAAAGATATGTTTTCATTTCACTTCACTGTCCTACAAATGAACTTTTTTGCAATAGGGTCCTTCTGCAGTGGTTGTTGTGCCTATTAAATGGCTGGGTGAGGGGCAGGTTTCCCCTCAGCCTGTCTGGCACAGGACCCTCCTGTCTGTGACTTCTTCCCTCCCACCTTCCGGGCATTCTTTTTCAAACCTTGTAGGGAAGTTTCCTTATTGATTAGGATTTCAAGGCCTCAGAGTTCTATTAGTTAGATTTAATTTCACAACCAGTGAATCGCATTGATCAGAATTTTATGGCACCAGAGAAATATTGATTAGCATTCCATGGCCACAGAATTCTATTACTCAGAATTTCACGACTTGAGAATCCTATTGATCTGAATTTCACGGCATCTTAGTGTTCCAGCAAGGCAGGCCTCCCTAAGTGGATCTCTGATTTTTGCTCAAACTGTCATCTTCCCAAGGAGGACTTTCCTGACCTCCTTATTTCATGTTATCTGTCTACCACTTGCTTTATATTTTTCCATGGTGCTTATCATCACTTAACAGTGTAAAAAATATAACAAATGCATTGCTTTCTTTCTCTCTTTTGTTGGCACTGGGAATTGAACCCAGGGCCTTTGCACTGAGCTACATCCCCAGGCCCTTATTTTGAGATAGGGTCTTGCTAAATTGCTAAATTACCCAGGCTGGGCTCTAATTTGCACTCCTGCTGCAGCCTTCCACAGTGGTGTTGGGATTATGACCACATCCAGCTCCCCTCCCTTCACTCTCTCTATTTCTCTCTGTTTTCTTTTGGGTTTTGGTCTGTTGAGACAGGATCTCACCATGTAGTTTAAGATGGCCTTGAACTCACTATGTAGCCCAGGCTAGCCTCAAACTTGCTGCAATCCTCCTGACTCAGCCTCCTGAGTGCTGGGATTACAGGCATCTGCCACCGCACCAGGTTGTTTTGTTTTCTTAATTTTGTTTGTTTGTTTGTTTGTTTTTGGGGGGGGTACTGGGGATCGAAATTTTTTTTTTTTTTTTGGTACCAGGGATCGAACTCGGGACCTGTGGTTGTGAGGCAGGTGGTGGAACCACTGAGCTAAATCCCTGGCCCATCTGCTCTTTCTTAATTTTTTTTCCCCAGGTTATTTTGTTTTGAGATGATGTCTCACTACGTTGTCCAGGCTGGCCTTCAACTCCTAGACTCAAGCAAGTCTCTAGTCTCAGCCTCCTACACAGCTGAGACTACAGGAGCATGACAGCCAGCTCGACTCAAAAATCCAATACTATACGTATTGACTCCTTTACTAGAAAGTAAGAAGCTCCTCTCCGTTGGCAGGAATCTTCACCTGTCCTGGTCGTTGCTATATCCCTGGGGCCTAGAACAGTCCCTGGCATATAGTAGGAGCTCAGTATTTATTGGAAGAATGTTTATAAATGAAGAACTATGGAAAGAAGAAAGGGTTAAAATCATGTAATTTTAAAAATAGTGATGGTAGCTTACCTACCTACTGTCATTTTGTTTTGTGTTTTTTCCAGTACCGGGGATCTAACTAGGACCTTGCACTTGACAGGCAGGCATGGCACCTCTGAGCTACATCCCCAGCCTCTAACCCACCTGCTTTCTCTGGTGTACTCTGTCCCCAAGAGTGTCCTTTGAGACAAGAGTGAGGTTGAATGTCACAGGAATATGAAAGGAATTGGGGATGGAAAAGGAATTAAAATGAGGGACAGGGGCTGGGGATTTAGCTCAGTGGTTTTGCCGCCTGCTGCGCAAGCTCAAGGACCCGAGTTCAATCCCCAGTACCAAAAAAATAAAAATAAAATAAAAAATAAAATGAGGGGCAGGAGGAATGAGACTGGAGAGATGTCCTAGGACCTGAAACCTTCTCAGTTTTCTAGATCACCAGCATTACCATCACCTCCTCCAGGAAGCTCTCTCTAATGGCCAGATTGATTCGGCTCTCCTGTGAAATGCTCTTCAGGCTTCTGCACCCTCTTTCTAAGACTGTACTATTCATGTTTAGAGATGTACTGAGTGATTCTGTGAGTCATAGCTGAGACAAGGACCACATCTACTTTGTACCTCATGCTTACGCCAGTGCCTGGTGCACAGTGTGTGCAAATACTGTTTCATCACACTCCTGCTGGCAGGACAGAAAAAGGCCTGCTGGAGCCAAGTGTGCCAAGGATGGGAGCAGGGATGGCAGAAGAGGGAGGACCTTCAGGGGACCCGGGGTTGGGTTCCCAGGCCTTCTCTGGAGCCAGCTTCTGGGTAAGGGGCCAAGCTGAACAGAGGTGGGTAAACTTTTTTTCTGCAGAGGACTACTCAAAAACCTAGGCTGTGCCAGCCTTGTGGACTGTGGTCCCTCTGTCTGCTGTCAGACCAATCACACATGCACAATATGAGCCATAGACAGTATGCAAACCATAAGTGCAGCTTCATTGCAATAAAATCCTCCTAATTATGCTGAAGTTTGAGTTTCACTTAACAGGCTGAAGGGAAGGTCTCCCAGTCCTGTAAAGCCTTAAGGAGTGGGAGCCTCTGGTGCAGAAAGGACACTTGTCCCACCACCACCACTTCTGATGCTGGGGAAGTAACTCAACCACTAGGCCGAAGGCTTCTCTTTTGGAGAGGGCTGTAATAAAAGTCTGAGGCTCCCAAGGTGGTCACGAGGATTAACGGAAATAACGCCTTCAGCTCCAGCCAGGAGGGCTCAGCGTGAGCCACTGGATTGCTATTGTTGATAATTATTATCACTATTGCCAGGGGGACCTTGGGAGGAGCAAAAGGAAGGACATATGCAAATCTTCCAGCGCAACGTCTGGCACCCAGGAGACCTTCATAAAAGCTCCTAACCTCCCCTGTTCTCCAACCTTGTCCCCTACTTACAACACCCCCACCCCAGGCCATTCCAGACAGACCTTCCCAGCATCCTCCACTCCCCCCTCCCCCGCGCGCTCTTCAGCGCCCCTTGAGCTTCGTCTGAGACCAGAGAAGATACCCACGGCAGCTGGCCAGGGTGCGGGAAGAGGGCCCCTCTTCCCGACGCTGTGGGAGGAGGGTCCCGGCCAGACCCCTGCCCATTGTCTGGGCCCGCCAGCCAGCTGATGTCCTGGGTCGCCAACACCAGCTGGCCGTACCCACCCCCGCTCCACACCCCCTCCTCCCAGGTCTCTTCCTGTCACTCAGCCTCCGCCCCCACCTGCCCGCAGCCCAGAGAGACTCAGGGTGTGTCCAGAGGGTCTGAGCTTTTGTCCCCCAAATCACAGGCTGATTTGCATTTTTTACCAATTTGCACACCCCATTCATTTGTAGAGAGCTAGACTGATGCAAAGCCTCCAGGTCCTCTAGATTTAATTATTAAAGGGAGGCATTAACTTGCAATTTGGAATGTTCTCCTTCAGCACTTATCCAGGGACTTTGACAACATGATTTCGCCAGTCTGGTCCTCAGTTTCCTCTGTCAAATGGAGCAAGCACTTTCCCTATAGAGGGCTTATGAGCAGTAAATGATGTGTGCAATGTACCTGCCACCAAGTGTGTTTCACAAATGATAGCTGCTATTACTTAACCTAGTATCATTATCATCCAAACATCTTTCAGAGCCAAATGTTAAAACCTGTGTTGTCCAACCCCGGAGCACTAGCACAGCTATTTAAATTTAAATTAATTGAAATTATATAAAATTGGTACTTTAGCCTTCAGTCACAGCAGCCACATTTTAAGTGCTCAGTAGCCATTTGTAGGGACAGGAGTGCAGCTCAGAGGGAGAACACTTGCCTAGCAGTTCCAAGCCCTGGAGTTCTATCCTGGAGGGGTGGCGCACATGTACAAAAGCTCAGCTGTATGGTGCTTATTCAAACCCTCTAGAGCAGTGATGGTGAACCTTTTAGAGATGAGTGTCCAAACTGCAACCCAAAACCCATTTATTTCTTACAAAGTGCCGACACTACAATTAAAACCGAACACTGAAGTTTTAGTTTAGAAAAAATAACTGATACTTTAATGTTTTTGTCTTAAAAGAAAAACAACGTGCATGCCCAGCCAGCTGTTTGTTACCATGGAAAGCTCTAAAAGGTTCTCGAAATCAATGGGGTAGTTTCTCTGCCTTTCCAGAAAAGGGCTTTCCCTTCGGCAGTCTTTCTCCCTGCCCCCATCAAGATAATGACCTTGGTGAGTGGGTGTTCTTTTGTTCTCTGTGGGCCTGCACCTGGGTAGGAGGGTGGAGAACAGGTGTGCAGCTGTGCCTTGGGGCAGAGAGGGGGTGGGTTCCATTGTCCCTGGTGTAAAGCAAACAACTGCACCCAACTCAGTCCCAGGCCCAGCAAGAGCCTCTAGGGCCTGGAGGAAGGGAAGGCACTGTGAGCTTCGGGCCTGTCCCCACCGCCTCCCATAGGCAGTTTAAGGTCACAGGACAAGACTAGGCCTGGGATGAACGGTTTGCTGCACAGCTGACACCTGGGGAAGGTGCGCCAGATGGGAGGCTCAGAGGGGAAGGCAGGGGAGGGCTGACAACGTTCCAGCTGCCACAGCTCTGCTGTAGCAGATGCTGCGGAAATCACGAGTGGGTCACATTCAGCTATTTCAAACCATACACATCCTACATCCGCCGTGGCCCACCTTATCCCTGGGGAGAAGCAGGAGTTTAGCAACCACAGCAATAAAATCTTCATCTCCACGTGACCGTATATTGGTATTCCAAAGTTCACATCCCCACACCTGAGCACTTGCTTTTGTCCCCGAGATGTGTTTGCTCATCCCACAGCTGTCTTCCTGTGGGGAAGGCTCTTCCAGCTGCTCAGGCTCCAAACCTTGAAGTAACCTTTGACCTTTCTTGTTCTCATACCCCACAAACAAGACTGGAAGAGACCCCGTTGGCCTCACCTTCCAAGTATATCTGGAATCCGGTCTGTCTCACCATCTCCACTGCCCCACCCTCCTTCCAGCCACTTGTGGTCTCCTCCCAGGAAGGCCCTAGCAGCATTCTAGCTCTGCCTCCAGGACACATTCTCCCGAGGGCAGGATGCAGATCATGAATTTCTGTTGCTTGGAATTGTCTGGGGGCTACAAATTTGACTTAGAACAAAGTAAAAAAGAACAAGTCAAATTCCTTACAGCTCAAATAGGCCCTATATTACCTAACCCCAGTCCCCTTCCTCTATCTCCAGCCAAACACTGATGTCTTTTCTGTGCCCAGGCCTGCCTCAAGGCCTTTGCCCTGGCTACCCTCTGCCAGTAGTTATTGCTTCCCTCACTTGACCTCTGGCAGCTCTGTTACCTCTTCAGTTTTCAGAAATATAATTACTACTACCTTAGAAAAGATCTTCTTTGGTACCTTGTATAAAATGGCACTGGCACTGCCCATTTGTTTTTCCCTCAGGATATCTGTCAGAGTAGTGATTTATTACTTTTTGTTTTTTGGGGGTGTTCCGGGGATCAAACTTGGGACCTTGCACTTACAAGGCAGGCACCAGAACCACTGAGCTAAATCCCCAGCTATTACTTAGTCACTGTAGTTCATTGACTTCAGAAGAATGCTGGCTCCTGAGCCAGACACACTGGTGCACACCTGTAATCCAGCATGTGGGAGGCAGGGGTTCGGGTCCTACCCAGGTAACTTAGTGACAGCCAGACCCTGTCTCAAAAAAAAAAAAAGCTCCATGGGGCAGGAATTTTTATCTGTTTATCACTCTTGTATCCCCAGTGCTCAGGACAGTGCCTGGCACATAGTAGGTGCTCAATGAAGAAAGGAAAGAAGGAAACAAGCTATGTGTTAGGAACAATGCTCAAGCACCTACTATCTATTAAAAATGGGTATTATGGCCGGGGATTTAGCTCAGTGGTTTCAGTGCCTGCCTTGCAAGCACAAGGTTCTGAGTTCGATCCCCCGTACCAAAAACAAAACAAAATTTAAAAATGGATATTATTATTATTATGAAAAAAAAAGGCTCAGAGACTATGACTTGCCCCAAATTAGTAACAGATTTCCACTGAAATTGTGTCTGTCCACTACTCCCTTGCAGTTAGAATTAATAGCCAGGGAGCTGTAAGAAACCAAATTCTGAATACCCTATGGGATTCTGTTGCACAATCATGAGGTTTGAGATCTTCTGTTCTAAGGGCAGGCAGCTCTGAATAGATGCATCTGTTTTTACACACCCTCAGAGGGGGCTCCATCTCTTGGGATTGCTCTTCTCTTTTAGGACATCTTAAGGCCATTTGGTGTGTTTGGGGGTGGGGGTGGGAGCCCTCAGGTGGACATGAAACCCTTACATCCTGTACTTTGCCTCAGCTCTTAATATCCTCAGGCTGTTATCCAAGCCAGCAGCTGGCACTCAGCTGTCCAGGTCTCTCTCTTTTCATTCAGCCCCAATAATAAGGGAGAGAATGAAAAGCTCTGCAGGTGGGGAAGGTAGAGAAGAGGTGAGAAGGGAGAGATCTGAGAGATAGGTATGAGTCATGTAGGACTTTGTAGATCATGGTGGGAGTTTGAATTTTAAGGATACTGAAGAGTCTCAGGGGTGTTTGTTTAAGTTTTAGGGGATGGGTTGCTGAGACAGGGTCTCATCTATGTAGCCCAGGCTGGCCTTCAACTTGAAGTGATCCTCTTGCCTCAGCTTCCGGAGTGCTGGGATTACAGACATGCACCACCATGCTAGACAAAATTTTTATTGAGGAAAAACGTGAAGAGGATAAATCACTGTGGTGGAGTTTCTCAAGATGAACAACACATCCATGTGACAAGCACCCAGGTCAAACTTCAGAATGGCTCTAATCCTGGAAGCCAGTCACATCGCTGACTCCTGTCCCAAGGCTTCCCTGGTTTTATCTCTTTCTGTGGTACCTGGGATTGAATCCAGGGTTTTTGCACTGAACTACATCCCCAGACCTTTTCAAATATATATATATTTTTTTGAGACAGGGATTCACTATGTAGTTCAGCCCAGCCTTCAACTCACTATATAGCCCAGGCTATCCTCAAATTTAAGGCAATCTTCCTGCCTCAGCCTCCTGAGCGCTGGGATTATGGGCATTCACTACCACGCCTACCATGAGATTTTTAAAAAGAAAGAAAGAAGAAATGAAAGAAAAAAGAAAGAATGAAGAACCTGAAGCAGAATAGCATAAATCCAGAAATCTGACCAGGCCAGGCATCATAGATTAAAAAAAATTTTTTTTAATTAAAAAAATAAAAAAGCAGGATGCAATGGCCAGGAGGCTGAGGCAGAAGGATCACAAATTCAAGGCTAGCCTGGGCAACTTAGCAAGATCATCTCAAAATAAAAAATGAAAATAGGGCCGGGGATTTAGCTCAGTGGTTTCGAGTCCTGCTGCACAAGCACAAGGACCAGAGTTCAATCCCTGGTACAAAAAAAAAAAAAGAAAAAAAAAAGAAAGAAAATGGTTGGGGTTGTAACTCAGCGGTAGAGGGCTTGCCTAGCATGCAGGATCCCCTGGATTGATCCCCCACCCTAGGACAGGGGTTAGTGGGGAAGGAAGACGCAAAATTGTATTTTTTTTTTTTTTGGTACCAGGGATGGAACTTGGGTCCTTGCGCTTGCGAGGCAGGCAGCGGAACCACTGAGCTAAATCCCCAGCCCTAAATTGTATTTACTATATGATCTTCATTATGTAAATTTGTTGATGTATAGAAAAAAAGTTGTAAGAATATACAGTAAGATGGTGACAATAATTTATATCTCATGGTAAGAAATAAGTGTTTTTTTCTTTTTTTTTTGGTACCAGGGATCGAACTCAGGTCCTTACACTTGTGAGGCAGGCCCTCTTTTTCTTTTTTGATGGTAGCAAAGTTTATTTGAAAAAATAAGTGAAGAGTGAGGGAGAAACTGGCTTGCAGAGCCAGCTTGGGGCTGGTCAGAATAAAAGAGGAAAAGGCAGGATGAAGGTACACCGCGCAGTATGCAGGGTAGCCAGTCATGAGGAAGCCACAATACCTTTATTTTCTTCATTGTCTTCTCAAGTAGTGTACAAATTTCTCACAGTAAGCATGCTCACCCTCCTTTCATAATCATAAAAAAACGAGTTCTGATAATATAACTCATGGCCAAGAGACTCAACTTGTTCATCTCTTCCTCTGGAAGCTCTTGGGCTTTTCAGCCAACTTTGGCAAAAAGGCTTTGCCTGTTGGAAAAGTCGCAGCCAGGGCACATATTTCTCTGGCACAGAGTTTGGCTTCCTAAAGTGCCATAGATCTTTCTGCCTTCTGTTTACCCATCAAGAGCCATACACCTTAAGCTGCTTCCCCGCACTAGCTGTCATCTGGCCTGGCCTGGTGTTTATCCTTCATTAGCAGAAAGGGCACAGCCAAGGCAGATGGCAGGCAGCATGCACCTCTCCGTGCCACCCATCTTTATGCTCTTCTCACCAGATAAAGAAAAGCACTCCCTTGGTTGAGACAAGAAACAGCCAGGGCTCCAAGCAACTTTCTTAGGTCTATGTAAGCCCACAACTTTTATTTTTATTATTATTATATTTTTGGTGGTGGTGCGAGGCTGACCCAGGGCCTGCCTCATGCATTCTAGGCAAGAGCTCTGCCACTGGGAACATCCCCAAGCTGTGAACCTACAATTCTTTTAGTAAGTTGTGGGAAAAAAATGGCAGAGGATGGGGGTATAGCTCCATGTGGAGTGCTGCCTAGCATGTGGAAAGCTTTGGTTGGATCGCCAGAACTTTGTAAAAAACAAAAAGTCAAAATTAAGTTTGATCTCAATTTTGGACTCAAGGCAGATTTTGTAGTATGTCTTAACCTCTCTTTTCCTTGAGTGGAAAATGAAGGTGTGACAAAACTGAACACCAATTAATTTCTTTTTCCTGCAGTGTTGGGGACTGAACCTGAGGCCTGGCACATGCTAGACAAGCCCAATACCACTGAACTACATCCCTCAAACTCAGATAATAAGGTATCCAGGTTGTCCCTGACCAAGTGTGTGTGGTGCTAGATATACAAACCAAGGGTACTCTATCACTAAGCTGTATCTCCAGCCCTCTTTTATTTTTTATTTTGAGACAGGATCTTGCTAAATTGCCCTGGCTGGGCTCCAACTTGTGATATTCCTGCCTCAGCCTCCCCAGTGCTTAGATTAGAGGAATGCACTATCTGGTCCACTACCTGACTCTTTTTTTTTGGTACTGGAGATCGAACTCAGGTCCTTGTGCTTGCACAGCAGGTGGCGAAACCACTAACCTAAATCCCCAGCCCTGATTCTTTTTTTTTTTTTTCTGACTCTTAAATGTTAGTGTCCCTGACCCCAGATCTTAAGTAACCAAAGAATACTAGCTGATGCTTTGGGGTTGTGACCTGTCCCCAGATGTTCTATCCCCACCTCCAAACACACACTCACCTGTGAACTAAGCAAGAACAACACATACATAGAAAAGATGATGACTTCTGGAGACTTATGAGTTTGAAGCCAGCCTGAGCTACATAGTGAGTTCAAAACTAGCCTAAAAGTACATAGTGAGACCCTGTCTCAAAAAACCAACCAAATAGGGCCGGGGATTTAGCTCAGCGGTTTCGCCGCCTGCTGCGCAAGCACAAGGACCCGAGTTCAATCCCCGGTACCAAAAAAACCCCAACAAAACAAAAAACCAACCAAATGGGCTGAGGATTTAGCTCAGTGGTTCTGCTGCCTGCCTCGAAAGTGCAAGGTCCTGAGTTTGATCCACGGTACCAAAAACAAAAAGCCACCAAAAAACCCCCAAAATAACCAACCAACCAACCAAACAAACAAACAAAAAAACAGTAGAACATGGTATATTCACAGAGTGATTAAAAAAATATGGTGAATGCTGCTGCTCAGTGCCATCCAATGGAAACATAGGGATCTTTAGTATGAGAAGTGACACATCACAATGTGTGACAAGTGTCAATTTGTTGGGTGTCATCAGTTGATTGTGAGTTATAATTGAGAGAAGGTATGATTTAAACTGTGTCATAAATCATGGATCACAATAATGTGAAATTTTGTCAATTTCAATGGAGTTGTGCAATTGTGCCGCTTCAATTCCAGCTTTTTAAAAAATGTTATCATGGACTGGGGATTTAGCTCAGTGGTTCTGCTGCCTGCCTTGCAAGCACAAGGTCCCGAGTTGGATCCCCAGTACAAAAAAAAAATGTTATCATGGAGCTGCATGTGGTGGCATACGCCTGTAATTCCAGCACTCTGGAGGCTGAGGCAGGATTGACAAGAGTTTGAGGGCAGCCTAGGTTACATAGTGAGTTCAAGGCCAGGCTGAAACAATAACAAGAAAAATATCATCACGGGAGATGAAACTTGGTTCTATGTTTATGATTCTGAGACCAAGGTTCAGAGTTCTCAATGGAAATCACCCAGTTTTCCTGAGTGGGGAAAAAAGCCCCACATCAATCAAGATCCTGAGAAAGGAGACCACCCCTCCATATGAAATTGGGCAACTACGGTTAACTGTGTTATTAGGCAACTATGGGTTAACTAGGTAACTATGCTCTTTGTAGAATGTACCTGAGTAGCCGACAACTTCTGTAACCTGTCACCAAAGGAGCATAACCGACTCAGAAAGTCCTGCCAGAACTCTTTGCTCTCCCCCTTGCCACAGCTCTGCTTTGTATAAATCCTGCTTGCTATATTCCCAGGGAAGCTCCAATAGAATTAAGCCTCATATATGTAAAAAGAAGTATATAAGGAAGTGCAGGGGCCAGAGATTTAGCTCAGTGGGCACCGTGCCTGCCTCGAAAGCGCAAGGTTCTGAGTTCCACCCCCAGTACCAAGAGAGAAAAAAAAGGAAGTGCAAACAAACTTCTATTCAGGGCTCTTAAGACTGACAGGGGTCACTTGCTGAGCCACTAGCATCATTAAAAGCCGCTTTTGGTCCTACTTTCAAGTTAAAACAGTTATCTGTGCTGGGGTCCTCACTGTTTCCTGCTTCAATATCACTGGATTGTATTTTTTTTACTTTAATGGACTACTGAGAGCTGAGTTTGTACCAGGAACACTATGGTGAACTCTGAATATTATAGGTGCATATCAGAGCATTTAAGAAATGATGTGCACAGAAAACGGGCTGAGGAATGATAAATGCTCTCATGCTCCATCATGACAATGCTTCATGTCATATATCACTCTGGTATGGCAATTTCTGTCAAATAAAAACACTATGGCTGGGCATGATGGTGCACACCTGTAATCCTAGGATTTGGGAGGCTGAGGCAGGAGGATCACTGCAAGTTCAAGGCCAGCCTGGGGTACATAGTGAGTTCAAGATCAGCCTAAACTAATAGCGAAACCCTGTCACAAATAAACAAACATTATGGTGTGTCCTCACCTAACTTTATTATTATTTATTTATTTATTTATTTTTTTGGTACCAGGGGCTGAACTCAGGACCTTGTGTTTGGGAGGCAGGCAGCGGAAACATTGAGCTAAATTCCCAGACCTCTTTTTGATTTTTGAGACAGTTTAGTATGTAGTTCACGCTGGCCTTGAACTTTCACTATGTAGCCCAGGCTGACCTTGAACTTACTATATATGTCCCCTCAATTCAAACACACTTAACCTAGGCCAGGGATTTTGCTCAGTGGCACCGTGCCTGCCTGGTAAGCACAAGGTCCTGAGTTCGATTCCTGGTACAGGGGATAAAACAAACACACTTAACCCATTAATCTTTTGACTTTCTGAAGCAATTCTGGAAATTCTTTTTCTCATCTTTCCTTGCATGATCATGGCTGCGGCATGTCTGGAATTGATTCAATTCACTAAACTGCTCACTCATTTCACAGTCATTCTGACTTTAGGGAAGAGCCAGAAGTCACACAGTGCCAGATCCAGTCAGTAAGATAGATGAGAAGCTGGAGGTACATGCCTGTAATCTCAGCACTCCAGAAGCTGAGGCAGGATGATTGCTGTGCATCAGAGGGCAGGTTGGGCTATTTGTCTCAAAACACTAAAAGAAAATAAAATGAAATAAAATCTAAATGCAACAGTATGTACCATATGTGTCCATTTACATGTGATTCTAGAAAATGTAAACTCACACATATCGATCCAAAGCAGATCAGTAGTTCTTTGGGTTCAGGTGCAGATAGAAGGGTGGTGGATTGCAGAGGAGAAGAAAGAATTTTATAGGGGTGATAGAAATGTTCTGGATCTTGACAACACTGGTGATTTTACAGGTACATAGAGGTTTTAAAATTCAGCAAATTGCTGGGTGTGGGTGGTGTGTAATCCTGGCACTCTGGGAAACTGAGGCAGGAGGATCTCAAATTTAAGCCCACCTTGGCCAAGTTAGTGACTCAGCAGGATCCTGTTAAAAAAAATAAATAAATAAATAAATAAAAAAGGACTGGATATGTGGCCCAGTGGAAAGCCCTGGGTTCTTTTTTTTTTTTTTTTTTTTTTTTTTTTGGTACCAGGGATCGAACTCTGGACCTTGCACTTGAGAGGCAGGGGCCGGAACTACTGAGCTAAATCCCCAGCCCTGAAAAGCCCTGGGTTAAATCCCAGGAACTGAAAGGAAAACAATACAAAAAGAAACAAAAAAAATTCATCAAGTTGTATACTTAAATTGGTGTAGTTCATTGTACATAAAATACAATTCAATAAATTTTTAGGTTTTAAAATTTTTTCTTTACATATTAAAAATTTTCCATTCCAACAATTAAAATCTTCTTTTGTTTTGAGACAAGGTCTCAGTATGTCGTTCAGGCTGGCCTGGAACTCACGGTGTAGCCAAGGCTAGCCTAACTTGGGTTGATCTACCTGCCTTAGCCTCCTGAGTTTGGGGATCACAGGTATGTACCACCATACCCAGCAAATTAAAATCTTATTTTGTTTGTACTAGGGGTCGAACTCAGGACCTTAAACTTGCCAGGTAGGAGCAGTGCCACTGATCTACATTCCCAGCCCTAAAATCATTTTAAACAGCAATAAAAGGAGACTCTGATTTGAAGCTCCAGGATGCTTTGGATCATCTTGGATTATACCATAGACTCAACCTTCATCCCACCCAGCTTCTTCTCACACTAGTCTGAATTCTTCTTCTTTTTTTTTTTTTTGGTACCGGGTACCGAACTTGGGACCTTGTGCTTTCCAGGCAGGCTCCAGAACTGCTGAACTAGATCCCTGGCCCTAAAGCCTGAATTCTTTTCCTTTCCTGACAGACAGGTAGGTGGGAGAGGCAGTCACAATCTTTGTCTTCAGTAGTTCTTCATTCTTTGATAGGAAAAGGACAGCACAGTCATTTACACTTAATCTTACTTCTTTTTTTTGTTTTTGTTTTTTTGGTACCGTGGGATCAAACTTGGGTCCTTGCGCTTGCAAGGCAGGCAGCATAACCACTGAGCTAAATCCCTGACCCAATCCCACCTCTTTGCATCTTGCAAAGCTGAACAGCTAAAACAAGTACAATTAAGAAAACAGCGTTTGTGAAACACAGGGCATATATTGGTGGGACCCACATCATTACATTTCAGTTTCTTGGGCCAGGAATTTAGCTCAGTGGTTCTGCCACCTGCCTCGAAAGCGAAAGGTCCTGAGTTTGATCCCTGGTAAAAAAAAAAATTCAGTTTCTTGCCTCTGTTAAATCCTTTTCTTTCTTTTCTTTTTTCTTTCTCTCTCTCTCCCCCTTCCTTCCTTCCTTCTTTCTTTCCTTCCTTCCTTCTTTCTTTCTTTTTTTTTTTTTGTGTGGTACAGGGGATCAAACTCAAGACCTCGTGCTTACAAAGCAGGCGCGGGGCCACTGAGCTAAATTCCTGGCCTTCAATCATTTCTTTTGAAGGTGATGAATTTTTCCCTTGCATTTCTGTCTTCAATTCTTTTTGTTTTTTTGGTGCCGGGGATCAAACTCGGGACCTTTCGCTCTCGAGGTAGGAGGAACCACTGAGCTTTCGAGGCGGCGGAACCATGGAGCTAAATCCCCGGCCCCTCTGTCTTCAATTCTAATTCAGTGAATTTCTTTATCTCACTCCTATGGGGTTGGGGTTTGTCAGATGTGGTTGCAGACAAGCACAGTGAGGTACACAAGCCATCTGGGAAAATTAAGTTACTTTTTTAAAAAAAATTGTGATACTGGGGATTGAACCAGGGCCTTGCACATGCTCATGATTACACGGTGTATATAAAAACATCACCTAGAGCCGGGGATTTAGCTCAGTGGTTTCACCGCCTGCTGCGCAAGCGCAAGGACTCAAGTTCGATCCCCGGTACAAAAAAATAAATAAAATAAATAAATAAATAAAAACATCACCTAAACCGGATAACTATCTCAATGATAGCTGCTGCGCACCTGTAGACTCAAGTACTCTAGAGGCTGAGGCAGGAGGATCACTTAGGCCCATTAGGACCAGCCTGGGAAACATAGCGAGACACTATCTCAAAAACAAAGAAAACAAAATAATGATAGCTAACAGTTACTAATATTATAATGCTATTTTAAATATTTACAAAACTGGGCCGGGGATTTAGCTCAGTGGTTTTGCTGCCTGCTGCGTAAGCGCAAGGACCCGAGTTCGATCCCCGGTACCCCCCCCCAAAAATTAAATATTTAAAAAACTTTTGGCCAAAGAGAAAAAGCAACTTCCCCATAGACTCACGTAAAGGCAATCAATCCTGTACCTGGGAAACTCAGGTGAGGCAGTCTTTTTTCCCTCTAAGACCCGCCCCCAAGCTCCGCCCCTGCCCCCACGCCAGTCCGGGCCTAGTCCGGAAGTCCAAGTCTAGAAGACCAGCGGTGCTCTTGACGGGAGCGCTGACGAAGGGGGCGGGTCTGAGAAGCACAGTGTGCCGGGATAGGGCGATAGGTTCGCGCGGAAGGGGCGGGTCAGGTCAGGGGGCGGGGCTTATCGGGAGCTGCTCTTGGAGCTGGGATTCCGCGAGCGTTCGTCTGGCGAGCGAGAGCACGCGGCGGGGGCGTGTCCCACAGGTGGGGCGGGGCGAATGGGGGGGCGGTGCGGTGTGCGGCCTAACGGTGGTGGCGAAGGTGGCAGAGGCGGAGGGGGAGGAGGAGGCGTAGGAGGTGGTGGTGGCGGCGGAGACGCTGGTGTTGGCTAGCGGTACGCCTGCAATTCCCGGGAGGAACCCGGGCCGTGGGCCGAGGCGGGAGACTCTCTGCGATGGTGGGCGTCCCTGGAGCGGCCGCCTTCCAGCGTAAGCGGGGCCGGAAGGCGGGCGGCTGAGGGGGGCGTGTGAGGGGCCTGCAGTTCCATAGCGTACCTCGAGGCTCCTGTGAGGGCTCCCCGCCCCGCCACGACGCGAGGCCGGGCTGGGGAAACTGAGGCCCGCAGCAGGGCGGCAGATCCAAGGTCACGCGGTGGTCCGGGCCTTTGCGGGCCCAGGAGGCCACCCTGCTGCTTCCAATGGCGCCAGAGAGCTCGGGGCTCACGGTGTGGGGAAGCTGTGGGGACCGCGGCCTGGGAGTCCAGGCCGGGCGCGTGTCCACTGACGCGCCACGGACAAGTATTGTTTTGTTCTCGAGCTGGGACCACAAGTCTGGCTCGGAGAAACACTTAATACAGGAGCCCGCATTGGAGGGACGTGTGGTCGGTGTTGGGGAGGCGCGGGTGGCGCCTCGAGGGGCCTGAGAAGAGCGGCTCGGGGTGCTTGGGTTCGCGTCTCTCGGCTCCCCCACCTGATATCTGTGATCTTGGCTCTTCCCGAGTCTCTGTTACTGCGTCTGAAGAATGGGAATGTGAAGAGTTCCCTGCAGTCCTCTGGAGTTGCTGGGGTTACCGAGATCCGCACGAAGCTTGTTACTGAACCTGGCACGTACACAGGCGTGCAAACTGTCATTGTGATCGCAGTTTAGTTTCCTCCTTTGTGAGCCTTACTCGGAAAAGTACGAAATTGGGCTTAGGATTTTATTTTTCGTCGATTAATCCTACTCTAGGCGCCAATTGTTATTTTTACCTCCACTTCGACATTCCAGTATCTATCTTACGGTCCACCTAGAACTGTGAGATCCTTGGGAGGAGGGGTGACATCGCTTAATAAGAACAATAAAATTTTAATTGTTTTTCATTACAATAACAATAATAGCCAGCTTGTTTCTTTTTTTTAAATCACCAGATATTTTGCACTCTATTCATTTAATATGCATTAAGCCATCTCTTAGTAAAAACTACCGCTCTAGGCCCTGGGAATATAGCAGCAAACAAGCTAAGCTAGGCTCTGAGTTTTGAGTTTAGGTGGAAGAGGGAAGAAACTTAATAAGGAAACCAATAAATTTGTTTTGCATGTTTCTTATTTAAGCCTAGCAAAGTGTAAATACAAGTTAGGTATTTGAGAATGCCCATTTTACAGAAGATGAAACTGAGGACCATTAGGAACTCTGCTCTAAGAGAGATGTTCTTCAACATTTAAGGGAGGCTTTACACAGCCTTTCCTCTTTGTTTGGTACCCATTAAATGTTGAATTGAAGAAATACAAAGCAGATTCATCCAGTTAAAGCCTTTTCTCAGTTTGGCAGTTACTGCAGTCTTACAGTTTGATTCATTCCTATTGGAATTTATAACTAAAGAGAAGTAGTCAGGTGACCTTTTAGGTCTGGCAAAAGTGTACTCTTGGTAAAGTGAAAGGACATTTTATTTAAATTTAACCCCCTCCCCCCCATACTGGTGATTGAATCCAGGGTCTTTGCACTGAACTACATCCTCAGACTTTTGAAACCTGTTTCCCTGAGTTGCCAGGGCCATTGATCCTCCTGCCTCAGCCTTCCTCAGTGCTAAAATTCCAGATATGCACCACCATGTCCACCTGAATTTAAATTTTTCAGTTTAAAATACGCCCAAAAGTACAGCTACTTTTGCTTGTTATGTAACTAAGTTGTTTTTGTTTTTAGTTTTCCTAAGGGAATTCTATCTTAAAATTCTAAAACTGTGTCATTACTATAATCTTTCTTTTAATTTGGAGGAGTATAATAAATTGCATCCAAATGCAGTGGTATCTGAGCATTGGTGGTGCACCCCTGTAATCCCAGCACTCTGGGAATATGAGGCGGGAGGATCATAAATTTAAGTTCAGGGCCGGGATTTAACTCAGTGGTTTCACCGCCTGCTGAGCAAGTGCAAGGAACAGCGTTTGATCCCTGTAACCAAAAATAAATAAATGAATTTAAGTTCAACCTGGGCTATTTAATACCAAGATCCTGCCCTTTTTTTTGACAGTATGGGGAATTGAACTCAGGACCTTGCACTTTCTAGGCAGGTGGGGCGCTACTGAGCTACATCTCTGCCCCAAGATCCTGTCTTTTTTTTTTTTTTTTTGGTACCACGGCTCGAACTTGGGACCTTGGGCTTGTGAAGCAGGCAGCAGGCGGGGGTACCCCTGAGCTAAATCCCCAGCCAAGATCCTTTTTTAAAAAAGAGGTTCAGAACATAGCCTTGGATTTAATCCTCGGTACTCCTCTCCCTACCACACACAAAATGAAGTGGTACTGAAAAGATTTTTTTTTGGTAAGGGGGATGGATGAGAAAATTTTTTTTTCTTTTTTTTTTTTTTCTTGGTACCAGAGATCAAACTCAGGTCCTTGAGCTTTCGGGGCAGGCGGTGGAACCACTGAGCTAAATCCCCGGCCCTGAGAAGATTTTTTTTAACGAAGGCTGATATGCTACATTTAGGTTTAACACTGAGCATCTGCTGTGCACTGTAGATGCTTACCTAGTGTCTCTCTCCTTTCTTTTGGTTTTTTGAGACAAGTCTTGCTATATAGTTCAGTCTGACCTTGATAAACTATGTAGCTCAGGCTGGCCTTGAATTTATATCGATCCTCCTGCCTCAGCCTCCAGTCTGCTGGACTTTTAGGCATGCACTACCATGCCCAGCTTCTCTCTTTTTTTAACCTATAGTCTTGATTTGCAAGTGTTTTTAACTGTAGTGCTGGGGAGAGAGACCTAGGAAGGAGCTCAAACCTTGAATTGGAGTCCCTGGGGATGCAATCTAGAGCAGTGGCCTCAAGTATTCATTCCATCAGGAAATACAGTTTAGTATACACACACATTATAGGAATATTTGTTCAGCTGTACATTGTATTGCATTTTATAACTTGGGCAAAAATAGCCATTTTACAGAAGGATGAGCTAAAAATAAGTAGAAGTAGAGGTTCCAGTGTGGCCTTCTCACATCCTAGTATATGAATAGTAACTATTCCTCTTGGGGTAGAAATTACTGATTTTGTAGTGGGAACTTCCCCTCAATACATCAGGTCTGTTACTCTGAAAAAAAAAGTCTAGTTTATTCACAAGCAAAATGTGATGGTTTAGATTGAAATTTTAAATTTTGTGTGTGTGTGGTATTGGGGATTGAACACAGGACCGTGCACTTGCGAGGCAGGTTTAGTGCTATTAAGCTAAATCCCCAGCTTGAAATTCTGAAGTTTTTTTTCAATTTATTTTTTTGGTACTGGGGCTCGAACTCAGGACCTTGTACTTGCAAGGCAGGCAACAGAACCACTGAACTAAATCCGCAGCCCGCTTTTCTAAACTTTTGAAATTTACTTAAGGAGTTGTGCATACGTTGAAATCTGGTGGCCATTCCTTACAAGCTTTGATACTGGGCACATTACTTAACCTTTATTTTCCTCATCTGTAAAATTGAGATGATGAGAGTTTGTACTTCATTTGCAGTTTCATTCCATTGACAACTCTAAGTTATTATGAAGTGCATATTGTTTATGTAAAGTACTTAAATAGTGCTTGACACACTGTTTTGGATGCTGTAATGGTTGAGGATACTGAGATAACTTAGAATCTTTTAGTGTATAGGGGCCTCTGTACAGGTAAACTGGTAATGATAAAGTGCTTTAAGTGCTGTAAATAAATTTAGAGGAAGCATAATTTGTACTTCTTTGAGGGTCCAAGTAAGGACTAGGTAAAGAGGTGACATTCAGACCAGGCCTTAAAGAAGGAAAGGGGCTTTTTTCAGGAAGAGGAGGGGTGAAATTTACTGGCTGAGAGTACAGTGTGGAAATTTTGGAGGGTGTGGAGTGCTTGGCAAGAGCAGTTCTTCAGATTTAGATTTACAGGGAGCCTGAATGAAGCTTGTATACCTTGTTAATAGAGTAACAGTGAATTCAGGCTGGAATTGTGCCTGGCAAGGGCCAGATGGCAAGGAAGCCTGTTTCAGAACTTTTCACAGCATCACACTTATTTCCTCTCTGTGGTGTTTACCTTACTCTGCCTGTTTAGTTGTGTGAACATAAAAATTTCTTTCTTTCTTTTTTTTTGAGACAGGGTCTTACTATGTAGTTCAGGCTGACTTTGAACTTACTATATAGCCCAAACTGACCTTGAACTTGCAGTCCTCCTGCTTCAGCCTCCTGAGTGCTGGGAATACAGGTGTGTGCCACCACGGCTGGCCTAAACATGTAAATTTCTAAGGGGCTGAAGTTGTAGCTTAGTGGAAGGGCACTTGCCTACCAGGCTGAGAGTCTGGGGTTGGGTTTGTAGCCCCATGAAAGAAAGAAAGAAAGAAGCAAACAAACAAATCAAAACAGCAAAGCAGAAGAGAAGAGAGACTTAACTCCAGGTAAGCACACTAACAATTAGCAATTGGTGGTTCTTACTTATGTCACATTAATGCATTTAGGCCCCACCTCCAACTATTGGATCACAGGGAAAAAAGATTAAAAGCAGTATAATTGGGCTGGGGATTTAGCTCAGTTGCAGTACGCCTGCCTTGCAAGCTCAAGGTCCTGAGTTTGATCCATGGTACAGAAAAAAAGAAAAGCAGTATAATCTGGGACCAGTTATCCTTGAGATAAATGGCTTTATATGCTTCCAGCAGCTCTTGAGTTCATCACTGGGCAAGTAGTGTTCTTGCCACACAATTAGGATAATTAAAATTATAGTCAGAAACCTAGTTTAGTTTAAGGAGGCAGGGATATACATGAGCTAGGTTGTTTGACATAATGAAAAAGGCAGAACTTGGAGGATTTCAGCTTGAGGCCTGTTTGTACTGGGAAATTATTCAGCCTCTGAGATTTAGTGGTTTGTTTAATCTGTAAATGGCAATAATTCCTACTTGATAGCAATGATAACAATTGAATTTTTATTTTGGACTGGATACCAGGCCATGCATTATACTAGACTTTTTTTTTTTTTGGTACTGGGGATCGAACTCGGGACCTTGCGCTTGTGAGGCAGGCGCTGGAACCACTGAGCTAAATCCCCGGGCCTATATATACTGTCCTTTTATCTTTTAGTTCTCTACTCTTTTTTTTTTTTTTGGTACCGGGGATCGAACTCGGATCCTTCCACGCGGAACCACTGAGCTAAGTCCCCGGCTAGTTCTCTACTCTTTAAGAGATATTATAAGCTCATTTTTACAAATTAGTGAATAGTCTCAAACAGGTTATACAGCTAATAAATGACCAAGTCCAAGTTAAAGTCAAGATCTTCATTGTGTCAGGGTGGAGATGTAGCTCAGTGGCGCCGCACCTGCCTGGCAAGTGCAAGGTCCTGAGTTCAATTCCTGGTACTGAAAAAAATCTTCATTGTGTATGTGGTATGGGGGTAGGGATGTGGACCCAAGTCCTTGTGCATGCTAGGTAATCATTCTACCTTTTTTTTTTTTTGGTAACGGGGATCGAACTTGGGACCTTGGCGCTTGCGCGGCAGGCAGCAGAATCACTGAGCTAAAACCCCAGCCATTCTACCTTTTTTAAAAATTTAGAGGCAGTCCTTTTTTTTTAATTTTGAGAGAGATTCTTGCTAAGTCTTTAAATTGCCCAGGCTGGGCTTAAATTTGCTATCCTCCTGCCTCAGCCACCCAGAGTGGAATGGAATTATAGGCATGCACCATCATGCCTTGCTTGTTTTTTCCCTTTTTGGGGAAAGATGGTCAGAAATTTTGTTGCCTCATGTCCCCCCCACCAATCTCTACCTATCAGAAGAGTTGAGTGAATGGAGCTGGAGGCGTTGAGAGTAATATTGCTATAGAACTTTATAATTACTTGATCACCTGCTTTCTTCATGTTAGTTTAGAATTGACATTTCAGTGAGTTATATGTAGAGTTGGGTTATAAATTTACCTGTTATGAACAGAGTTATCCTTTGACCTTCTTTGGGTATTTAGAGAGATGAAATTTATGAGTTTGAATCATGTTTTAGACCCTTTGTCTTCATTTTGTGTGTGTGTGTGTGTGTGTGTGTGTGTGTGTGCTGGGCATTGTCGCCAGGGTCTTCACATTGAGCTACTTTCCCAGCTCTTTTTTATATTGTTATTTTGAGAGTCTTGCTAAGTTGCCTAGGCTGGCCTTGAATTTATAATCGGTCTGCCTTGGCCTCCCAGAGGGCTTCTGCCCCAATGTTGGGCTTTTTCTTTCTCTTGGATTTTTGAATAAATTTATGGTGGTTTGGAACCAGTTGGCTTTCCCACAGGGGAATAGATCTTAAAAGTAAGTAGAGGCTGGGGATATAGCTCACTGGCAGAGTGCTTGCCTGGCATACATGATGCTCTGGGTTTGATCTCCAGCACTGGGCAAAAAAAAAAAAAAATCAGAGTTTGATGTTAAGCTTGTTCTTGAGTACTAAATCTGTTGAGTAGGGTTCCATCCTGGAACCAAGGTTCGCAATACATGCTAGGCAAGGGCTCTACTACTGTGCTACATATACTCCCAGGGTGTATTTATGGTATTCTGGTTTTTTTTTGGTACCGGGGCTGGAACTCAGGTGCTTGCGCTTGTGCAGCAGGTGGCGAAACCACTGAGCTAAATTCCTGGCCCTCCCAGGGTGTATTTAAATACAGACTTTGTGATCAATTATTTGAATTTAATGAATATCTTTAGGAAGGATAGTTTAAATGATAGTGTATAATGAATAAATGGAACAGTAGGATCAAGATGAGTTAATTCACTAAATTCCTATCGCTTTCAAAGTAAGGAAGACAGGAGAGAAGTAAGGAAGTAAGGATTCTCTTTTCCAGTTTTATTCTCATTCCTTAGTTTTAAAGAATTATTTTGAACCTCATAGTATGGAAAGTGACAGTTGGATTTTAAGGATTTACTTGAAGTCCCTGAAAGCTTGAAAGCTAATGAGAGACAACCTCTCCCTTACTTATTTATCCATACTTTGGTAAGATTACCAAAGAAGGGGCCTTAATAGTGCTATGCTGATGGTGCACGTGTGCAATATGAGCTAGTGTAGGTATATGTGACGACCATGTTTCTGGGTGTTATAGTTGATTAAGTAGCTTTTTGCCTTTATCTCTGGTCTCTGAAGGCCTTAAGGCTGTGTGAAATTCTAGGGGCTAGTTTTCCATAAAATTAAACATTTTGAAAGAGTCCGTAGCAGATATGTCAACTGAATATGATTTTTAAGTCCAGTTTAATTCTTTTTAAAAATCTTTTTTGTTTGTTTTTTTTGGTACCAGAGATCGAACTCGGGTCCTTGAGCTTGTGTAGCAGGCGACGAAACCACTGAGGTAAATCCCTGGCCCTCTTTTTTGTTTTTTGAAACAGTCTCACTATGTAGCCCAGGCTGGCCTCGAATACTGTTTGTTTGTTTGTTTATCATGCATTTATTTATTGATTTATCTTTTGTGGTACCGGAGTTCGAACTCAGGACCTTGTGCTTGCAAGACAGATATGGTGCCAGTGAGCTAAATCCCTATCATGCATTAATTTTTTTGAGATAGAGTCTTACAGTGTAGTTCAGGCAGGCCTTGAACTCATTGTGTATCACAGGCTGGCCTCAGACTCCTGGCGATTCTCCTGCCTAAGCCTCCCTAGTCCTGGGATTATAGGTGGCACGTGCCATCACACCTGACTACATACTGTTTATATCTACGTACTCTACATACCTAGTTCAGTGTAGTGTCAAAGTTCATTTGCTGTACATTGAAATCAGTGTTAAATGCTCACTATTTTTACTTTCTTGTACTTGGCTCCTTTTTAGCAAATTAGAGATTTTTAGACATATATTCTAGGGAAGCCCAGAGCTCCCTGAAGATATTAAAATTTCTGTTATCTTTCTTTAGTTTTTTTCCTAATGGTTATTCTTATTTACGTATTTTTATTTTTGTGGTGCTGAGAATTGAACTCAGGGCCTAGCACATGGTAGGCAGTTAATTGCTCTACCACTGACCTACATCCCCAGAGCTTTTATTTAGAGAGAGTATCTTGCCAAGCTGCCCAGGTGGACTCAAATTTGTGGTTCTCCTACCTCAGCTCCCTGAATAGCTGGGATTAAAGACATTTACCACTGTGCCTGATTTACCTCTTATTAAAAAGTATCCAAGAGCTGGGTATGATCGTGCACATGCATGCCTGTAATCCCAGCACTTGGGAGGCAGAGGTAGGAGAATCTGTGAATTTGAGGCCATCCTATACTACATAGTGAGACTATTAAAAAAAAAAAAATCCAAGAGCCAAATGTGGTGGCACACATCTGTTATTCCAGTACTTAAGAGGCCAAGGTAGGGGGATAGAGAGAGATGGAGGCCATCATTCTGGGCAATATAGCGAGACCCTATCTCAAAAAAAAAAAGTTAAGTTGGGCTGGGGATTTAGCTCAGTGGTTCCGGCGCCTGCCTTGCAAGCGCAAGGTCCCGAGTTCAATCCCCAGTACAAAAAAAAAAAAAAAAAAAAAGTTAAGTTTAAGAATTAAATCTTTGGGCTGGCGATTTAGCTCAGTGGTTTCACCACCTGCTGTGCAAGCGCAAGGACCTGAGTTTGATCTCTAGTACCAAAAAAAAAATTAAATAAAGAATTAAATCTTTTTTTTAGCTGTTCAGATTTTATTGAACATGTTACAAAATGAGGGTTAAACAAAAAGTCCAAAGCCCATGTCATCATCAGACTCCTCAGATTCTTCTTTCTTTGTTTCTACCTTCTCAGCTGGGGCAGCGGTGGTGGAGAAGGCAGAGCCTCCTGCAGGTGTAGCACCAGCTGCAGCAGCAGGGCCACCAGCCCCTAGATTGCAGATGAGGCTCCTAATGTTGACATTGACCAGGGCCTTTGCAAATAAGCCGGGCCAAAAAGATTTGTGACTGACACCAGCCTCTTTAATGAGGGCATTGATCTTACCCTCCTTAATGGTCACCTCCTCCTTGTGGAGGATAAGGGCAGAGTAGATGCAGGCAGTAGGGAGGGAGATGGAGGCTGTGGTGTGGGCTGGTGGTGCAGTGGTGCCCTGCTAGTCGCCGCCAGATGAAATGAGGGCCTCACCCCAACAAACCCTTCACTCCCTCAGAAGAACCTTGGCGGGCACCTTGGTGGCAGTTGAGGAAAGGAACTAAGATAAGATTTAAAGATGGCTATACTAGAAGTATACTTGTTCAGAGGTGTCATAAATTGGCCTTAGTGATGTACTGGGGGGAGGGATACAACAGAAACCCTCAGCAGCCTTTACCAGTTCATCCCATATGTTTCTTGATCTTAACAGTGAAGCAGATGATGGCAGTGAACATCAAAAGCCCAAGAAATGTTCGTGTTAATTTTGCATGGCTATGAGGAGCTGTCAAATATAGATCATCAGTTATGGAAGATGGTCTGTGCACTGAACCTTTATTTTGCTTTTTAAGATTTATTTTTTATGGGCTGGGGATTTAGCTCAGTGGTTCCACCGCCTGCCCTGCAAGCGCAAGGACCCAAGTTCGATCCCTGGTACTGAAAAAAAGATTTATTTCTTGGGGCCGAGGGTTTAGCTCAGTGGTGTTGTGTCTGCCTGACAAGTGTAAGTTCCAGAGTTCAATTCCCAGTAACCCCTCTCCCCAAATAAGATTTATTTCTTGCCAGGCATAATGGTGCATGTCTGTAATCCCAGTAGTCAGGAGTCAGAGGCAGAAAGATCACCACGAGATCAAGGACAGCCTGGACTACATAGACCTTGGCTCAAAAAAAAAGATTTAATTCTTTCCCTCTATTTTGTATTGGTGTAATTAAATACAGAAATCAAAGTTAGTATCAGACATTGCACAGCTCCCCTGACACACTCTTGACCTTTTCCTCTCTTACAAATGTTTCCCTTATTCCTTTGTTAACTTAGGCAGCTATGCAGAGACCTTGCCTGCTTTTAATTTTTCAAACCCACATGAGAACAGACACATTCAAATAGCACAGATTTATTCATTTTGGCCTCATATCCTGAGAGCTACACTAGTCATACCTGTAGCCTTCTTTAATTCACTTGTTTTAAACTGTAGGTTACTGTCTCTTTACTACTACCTATTGTCCCTCTCTACCTCACCAAATAAAAGATAATATAACTAGTGACATTTTTCACTACTAAAAATGTGGCAGGAATTTGTCTTTTTTTTTTTTTTCTTTTTTCTTTTTTTTAAAGGAGATAGTGAATCAACCCTAGGGCTTCATGCTTGCCGGCAAGTGCTGTACACTGAGTTATACCCCTAGGGAGAATTTTTTTTCTCTCTCCCTTTCCCTTCCTCCCTCCCTCCCTTTCTTCTCCACCCCTACTCCTTTCTTTTGTGGTAATAGGGATTGAACCCAGGCCTTCACATTGAGCTACATTCCTACATCCCTGCCACACCCAGCTCCCAGTCAGATTTCTTGTCTTTGCTTTTGTTTCCATTTAGAGAAGTGGAGCCATCTTTGAGGGGAGAAGGCTGGTAGAAAGCAATTCATCTTTTTTTTTTGATACCAGAGATAGAACTCAAGACCTTACTTACCTCGGCCTAAGACAGGGACTTTCTAATAAGTCACTAAGTTGCCCAGCAGCACATTGGGCTCAAACTTTCCTTCCTTGTGCCTTAGCCTCCAGAATGCTGAGATTACAAGTGTGTACCACCACGCCTGGCTCAGGAAGCAAGTCATTTTTATGGCCTACTTTAAAGGTAGAGGTGATCAAGAGAGGGACATGAGAATGGTGAGGGAGGAGGTCATGGTCTTAGCTTCTTTGGCATTACCCAGCTACTTAGAGCTCCCCTTTAACTTTCTCCTGTGTTGGTCTTGGTATATGCAGTCATCATGTATTAATTATAGGAATATGTTCTGAGAAATGCATCATTAGTTGATTTTGTTATTAAGTGGACATCATAAAGTGTACTTGGACAAACCTAAATGGTATAGCCTACTGCACATTTATGCTGTATGTTATATACTGTTTGTGAGGTTCATTGTTGAGAGAATTGTTTTGTTTTGTTTTGTTTTTTCTTGGTACTGGGGATCGAACTCCGGTCCTTGTGCTTGTGCAGCAGGCGGCAAAACCACTGAGCTAAATCCCTGGTCCAGATTTTTTGTTTTTTTGAGACTGGCCTCAAACTCGAAGTTATCCTCATGCCTCAGCCTCCTGAGTGCTGGGATTACAGGCTTGCACCATCACACCTGGCTATTTTGGTGATTGTTTTTTTGGTCGGGGGAGTGAACTCAGGACCTTGTGCTTGTGAGGCAGGCACAGTGCCACTGAGCTAAATCCCTGGCCCCTGTTTTGGTGATTGTTAAAGTCTAAACATTTATATACAAGTCATTTGTACTTTTTTGGGGGCTGTGCTGGGTATGAACCCAGGGCCTTCACACTGAGCTGTAAACCACCCCCCACCTCCCTTTTGGCTGTACTTGTGATCGAACCCAGGGTCTTTGCACTAAGCTACATCCCAGCTCTTTTTTTTTTTTTTGGTACCAGGGATCAAACTCAGGACCTTTCGCTTGCAGAGCAGGCAGCGGAACCACTGAGCTAACCCTCGGCCTGTCATAACAATTTTTGCATCATCTAATTTTTGTAGCAATCAAGTGAGATAGGTAGTATCCTTGTCCTTTTTTTCTTGTAAGAAGAGTGGTTCAGAAATTACGTGATTTGCTGGGCATCCCATAGCTAGTACACAGGGGTTTATCTTTTTGGGACTTGGAATTGTGTGAGGAAACTGCCCCAATCCCATTTTTTTTTTTTTTTAAAGACAGAGTCTTGCTGTGTAGCTCAGGCTGGTCTCAGTCTTGGCTGTCTTCCTGCTTCAGCCTCTTGAGTTCCAGGATTACAGATGTGTACTACCCCAGGTACAGCCTCTTTTTTTTTTTTTTTTTTGGTACTGGAGATCGAACTTGGGACCTTGGGCTTTTGAGGCAGCCAGCGGCACCACTGAGCTAAATCCCGGGCCTTCTCTTTTTGATACAGGTGTAAAAGAAGATGTTGGGCTGGGGATTTAGCTCAGTGGTGCTGCTGCCTGCCTCACAGGTGCAAGGTCCAGAGTTAAGTGCTAGTACCACAAAAAAAAAAAGAAGACAATGTTTGTCATCCCAATCGTTCGTCTCATCTCCATTTCAAAAGTAGTGCAATCTTGAACAATTCATTATTTGTGAAATATAGACAACTATTACCTCTCCTATCTTCCTGATGAAGTGAGAATTAGTATAGGGACTGTTAAAAAGCATGGTTTTGGTCCAGGGATTTAGCTCAGTGGTTCTGCCGCCTGCCTTTCAAGCGCAAGGACCCGAGTTCGATGATCCCCGGTACCAAAAAAAAAAAAGCATGTTTTTTTTTGTTTTTTTGTTTTGTTTTGTACCATGGACCGAACTCAGGACCTTTCACTTGTGAGGCAGGCTTGCCCCTCAGCTGAATCCTCACCTGTAAAAAGGTTTTGAACAGTGTTATTGTACAAACTTTGTTTCATAATTTGTAGTGATTTCCATAGTTGTGGGAAAAAATATCCATAGAAATTGAAGAGAAGCAATTTAATATGAAAACTGAGCAGCAATGGCCAGTATTACTACAGTACACTCAGAGATATTGTGCCCCCTTCTTTTCATATTTACTTTGTTTTATACAAGTAATACATAAATATATTTAAAAATTTAAGATGGGGGCCAGGAATGTAGCTCAGCAACACAGCACCTGCCTGACAAGTGCAAGGCCAAGTTCTATTCCCAGTACCCCCCCCAAAAAAAATTTAAGATGGGCATGGTAGTGCATGCCTGTAATCCCAGCACTTGGGAGGCTGAGGCAGGAGGATCACCACAAGTTCAAAGCCACCCTGGACTTATATGGTGAGTTCAAGGCTAGTCTGAACTACATAGCAAGACCCTGCCCCCAAAAAACAAAAAAAGCACTACAGATAAAGTAAAAATTTCCACCCTAGTCCTTTTTTTTTTTTTGGTACTGGGGATCAAACTTGGGTCCTTATGCTTGCACAGCAGGTCCACCCTAGTCTTAAGTGAAGTCAGTCATTCACTGATATCTGCATGATGGAGCTGTGGGGCTGCTAAGAGGGTTAGGATGCAATCCCCATCCTCAGAGAGCTTCCAGTGTGTCTTTCCTTGTGTCTACTTTGCTGCTCTTGTAATGAAATTAGTTTGGTTTTTTTGGTACCAGGGATCAAACTCAGGACCTTGCACTTGTGAGGCAGACAAAGTAGTGCCATTGAGCTAAATCCCTGGCCCTGGAGTGGTATTTTGGATTGAACCCAGTCCCAGCCTTCTTTTGGTGGGGGGGGGTGTGATGAATTTTAAGACAGTCTTGCTAACTCAGTAAGTTGCCCAGGCTGGCTTTGAACTTGTGGATTCTTCTGCCTCAGCCTCCCAGTGTTCTGGGATTATAGGGATGCACCACTATGCCCGGCAGTCCCCCAGTATTTAATAGCACATATTTGGTGTGGGAATGAAAACTGTAATGTACAGTAATCACAGCTTTTTAAAAAATTGTAGCACATTTACATAAATGCAGATTTAGAACTAAGTGTGACAGTATTATCTGGGAAGGTTGGCAAGGATTTATAAATATACCAAGAGTAGTTTATTTACACTTCTATCAAAATTAAGAAATTGGGGTCCTAGTAGGATTTAATTGGTTTGACTGGCTTAGAGGCTGCTCAGGCATTATTTTTGTTGTTGTTGTTAATCAAATACTGTAGGAGGAATTAATTTATTGTGTGAGAGTTTGAGTATGTGTGGAGGAGCACCAACTTGTTTTAAGGAAAAGATCTCTTTGTACATTTATTCATTTGCAAGATCAGTCCTGTTTACATGTGAACTCTTCTCAATTATAGGGAAATTGGGCAGACAGTCCATGCGAGTTAAATATTAGAACGTGGGCCGGGGGTTTGTCTCAGTGGCACCGAGCCTGCCTCTCAAGCGAAAGGTCCTGAATTTGATCCCCAGTACAAAAAAGAAAAATTAGAACGTGACGGACTGATTCCGATCCCACAGAGTAAGGGGGAAATAAGGCTTTAGATTTTTTTTGATACTAGGGATTGAACTCAGGACCTTGTACTTTCAAGGCAGGCACCTCTGAGCTAAATCCCAGCCCTAGATTTTTTTTTTTTTTGGTACCAGGGAGGACCTTGTGCTTGCGAGGCAGGCGGTAGAACCACTGAGCTAAATCCCGGCCCCAGATTTTTTTGTTTTTGTAGTTTGGACTGTACTTGAACTCACTATGTAGCCCAGGCTAGCCTCAAACTCTTGGCTGTCCTCCTGCCTTAGGCTTTTGAGTCCTGGGAACTGAATAGTGATATTTTAGAAAAAAAAACTTGTAGGGGAAAGGTCTGTCTGAAAAGTTGCGTAAATTTTTCCTTATTGAAAAAATGTTCGGGGCAACCCACTTTCTGGTCCCCCTTCTGTCTCTCCTAGACAGAAGATATCTTTCAATAAATTCTTCCTAGGGCCTGGGATTTAGCTCAGTGGTTCCAGTGCCTGCCTCGCAAGCACAAGGTCCTGACTTCGATCCCCAGTACCAAAAAAAAAAAGAAAGAAAGAAATTCTTCCTACTCTTAAAAAAAATGTTCTTGGATCTTGGTAGACAAGTGTAGCTTAGTGAGAAAGGAACCTGGGGTTGATTGCTCGAGTTGTGCCTTTTTTTTTTTTGGTACTGGGAATTGAACTTGGGACCTTGTGCCTGCGAGGCAGACGCTGGAACCACTGAGGTAAATCCCTGGCCCCTCAAGTTGTGTCTTTAGCCAATCCTTGAGTTATAGGACGGGCGATTTAGCTCAGTAGTTTAGCCACCTGCTGTGCAAGCACAAGGACCTGTTTGATCCCCGGTTCCAAACCAAACAAAACAAAAACACCAAAATCAATCTTGAGTTATAAATGAAAATATTTTTTGCTTATGGCCTATAATAGAAGAATGTTTAAAAAGTAAGTACTAGAGGGCCAGGGATTTAGCTCAGTGGTACTGCCGCCTGCCTCACAAGCGCAAGGTCCAGAGTTCGATCCCTGGTACCAAAAAACAAAGTACTAGATATGACAGATTTTTGGAATGTAGTTTTATTTTCTTATTGTTTTATTTCCACTTTACATAAATTTTATTAAGCAAGTAAAATGTACATATATCGTAAATCTACAGCTAAATTAATTTTCACAAAGTGATCATACCTATGTAATTACTATATGAATCAAGATATAAACCTTAACAGTACCCACTTCAGAAGCACACCTCACCTGTCAGTTATTTTTTTCTTTTTTGAAGATTATATAAAGTCCAAAAGCAAGGTCCTAAGTTCAATTCCCAGTACCAAAAAATAAATAAAATCATATACTTTGTATTCTGTATCTGGCTTCTTTTGTTCAGTAGTAATACGATGTGTTCTCATGTAGTTCATTCTCATTGCTGAATGGAATTCCATTTATATACTATAATTAGTCCATTCTGTTGATGGATATTATGATTGTTTTTAGTTTTTACCTATTAGGAATAATACTGCAAGGAACAGTCTCTGTGTTTTTGGGTACACATATCCTTTTTTGTGTGTGTGCTTGGTATTGCACGCAGGTCCTCACACCTGCTAATGTATTTATGGCTCTGTGTGTGTGTGGCACTGTACCACTGAACCATACCCCCAGCATTTAAAAATTTTATTTATTTATTTATTTATTTATTTGAGATAGGGTCTCACTATTAGTTCAGGCTGGCCTTGAACTCACTATGTAGCCCAGGCTGGCCTTGAACTTAAGGTGATCCTCCTGCCTCACCCTCCCAAGTGGTGGATTACAAGCGTGCACCATGAATTTTATTTTATTGTATTTATTTATATATTTTTGGTACCAGAGATCGAACTCGGGACCTTGTACCTGCAAGGCAGGTCGCGGAACCACTGACCTAAATCCCCGGCCCCATAAATTTTATTTTGAGACAAGGTCTTGTTTAGTTACCCAGGCTGGCCTCAAACTTGAGATCCTCTGCCTCAGCCTTCTAAGTAGCTTGTAGAGGCATGTGCCACTGGGTCCACATATGTGTCTTTTTGTTGGGCATATAGCTAGGCATAGAATTAGCTAGTGTGTGCTATTGGTCAGCTTTCAAAAATACTGCTACTGGGGCTGGGGATTTGGGTCAGTGGTTCCGCCGCCTGCTGCGCAA